>LPNX010745397.1:0-25217 GCA_001517045.1 Pseudotsuga menziesii
AACTTCAATTATGTCCTTATACGGCAATGGTAAACAACTCAAAAAACTTTGAATTTTTACCTTGTCATCCTGGATGTACGATACATACCACAATAATTCCAAGGGATGGTTGATGAGCTCTTCCATGGCGATTTGTCCTAATTTTAATTCATAGAACTCTTTTGTCTTTTTTTTCAAAGTAACTTTCAAACATGTACTATTTCTTGAAATCCTTCCACTCTATATTTTTCCATTTTAGTCCCTTAACAAGTTTTAAGTCCTGCCACCATATCTTAGCTTTTCCATTCAGGTTGTATATGTCCATGTGGGATTTCATATTATTGGAGTAATCGTAAACATTAAAATCTTTCAACGTCCCCAAGAGCCAAGGCTCTGCTTCAGCTTTAGTCTTAGTCTCCCCATTAAAGGTTGGGGGTTTAATTTTCCTGAACTCCCCCAATAACTGAACCCGGTACTTTCTTTTCCTCTTTGATGAGTTGTTTCGATTCTCATCATTACTAGATTTTGTACATTTAGCTTTCTATTTACTTGCAGAATTTTCAATCTTGTTGGTACTTTATTATGAATTTAATGGTAGTTGAAAATTTTGTGGTGTCCTACTAGTCTTCCATTTCTTAATTTCAGAAATATTGCGTAGTAACACCTTATTTTATTCGTTCTACTCTTTTGATTTCATCGCCTTTATGTTATCTACCTTATATATTTTCATTTTAGCTATCTGTCTTATAGCTTTTCATTTTAGCTATATGAATTCTCAGCTTTAGGTGTGCACAAATTGTTTTCTCCTACAAAATATGTGCATTACCCATCCTTGCTTTTGTTTATATATAAATATGTTGTTATATATATTCTGATTTTTTCTATTTATGCAAAAGATAGTTTTTAAGTAGTTAGTTTCTGTGTTTTATGTTATTCTGGGGATTATCTTCATTGACAGTTTAGTGCAAGGAAATACATTTTTGAGTATGGATTTTTCCTTACTATTATGCTGCAGGGAAGAAAGATACTTAAGCTAAAAAAATGGTGAGCAGATTTTGATAGTGAGGGAAGGCCTGTGGGGTTCCAGAAGGCTCTCAAGACAATTTTTTTGTGGTTAGTTTTCTTCCTCGGTTGTAAAGCTTTTCAGGACCTTAATCCCTTACATGTGCTTTTATTGTTGCTTGTTGATATATATATGACTGGACACCTTTTATTGTATATCTCAAAATTCACTGATGTTTCTATTGTTCAATGGTTTACATAAAAAATAGTGAATCTATTGCTTTGGGTGATGGATGGACTCACTATGTTAGAGGATGTGACGTTGTTCATGTCATATTGAACAATACTTTAAGTTATACTTTAAAAAATGTTTGATATGTTCCTAACATGAGAAAAAATCATGTCTATTAGTGAGATAACTAGGAACCCTAATCTTTTTGTAAATTTTCAAGGAAGCAAATATATGGTCACTACTCTCTTGATAACAAGATGACTATAGTTCATATTGGTGAAAAAGGGTTGTATAGATTGGTTGATCTAAAAACAACAAAGGCACATGCACCAGTTGTGGTAGAGAATACAAATGCACTCTGGCATCAAAGGTATGGACACCTAAGTTATCAATATTTATCTGTACTTAATAAGACTAATATGGTGGATGGTCTTCCATCCATTCAGGATTGTTAGAGGTATGTGCAAGATTGTTAGAGATATGTGCAGGCTGCCAGTTATGAAAACAACATTCTTTCATTTGATACTGACAATAAAACATGGCAAGCCAAAGGAGTTTTGGACCTAGTAAATGTTGATTTGCATGGTCCAGTGAAGCCACCTACAATATCTGGAGCTAAGTATTTCCTACTACTGGTTGATGAATATTCAAGGAAAATGAGGGTTTTTTTTTATTGCGCTGAGAGGCGCTCTACAGCCTAGTATGGGGGAGATCTTTTAACGTGATGTAACGTTACTAACATGTCGGCAAAAAATAATAGTGATAGTGAATATTATGGGAGAGATCTTGTAACGTGATGTAATGTTTGTAACATGTTGGCAAACAATAATAGTGATAGTGAATATGTCGGCCGCAAAAACAATCTAATATGGGGGAGATGTTGTAATCTTCCTACCTAACAAAACAATAAAAAAGTAAAAATTTAATTATCCGTAAAAAAAATATGTGGGTCAAGAAAAAAACACAAAATTGAATTATCTGCAAAAAAATCTTGGCTTTGCACATGGTTTTAAAGCCATGTCCAAGGCATTATAAACAACCCATGGTTTTATTGTACATGGTTTAGGAGGGCCTTGCAAATGGTTTTAAGACCATGTGCAAGGCCTCCTAAAAAACCCATGATTGTAGGAGGGCGTTGCATATGGTTTTAAAACCATGTGTGGGGAAATGATGCAATGTTCGTTCCTAACAAAATAAAAAATATTATATGTCGGCCATAAATAATATTAAATATTATTAATAATAAAATTATATGTGGACCTTAAATAAAAAGATGTGTCTTTTGGTTTGAATCAAATCAATGGATACCTAAAAAGAGGTTTGCACCTCGAGAGGTTTGATCCATCTCGGCGCTTGATAGAGCCTAGGATTTGGATCTACGCTGGTGAATAACAAGTCAAATTGTTGTTTAAAGTTTGTAACATGAAAAGCTTTAGTAGAGAAACAAACAAGTAAACAGCTCAACGCTTAAGGATCTGATAATGGAGGTGAGTTTGTTTCAACTTAGTTCAAAGAATTTTGCAAAAGGGAAGGTATACATAGGCAGTATACCACTCCATACACTCCACAACAAAATGGAGTCATGGAAAGGAGGAATAGGATAGTTGTGGAGATGGCAAAGTGCATGGTGCACATCTAGAATGTACCATAGCCATACTGGGAAAAAGTAGTGAATGAAGTGGTTTACATCCTTAACAAAACTCCTTGTAAAGCTTTGTAGGATATCACTCTTGAGGATTCATGGTTCGGCAGAAAACCCTTTGTGAGAGATTTTTCATATTTTTAGTTGTATTGCCTTTGCAAATATTCCCAAGGAAAAACGTTCCTAATGAATAACTGGATGTCTCTACGAACAAAATTGTGATTAATAGAGATGTTGTAGATGAGAAAATATCATTCTTCTATGATAATGGTAAATCTATGGATAGTACTAAGTAGTGTGTGGGAAATTGTTCCTCATTCAAGAACAAGTTCTGGTGTTGAAATCAAACAGGACTTGGAGCTAGAAACATCAGAGGAGTCAAGTTCCAAGTAGGGGTTTGGTGAAGAAGAGGGGGATTCTCAATCTTCACAACAGAGAAGGATTCTTGATCTTCACATCAAGATCAGGAGGGCCAACAAAGGAAATGGAAGTGATATTATACCATGATGGAAGGATATTGAGAAGATGAGTTGCCAAAGGCACTAGAAGGACAGACTACACGATTGAGGCAACAAATTGTGCAAGATAGTGAGCAGGTAAATTTTGCTCTAACTTCTATTGTTTTTATGCCAGGTATTTGAACCTAGCACGTTTGGAGAATCCAAAGGAAAACTTGAATCGGAGGCTGCCATGAAAGTGAAATATGATGCATAGATGAAAAACAAGACTTGGGTGTTGTCAACTTTGCCTTTAGGGAAGAAAGAAATTGGTTGTAAATTGATTTTTAAAGTCAAATATAAATAACATGGTTCTTTGGACAAATACAAAGCTTGTCTTGTTGCCAAAGGATATCCATAAGATGAAGGGGTGGGCTGTAAAGAAACCTTTGCCCCCACAACGAAATTGGTAACTTTTCGACTAGCTATCTCCATTTTTGCTCATTCTGGATGGAAGATATACAGATGGATGTTAAAAGTGCCTTGATGTAACTGCATGGGTTTCATTTTTTTGGAAAGAAACATCTGGTTTGTTGGTTGGTAAAGTCCTTGTATGGACTCAAGCAGGATCCTCAAGCCTGGCATTTCAAACTTGATCAATACCCTAGAGATTCTAGAATTCGAAAAACCTATTATGAACACTCTTGCTACGTCAAAAATAGTGGTGATGATATAGTGATCTTATTTTGTCTGTGTTGATGGTCTTCCCATCACCAAAAGCAGTTCCAACAAGATTCATCAGGTGAAATTTGATATTTGATCTATTTTTGAAATTACTGATTAAACGTTGCTTCATTATTGTTTAGGTGCAGAATTTTTGCAATATAAGCACACAATCTTTTTATCACAAGTCAAGTATGCCAAAGAACTCTTCAAAAATTTCAGAATGGCTGAATGTAATCCTACATCTACACCAATGGGAGTTGGCATAAAATTCTCAACTTTCACGGACTCACCACTAATCAATGAGTCATTGTATTGGAAATTGGTTGGTAGTTTGATTTATATTACTACCACCTAATCAGATCTATGTTTTGTAGTGCTTTGTCTCTTTCTCAATTCATGTCTAATCTTGAAGAGTTACATTGGCAAGTTGCAAAATGAGTCGGTCAATATTCAAAGGGACCCTTTACTTTGGAATTCTATATTAGAGATCTGTTGACTCCATGGTAGCAAAGCATATTGATTTCAATTGGGTAGGATCAGTTGATTTTATGTGTTCACTCTTGGTTTATGAAGGTAATTTCATGGAAAAGTAAGCTACAACCTACAATTTCCTTATCCTCCATTGACATAAAATACAAGGTACACTTCAGTATAGGTTGTGAGGCAATGTGGTTACGAAGAATATTGGTCGATCTTCAACTTGACCAAGCAGTGCTAACCTTGCTTTTTTGCGACAATCAGAGTGCTCTCAAAATGGCAAAAAATTCAATCTATCATGCCATAACTAAGCATATTGAAGTTCATCACAATTACATCAGATAGTTGGTTGATAATCAAGACATGTTCCTTTATTATTGTCCTACACCAGAGCAAACTATTGACATAATGACAAAACCACTTGGTAATGATAAGTTTACTCATATTTCCACGTTGTTAAAAAGAAAGCTAACTCCCGCTAGATTTTCATAATGGTGCAATGAGCTAACACACATAAGATTTCGCTCATAGTGCCATGTTATAAGGAAAGCTAACTCCAGCTAGATTTTCATCATGGTGTAATGTATTTGATGACAATGTAGCAGTGTTAGATAGAAATCTACTTTATGAAAGCTAACACACATTAAATTTTACTCATCGTGCAATGTTTTAAGAACGAAAGCTAACTCCAGCTAGATTTCCACCATGGTGCATTGTTATTGATGACAATGTGGCTGTGCTAGATGGAAAACTACACTATGGAAGCTTACACACATTAGATTTCACTCACCGTGCAACGATTTAAGGATGAAAGCTAACTTCAGCTATATTTCCAACACAACGTAATGTGATTGATGACAATGTGGTTGTGTTACATGGAAAACTACCTTATGAAAGCTAACACACATTAGCTTTCATTTATTGTGCCATGTTGTTAAAATGAAAGCTAACTTCAGCTAGATTTTCATCATGGAGTAATGAGCTAACACACAAGCTTTCTCTTATAGTGCCATGCTGTTAGAAGGAAAGCTAACTCCAGCTAGATTTTCGTCATGGTGTATTGTATTTGATGACAATGTGGCTGTGTTAGATAGAAAACTACCTTATGAAAGCTAACAGACATTAGCTTTACTAACTGTGCAATGTTTTAAGATTGAAAGCTAACTCTAGCTAGATTTACATCATGGTGGATTGTGATCGATGACAATGCGGTTGTGCTAGATGGAAAAATACACTATGAAAGCTTACACACATTAGATTTCACTTACCGTGCAACAATTTAAGGATGAAATCTAACTCCAGCTAGATTTCCAACATGGTGTAATGTGCTTGATGACAATGTGGTTGTGTTACATGGAAAACTACCTTATCAAAGTTAACACACATTAGCTTTCACTCATCATGCCATGTTTTTAAAAGGAAAGCTAATTCCAGTTAGATTTCCATCATGGTGTAATGAGCTAACACACATAAGCTTTCCCTTATAGTGCCATGTTGTTAGAAGGAAAGCTAACTCTAGCTATATTTCCATCATGGTGTAATGTATTTGATAACAATGTGGTTGTGTTAGATGTAAAACTACCTTATGAAAGCTAACCAACATTAGATTTACTGACCGTGTAATGTTTTAAGGATGAAAGCTAACTCTAGCTAGATTTTCATCATGGTGCATTGCGATTGATGACAATGCGGCTGTGCTGGATGGAAAACTACATTATGAAAGCTAACACACATCAGAATTCACTCAGTGTGCAATGATTTAAAGATGAAATCTATCTCTAGCTAGATTTCCATCATGGTGCAATGTGATCAATGACGATGTGGTTGTGTTAGATGGAAAACTACCTTATGAAAGCTAACACATATTATCTTTCACTCATTGTGTCATGTTGTTAGAAGGAAAGCTAACTCCAGCTAGATTTGCATCATGGTGTAATGTATTTGATGACAATGTGACTGTGTTAGATGGAAAACTACCTTACGAAAGTTAACACACATTAGCTATTACTCATCGTACAACGTTTTAAGAGCGAAAGCTAATTCTAGCTAGATTTTCAACATGGTGCGTTTTGATTGATGACAATGTGGTTGTGCTAAATGAAAAACTACATTATGAAAGCTAACACACATTAGATTTCATTCACCATGCAACGATTTAAGGGATAAAGCTAACTCCAGCTAGATTTCCAAGACGGTGCAATGTGACAATGTGGTTGTGTTAGACGAAAAACTATCTTATGAAAGCTAAGACACATTATCTTTCACTCATCGTGCCATGTTAAAATGAAATCTAACTCCAACTAGATTTTCATAATGGTGTAATGAGCTAACACACATAAGATTTCACTCATAGTGCCATGTTAGAAGGAAAGCTAACTCCACCTAGATTTTCATCATAACATAATGCATTTGATGACAATGTGCTAGTGTTAGATGAAAAACTACCTTACAAAAGCTGACACAGATTAACTTTTACTCACCATGCAATGTTTTAAGAACAAAAGCTAACTCCGACTAGATTTCCATCGTGATGCATTGTGATTGATGAAAATGTGGTTGTGCTAGATGGAAAAATACACTATGAAAGTTTACACACATTAGATTTTACTCACCGTGCAACAATTTAAAGATGAAAGCTAACTTCAGCTAGATTTTTCAGCACAACGCAATGTGATTGATGACAATGTGGTTGTGTTACATGGAAAACTACCTTATGAAAGGTAACACATATTATCTTTCACTCATCGTAACTAGATTTCCATCATGGTGCAATGTGGTTAATGACAATGTGGTTGTTTTAGATGAAAAACTACCTTATGAAAAGTAATACACTTTAGCTTTCACTAACCGTGCAATGTTTTGAGAATGAAAACTAACTCTAGCTAGATTTTCATCGTGGTGCAATGTGATTGATGACAATGTAGTTGGGTTAGATGGAAAACTTCCTTATGAAAGCTATCGCATGTTAGATTTCACTCACCATGCCATGTTGTTAGAAGGAAGCTAAATCCACTAGATTTCCATTATGGTGTAATGTATTTGATGAAAATGTGGTTGTGTTAGATGTAAAACTATCCTATGAAAACTAACATAGATTAATTTTTAGTCACCATGCAATGTTTTATGAATGAAAGCCAACTCCAGCTAGATTTCCATCATGGTGTAATGTGATTGATGACAATGTGGTTTCGTTAGATGGAAAACTACATTATGAAAACTAACACACATTGACTTTCATTCATCGTGCAACGTTTTAAGAACATAAGCTAACTCTAGCTAGATTTCCAGCACATTCATATACATACATCAATGATATAAGTGCCATGTCCAAAGTCAAATAGGAATTTGGTGGTTTTATCTGAGTTGATATATGTCATTCTCTAATCCTTCTTGGATCTCTTATTGTTATCTCTTCATATATATTTTATGCAATTTATATGTAAATTCTTTTTTGCTAGCGTGCACAAGATGTAGGGGAACAATGTTTTGTGGCATACAAAAGGGCTACCCTATTGTTTTGAATTATTGCAATTATATTAATTTTTTGAACATACACTTCATATGGTTTAACCTTAATTACAAGCTACAATTCAAATGTGTTACAGAAATTGGGAGGAGTTACAATGGAAAATATAATTTTGACAAGAGGGGACTATGTTGACTTCCTAATTAATGGTCTAGTTATTGGAGTACGAAGGGTTGAATCTACATACACTACAATTCATTATGGTGAGAAAGGATTAATGTAGGATATGTTTTGGTTTTGATAATTGATGTCATTGAACCACATTTGATTGTTGAATATGTTGATAAAGGGGAAGTACATCCATAAAAGATCATAGATTTGAGGCATAACAAAGGTAAATCAAAATCTTGAAGCACATGTTAAATTTTTTTTATAGTACATTGCTTGTTTTTTTGAGCAAATACTAAGTTTGTTTAATTTGTTGTATATGTGAAAATCTCTCTTCTGCATTTTCTATTGGAGACAAGGTAAATATTTTGCAATGTGGAGTGAAGGTGGGTGAAGGCTCCATATTCAATACAAAGAATTGTCATAAGGTGCATGGAAGGATGGTAAATAAAGGATCCATAGTGGTTAACATTGAGAAGGTGTTAAAACTTGATGCTCTTTTTCCACATCCAACAAGATTTGAGAATACACTAGGGGGTGCATTGGGATCTTGTGAGATTTGGCCAGAATCAGATTTGGAACCTCATTGTCATGATCATCCAGTAAATACTGCCAAACATAGGCTTACATTCACATGTAAAATGGTCTCTCTTACAGATAAATAAACGGGAACAAGCATGTGCATTGCCAAAGGGGAATGAAAATTACAAGGTGAGATTTAAAGGGTGAATGAAAATTTCAAGGAGGCACCCAAGGAAATGGCCATATGGGATCTTATAGAGGACACAAATCCATTAAACACATGGGATGACGATCTTTATAATGAAAAATATCTAGTCTCAATTTCTATGCATGTAACGAGGCCATATAAAAGGGTTAAACAAGTTGTGGCTACAGAAAAAGTTGGAAACTTTCAAATACAGAGAGATGAAGAGAAAGAAATCCGACTTTTGGCAGCAGATGAATGTTGCAAACAAGATTGTCTTCAACATGTGCATAGGAAATCCATTACATCTGCTAGAAGGGGTATGAAACTAAAAAAAATGGCATTATGGAATTGGTCTTGAATTCACTCCTTTCCAACACAATCATGTGAAAGAGCCATGGCCATGGCCTACCTCCTACTGTTAGGATAGTAAATAACATGAGGTTTAATGGAGATATTATTTGTAATAAAGCATGGTACAAGATACATAATATTCCTCAAAGCACCTTCTATACTTACCAACATAATTTCCAACAAGGACATGTCAATGGAATTCATGGTAACACCAACAAATGCAAACCACGTGCACATACTGTGGCAACCAGAGACTATTGGCAAGGAGAATTCACCAATTGTTACAGAGGAATGGAATAAAAAACTAGATTATTGGAAAAGAGTTCTTGATGCAATAGATGGAATCTACAATGACCATACACCCTTGGATGAAACTGATTCTTCTTCTGATGATTTTTGGCCCAAGACGAGGCAAAATGTTTACGTTGATGGTACTCCATGCAATATCAACTATTATGGATGGGGATTTTAATAATGTGACAGATGAACTGGTATTATGTTGGACCCAAGTGCAATAAGCCAAAGCCAACATTCGATCCTAGAATTGATGTTGAGAAAGGAAAGATGTTGCTTGTTAGATCAGGAAATAAGGATGAAGGAGAGATGATTTGGATAGCAAAAGCCACCTCAGATATATATCTTCCAGGATGATGACAGCGAGACCCTTCATGTAAAGATTGATTGGTGGTAGCCTATCTCAGGGAAATACAAGGGAATTTTTTTAGAACAATATTGGGTACCAAATCTCGATGACATAGAAATTAGATCTATTCCAATTAATACCATAGTTTGGGCATGGATGCCAGAGAAAGAAGATTGCAGGAAGATCAAGATAAATAAATGGTGTACAAGCTATACTTGATCTGCTAGAGCAGATATAAAGAGATTAGGTGGAGATGATTCATGAATATATTTTTGCTTTTTGAACAACTAATTAATATATATGAAGAAAAAGATGTCAATGTTTGTAGTATATCAAATATTGTCTTCAAGCTACCTTTTGAGGAATTTTATATTATTTGCTACATATATGAAAATTTTGGTTCAACTTCAATGTTAATTCATGTGATGATACTTTATGTGAATGCACCTTAAAAATCTTATCGACTTGATTTGTGAATAAATGTAAGGCACTTGCAATAAGGTTTGAAGTGAGTTTTCCCTATTATTCGTTATTATAGTTGATATACATTTAATTGTACTAATACGTTGCATTCTGATTCATAATTATATTTTCTCGTGTAGACTTTAAAGTGGTACCAATTTTGTACTAGTATATTAACTTATACTTAATAAATACAGTACTAACATTTTGAGTGTGCAGGTTTTATCAGTTTGTCATAATTGTGATTGATTTTCTGGATTGAACTGTGTGAACGTTTTTCAGACCAACGTTTTTAGTGGACACTCCACCCATGTAGAACCATGAAAAATTCATTTGTGGAATGAAAAGATTTCATATAACTTAATCCAGAAAATCAATCATTAAATAGTAACATCATGTTAGCTTTAATTCATGTTAGACATTATCATCAAATGCATTGCATCATAAATACAATTTAATCCACGTGAGATTTAATGTTGATTGTAATGCATTGCATGTAATATAATTATTATGGATGGAGATTTTGATAATGTGACAGGTGAATTGGTATATGTTGGACCCAAGTGCAACAAGCTAAAGCCAAGATTCAATCCTATGATTGAAGTTGAGAAATGAAAGATGTTGCTTGTTAGATCATGAACTGAGGATGAAAAGATGATTTGGATGGCAAAAAACACCTCATATATCTTCCAGAATGATGAAAATGAGACTCTTCATGTAAAGGTTGATTGATGGAAGCCTAGTTCAGGGAAATACAAGGGAAATTTTAGAAAAATATTGGGTACCAATCCTTCTTAACAGATGACTAGGATCTATTCCAGTCAATACCATAGTTTGGGCATGGATGCAAAAGAAAGAAGATTGCAGGAAGACCACGATAAATAAATGTGGTGTACAAGTTGTAATTGTTTTGCTTGACTGAATATAAGGAGATTAGGTGGAGATGATTCATGAATGTAATTTTCTCTTTGAACGAGATAATACAAGAAGAAACACTTTTCAATGTTTGTTGTATATCAAATATTCTCTCCAAGCCTTTTTTTTGAAGAATTTTATGTTATTTACTAATATGAAAATTTTGGTTCAACTTCTATGTTAATTCATGTGATGTTACTTTATGTCAATTAGATAACACCATTCAATTTTTAACTTTTCAATTTGTTTTTTACATAAAGTCGACATGTCACTATATAAAATGTGCATAATCATATTCAATAATGAACCTTAAAACATCTTCTAGACTTCCTCTTTGAATAAATGTAAGGCACTTGCAATAAAGTTTGAAGTGACTTTTTCCTATTATTTTTTATTATAATTGATATAAATTTAATTGTTCTACTCTGTTGCATTCTAATTAATATTATATTTTCTTCTGTAGACTTTAAAGTGGTGCGAACTTTGTATTAGTGCAATATCTTATACTAAAAAAAGACAAAGTAGTAACATTTTCAGAGTGTAGGCTTTCTAAGCTTGTCATCATTGTGAATGATTTTCTGGATTAAGTTGTCAGTGAGTTTTTCAAACCAACATTTCAAGTGGGCACTCCATGCATGATCGTTGGGGGAACAATGTAAAATTAATATTATATTTTCTTCTGTGGACTTTAAAGTGGTGCAAAATTTGTATTAGTGCAATATATTAAACTCAACAAAGACATAGTAACATTTTCAGAGTGTAGGCTTTCTAAGCTTGTCATCATTGTGAATGATTTTCTAGATTAAGTTGTCAGTGAGTTTTTTAAACCAACATTTCAAGTGGGCACTCCACGCATGATCGTCGGGGGAACAATGTAAAATTCATTATGGCTTGAAAATTTTTCACATAGCTTAATACCGAAAATCAATAGCCAAGTATTAACATTTAATGTCAATACTACATAAGTTAATAATAATCACAACACAATATTAATATGTTGTTAAATAACTTTTTATTATGCAAGAAATTTCTTACACAAATTATTAATAATGCATTAGTCAAATATTTGTGACTTTTGTTTTAATACGTAAATATAAATATTAATGATAATTAAAGTATATCATTAAATACATTTATAGGTAAAATTTCTCACATAACTCTATTATTCATGAAATCAACATTCATTAACTTAGTTTTTAATACAATAACCACCCACAATAATAATAACAAAATCATGTCTCTATTCTAATTCATAATTTATTTTAAACATTACTAAGATAAAATCTATTTTACTCCAAGTCATAATATATTTTCTCCTCCACTATCAAGTGGTGGCAACTTTAAAAAATAAAACATCATATTAAAAAACGACTTAGACTTACTATGGTAACTCAATATACACACATTAGTTAACATTATTTCAATTAAATGAAATTCCAAGATAATAATAGCAAAAACATTGATTATTAATGTCATTAAATAACTTTAATAATAATATGTAAAAAAATCTTCTACAATCTAATTTTCGTGATATAATCATTAATCAACTTAACTTTTTTTAGAAAATATAAATAATAGTAATGTAAATAAATTATATTTCTATTCTATGGTAATATTGATTTTGATCATTAAAATAATAAACTTAGTATATTAACACTTAATATATCATAGTTTTTCTTGTCACTTGTAAAATGTTGCCAACCTTCTAATATATTACAACATGATACTCAACACATACAATATTACTTGCTATGTCGAGAATTAAAATTGTTATATTAACAAACACATTTGTATTATGTCATTAAATAGTTTTTAAATGGGTCACTCTAAAATTGTGCCAACCTTCTATTAGTATAGGAACTCAACACCAACAATGTACTAGTTACCATATCAAATTATAATTCAATTGCTTAATCATAGTAACATATACAATATTAATGTCATTACATAAACTTAATCAAGTTACCATTTAATACAAACTATAGATAATATTAATAGAAATTATGTAAGGAATCAAAGTCTAAGATTTTCATCATTTTGAAAGAATTAAAGTCTAAGACTTTCATCATTTTGATTTGTCACAAAAGATTAGAAAGCTGTAACCTAGGTGTTAACACATTTCCTCTCCCCTCATGTTGTAAAGGGTGCTAGCTCAATGGAAGAGCACCTGCATTACAAGCAGGACGATGGTGGTTTGATTCCTCCGTGCCTTAACATAAATTAATAGATGATATAAAATCTTAATGATAATATAAATATTTTAAGATATCTATATTTTCAATATAAATATGGTCTTTTTAATTAAACACATTGTTCAAATAGTTCATAAATAAATAATGAACACTTACAATAATTGGTTCATTTGGTTTTCCCCCTTTCCTCTTGTATATGGAAAAAATTAAACTGTACTGCACTAATGCTATTCTAGTTCATAATTGATTTTGATTGTTAAAATAATTAATATTAATATATAAGGGAGGCTTTAATAACATCATTATCATTAACTAAATTTATAGGCAAGAAATTTCTCACGTTAATCTATTATTCATAAAGTAAACATTCATCAACTTAGTTTTTAATACACTACCGCTACCAACAACAATAATAATAAATTATGTTGCTATTTTAATTCATAATTTATTTTAATCACTACAAGGGTAAAACTTAGACTTTGAAGTCATAAAATATTTTCTCGTTTTGATTATAAGTGGTGCCAACTTCCAAAAATAAAACAACATACTCAACAAAGAGATAAATAATTACTATAAGAATATTTATAATTGTTGTAGTAACAAATACAATGTTGGTATTATGTCATAAAATAATTTAATCAACTTAACATTTAATACAAACTATAAATAATATTAATAGAAATTATGTATGGATTAAAAGGCTATGCCTTTCTCCATTTTGAAAGAACTCAATCTAGCGGAAGTTCTAAATTCTAGATCCACTAAATAATTACAAATTTAATGAAATATGTGTTTCACTCGTTCAGATGAAAAAGGGTTAGCATAATGTTAAAGTTCTCAAGGTTGAGCGGTCTCGATGAAGGTAGTTTAGAGATCGACGGTTGATATTGATCTCCCCAAATCAAGTTGTGTAGGATGATAGTGTTGAGTTTTGGGTATGAATATTTGGTGTATAGAGGGTTTAGATTGCAAAGATGAACATATCTATGGTACTAAATGCATGGAGAAACATGAGGGTTATGAAACATAAAAAAAACTATAAAAATATCTACATGGAGAAGATGCCCTCACGTATGATCTGCCTTCTCGATAGTTAATTGATTTCCCGGATGCCATTTGTGATACACCCACAGAATAAATCATCCCTGTGGTAGCACCATCTCGCCCAATACCAAATACCCACAGTAACTCGTTGTATGGTTGGCGTGTGAAATCAAAAAGATATCATGAAAATATAAGAAGTGGAACATCGAATCTGATCGCCACACGTAGCAGGGGAAACACAGCAAAAGAATGGTTCTAGTACCGTCGTCATGGGAGCGAAAGGGCCAGAAAACCTCCAGTCCATATTCCCTGAAGCATATGGTTGACCAGGCAGGGTAACACCCGAAGTATTTTCTGCGGCCAATAATGAAATGCTACAGTAGATAAGGCAGCATGACTAGATCTCCAGTGGGAAAGGAATCCCTCGGCTCATGTGCTTGCCTATGTCGTCACTAGGCTACTCGACAATGAAATGTGCAAAAATGCTGACAGGTCATCCTCGTGTCTAGTTTTCCAATCCTATATAAACACCACCTTTCAAAGCCATTAAGGTGCATAGGATGAGCGAGTGTAGAAGAAAACTCACTCTATCATTCTACCAAGAGTTTTTCAGGATTCTGATATGTTTACAATTTAAATATGGTTTAAGAAGCTTGTTAGTCTGGGTGTGTTTTTGGTTGGTGACCTTGATTCCATGCTCATCTATCTCCCTGGTTTTTGACACCAGGGAAGCACCAATCATCGGGGAACAAATGTACAACACTTTGAGAGATGCACCTATTTTTAGATAGCCATACCTCTAGCTGCGCGGTGACTGGGCTTTCATGTCTCGTGGGTATCCCTCCAGAACCCCTGGATGCAATTGCTACCTCCAAAGCCTCATCACATGATGATAGTGGCTAGCATCTCTTTGTGGGATCTAATTCTTGTACTGGAGCATCAAGCATCCAAGTTCTTCATCATATCTTTCATGCACCTCATCCGTCAACATTTTCTGAGGTGGTGACTAGTACAAGAATGAAAAGCCACTGCAGAGGCTTGCTTCTGCTAGAAGCAACGGGGGAAGCTTTGAAGAAAGTTGAGCATAGAAAGGATATAAAATCCTTTCCCAACTTTGATCCCATGCAGAAAGGTTCCTTTGATCATGGAAAGAACACAAAGGGAAAGGACATGTTGCTGACTCGAAAGATGAACAAGTGGTCGATCCCAGTCAGAAATGAGCCACCAGAAGCATCCTGAGACATCGTTTTCACTGCCCGCAAGTTCTGAACTAGAAATGTCATGCTTCCATCCAAACCAAGCATGAAAATTTTATCCAAGATGTTTGTTTAAAGATATGTAAACCATGTCAGAAGTACCATGCTCTAGTTGTTAATATTTGATTATGATTGTAAACAGTTTCAGATCCTATATTGAGGATTAGACTTGGGGTATGAAACATTATAAAAAGGATCCCCACAGAGGGGAGAGAGGTTGGGTTTTCAAGAGCGGAGAGACTCTACATTGTAATGGGTTTCAGTTTTTTTCAGAGATGAATAAAATTGCAGAGGAGGAATGTTAAACCTCTCACGGTAGAGATTCCTGTGCCATCTTTTTCTTAAATAAGTGATTTCTTTATGTGACTGTTTATCCTGTTTTCACTCCATTTTGTATTTCCTTTCATGTTTGAGCATTAGTGTATATGGTACAGAATTCATCTCACATGGTCTAGGTCCAATGTTCAAGCATTTTTAAAATATTTTCTTCTAAATTCTGGCAAAATTCGTCTCAATTAGGTGCTTTGTTTGATGGTTTGTCTCCTTCTATCTGCTATTCAACCTGCCAATACCTCCAGATTGAAGAAATGGTGTCTATCTTTCCTCTATCCACAAAAAATCAAACTTCCTACCTTCTGCAACCTACTTTCATATCTGATTGTTGAATCCATTACCCAATAGTCTCCTCCATGATTCTCCCACCAAAATTTATAAAAACAAACTCGTTCTAATCAGAAATATGACCTTCTGTCGTCTTTGATTGAATATTTTGAGTATGAAAACCTTGTAAATAGCGAGAGATCCCTCTCTGACTATATTAGGTCAGAAATATAGTCTAAAAAAGTTCTAATGTTACCTCAGGATTTACCTTTCCATAACCTGGGTACATTTTTAGTATTAACACTTTACTTCCAACATGCCTTTCAAGAACAAAATATTTACATCAAACTTCAAAAGACCTATATATCCACATTAGCCATGAATGCCAAAAACACTCTTATCCAGGTTATGCCATTATTACTAAAAATGTTTCTACATACTTTATTCATTCAACTTTTATATATCATCATTGTCGTCATCATCACCACCACCACCATCATGTTGGAAATATGGAATATAGTTGTCATTGATGTCAAAAGGAGTCCAGTGATGACAGAGGAATAACCAAAGGACATGATGGCAAGAGTGAACTCAATGAAATTCAAAGGAAAGATAAAGGTGGTGATGACATGGCATGGCATAGATGATGATGTGGCATGAAGTTGAAGTCATTGTTGTATTATGACATCACTTTGGAGAAATATGGAAAAATGGTTAAAAATGGGAAAATGACCAAGTATGGAATAATTAAGTCAAAATTGGTCCCAGCAACCTTAAGAGAATGCCCACCACAATTCATGGTTTCAGAAGAATGCCCTCACCATGGTATCGTCCTATATCTAGTTGGTTTGGATACCTATTCATGATTTAAGTTTTCTTTAATATTTTTTGAGGAGAAAGATATAGGCCTGCCAAAACAGGGTTTTTTACCAGTGGATGCAAAAATGGATAAGTAGCCTCAGAAAGATGCCCACCCTAAATAAAGGGTTAGATTAAATTCCTATAGCACATGGGGGTCTTATAGATTGGTATTTTGCCTACCTGACCATGTCTTCAGATTGTCTTGGAAGTATATGAAGAATAAGTTATGGACCTTCCAAAAGGGTGTTTTAGGAAGATTAGACCAAATTGAGAAATTTGTCTAAGTATGGAATTAATGTTAAATATGCCCAAGTGGCCTTAACGAAATTTCCCTCCATGCCTCATAGGATGATGTGAAAAATGTATTGAGAATGTGAGTCTCTAGAGTGTTGTATGGATCATACAACCATGTCATTTTCCTCACCAGAGATTCTCAAAGGAGGAAGATGGCAACTTGCCAAAAGTGCCTCCCAGCCATATTTGCACTATTCCAGTACTGGAAAAACTACCTAAGTGGCTTCACGGAAATGCTCGCTAGTGATTGTCCTGATGATGATAAGTTTATTTGACGGTATGGGGTTGTTCTTTGATGAACTGGATATCTTTCCATCTTCTTAGTTTTTCTTATGGTGACCACATGAGGAAAATAGCAATCTACCAAAATAGAAGAAAAATTGTTTTGCATATTCAAAAGTATGAGAATTTGACTAAGTGTTAAGAACAAGAGTTTGAGTGATCAATTGGAAATTCCCACCAAGGGTTGTCTTTGTGTAAGTAAATTCATCGAATGTCATGGATCCATTCTTTGGAAATTTTTCCATCTGCTCATGACTTTAGGTCTCCATAGGGTGTTCACACATGTGAAATAGGAGTCTATTAAAATAGGAAGAAATTTGTTTCGATGCTTAAAAGAAGTTAAGAATCTATTTTGATATTCCTGCCAGAGGATCAGGCTGTCTCAGTAAATTCTAAGGGTGACATGATCTTGTTGCCTAGTGGACTGGCTATCTAGCCATACCTCAAGTTTTCTAAGTGATGGTCATATGACAAAAATACGAGTCTCATGATGTGATGAGGTTGGAAAGACACATGATGGTGTCCTAATGTCTCATGATGTATTTGTTACATTCTTACAATGTTTTGCAAGAGTATGATAATTTTGGGAATTTTAATAAGTGATGAAAAACTGCCCTAAAACAGTTGCGTTATGAAAATGTCCACAATAATTCATTAGAAGAAGAAAATGTCCATCGAGGAGAGACAAAGAAGCTTTAGAGGATTAAAGTGGTCCTAATGGAATCACCATGTTGGACTCTACCCATTGGGTGTCTCACACCTCAAATTGGATGAAAATAAAAATCTCATCACATTGACCTACGGTTTGATAAAAACTCTCGTAAAAATGCGTAAGTGACCTTAGTAAAATGTCCGCCATTTCCATTAGTTGATGGACTAAATCATTCTGAGGGTATGGGTCTCTAGAGTGTTGATTGGTGCATCTAACCACATCATTATGTTGTCCAAAAACTCTCTAAAGATGAAGTTACCAGTATTCCAAAAGTGCCCTCTGGCTTTTTTTGCTCCAGTCCATTAAAATGCCCGCCCAACTCAAAAGAAGATGAGTATGGAGGGGAAATCAGTTTGGTTGTGCTTAATGGGATGTAATACATCATATGGTATCATTTGTTTAGAATTTGGTGAAAATATAAATCCCTCATGTTGACTTAGGTTTTTATAATTGTGTCCAAAAGGTAAATCTATAGTTGAAAATACTATTTTCAAATGCCCACCAGATGATGTGTGTGTGTCAATTAATTCATTAAATGACATGTATTTGTTCCTTGTTGAATTGTTTATCCATTCATGGTTTTAGTTTTCCCTATGGAGGTCACATGAGTGAAAAATTAACCTTCCATGTTGAAAAAAATCATGTTCACACAACGTATGAGTTTGCCCGCACATAGCTTAAAAATATATACTAAACAAGTTTTTCAGATGCCCACACAAGCCAGAGATTTAAATAGAGATTACTCAGCCAATTAAATAAAAAAAGATGAAATAAATAAGAGACATAAACAAAACAGATTTTATTATTTAATTAACATACATAAATTTAATGTATTTCGAAGAGATTGATGCTTTCTTTCACAACCTACAAGCAGTCTCGTATGATCACTGAAAACATTGGATTCGGAGATGAATTCTCTATAATGTTATATTATATGTCGATAAATACAAAGCTCCATAACCTCTTACCAAGGGAGGATATTCATAACCCCCTTTGGCGTGCCCCTTCTCCCTACAATGTCTTTCAGTTGTCGTTATTAAAATTCTTCTTCTTTGCAAGCCCCTACAATCAAAGCAAGGGAAATAACATTTTCCATCTACCCTTGCCTCTAATGCCGCTCTAAACTGAGCAAGCTTCCTTGCATTTTCATTCATAGTGAAAAAATCCTTGTAGTGACAAGTAATTTTCTTACCTACACCATACCAAATAGTAACTTGTCAAATACATTAGATATAAGTATATTTCTAAATGCAGTATATTATATACCAATTTCTATAAAGAAAAACACGAAGACTATGATGAATAGCATTGTCATTAATGACAACATTAATGACAATCATTTTGGAAAAATATGGTAATTTGGTAAAAAACATGAAAATGACTAAGTGTTGGAAAACTGGCTCAGGTAACCTTAAAAAAATGCCCGCCACAAATTGTGTGTTGAAGAAAAATCCCACACCATATGGGGGTCTTGTACATTGATATTTGGCCTACCATGTATTCAGATTGTCTTGGAAGTAGCTGAGGAAGAAGTTATGAACCTACCAAAATAGTGTTTTAGGCAGATTGGACTAGACTAAGAAAATTGTGTAAGTGTTGGAAAAACTAGCTCATGTGGCCTTGGTAAAATGTCCGCCGTACCTTATAGGTGTATGATAAAATTTATCTGAATCTGTCATGCTACAACTTATTGAAGAGGCTATCTCACCATGGTCTCAGTTCTCAAAGAATATGTTTGATGACAAAGATAATGGTCTGCCGAAATAGAGTTTCAAGTTGTTTTGCACCATTCTAGTACTGGCAAAATTGCCTTAGTGGCCTCAGGGAAATGCCCGCCATATCTCATAGGATGATCAGAAAAATAATATGGAAGTGTTAGGCTATAGCTTGTTGATGGGTGCATCTAACCATGGTATTAGTTATCCTGTGGAGTGTTTTATGACAAAGATATAAATCTGCCAAAAGTAAGAAAAATGTTATTTTGCATTTTAATAACACAAGAAAATTGGTTGTGTTAGATTCAAGAAATTGAAAAGTCATTTTGAAATTCCCGCAAGGAGGGGTTATTTTGATGATAAAATTCATCAGGTAGCATAGGCATGTTCCTTAGTGAAGTAAATATCCATCCATACCTTCAGGTTGTCTTATGATGGTCTCATATAAAAAATATCAATCTACCAAAAATAGGAAAAATTAATATTTTGCATAGTGAGAACAAAAGAAAATTGACTATGTTAAAACAGGAGTTTGAGAGGTCAGTTGGAAATTCCTGCCAAGGGATGTCTTTTTGCAAGTAGATTTATCAAATGTCATGTATCCATTCTTTGGCAAGTTGTCCATCTGCTCATGACTTCAGGTCTCCAGAGAGTGTTCACATGTGTGAAATAGGAGGCTGCCAAAATGGGAAGAAATATGTTTTGATGTTCAAAAGAGGTTGAGAAGCTATTTTGAAATGCTTGCTAGAGGTTGTGTGCGTGTCAACAGATTTATCTTGTGATATGGTCTTGTTCATTGTTGAAATGGCTATATATACATGCTTCTAGGTTTCCTTATGGTGATCACATGAGGGAGAAATCAATCTGCCAAAGTAGAAGAATTTTTTTTTTACAAGTTAAAAACAATTTTGTTGAGTGTTAAATTAAACAGTTTGGAAGCCTATTTTCAAATGATCTCTAGATAATGCGTGTGTATCAAAAATTTCAAAAGGTGACATGGATCTGATCCTTGTTGAGGTGGCTATCTAGCCATACTTTCAGTTTGCATTATGATGGTCATATATGGAAAAGATGGACCTGCAAAGTTAGTGAAAAATAATAAACAAAGTTTATTAAATAAGAAGCTACAGGGATGTATTTAGAAAAATAAACATAAATTTAATAAAAAGAATTAAGACAGAGTTTTGAAGAGACACATATTACTATTGGAGAGATGCAATGCTTAGAAGAATTTTTAATTTATTATTTCATTAAAACAATAAATAACAAATAGAGATTCGAAGAAGTGTCTAAGCATGATGACATGGTAAGGTGTAATTGGAACAAGACATGAAGGACAGAGATGACTAAGGACTTGCATAATGACATTGACAAGCATGGAACATCTAGAGAGTCAAATGACCCATTCTTTGATCATTTGAAGATGATTTGGGCAAGACAAAGATGTTGGTGCAAAGATGACAAGGAGATGGTGACATGAAAATAGACAACCAAACTTGATGATAGATATGGCTGCAGGCATGATAAAATAGTGGACAAGGAAAAGATTGCAGGAATCTTGAGAAGATCATGCAGGCATGCTAAATGATGACAATTGCGGGCATGATAGAAACTATTGTGGGAATCTTCTCAGCACCACCTGCGGGCATCTTGGTGTGAGCTATGGGAATAAGGAAGGACTTGTTGCGGGCATTTGTGGGTGTTGTGGGAATCTAGATAGCCCTTGTGGGAATCTAAATACATCACCTACTAGCACCATGAATGTGGACAGTGACGGAATATTTATTGGAAGATCAAAGACCTCCATAATGGAAGTTGAAGAAGGGTATGCAGGCCCAAGAGAAGGCCAAGTCTTGGAATAAAAAACAAAAATAAAATGATGATGATGTGGAAAATTAAATAAATTTTGGTTAATGATATCAAAAATTAACTGGTGATGAGGTCGGCCTCCTTGTTGGAGACATTTACCATCATACACACTCTTTCGGTCAAATTGGCCTAGTTAAACCGCTATCCTAAGTATAATTGACATTAATTGACATCAATGGAGCATTAATTGCCATCATCCAGTCACACCCACACCTGCCTACAGTCAAGGAAGCTAACTGGAGAAGTCCAGAGGTGATTTAAGTGACATTAATGCACCTAATTGCTAATTGGTGGTTACAATCAATTCAACCAATTAGTTAAGGCACCTCCAGTCATTAAATATATTATTTAATGATTATTTAATGATTATTTATTATTATTTAATGATCTGGAGTCAACAAGGCACCTCCACCAACTTCTAATGGTCAGTTCAGCTTCAGTTAACCTCATCAGGGTTCATTGGAGTCATGGAGCACTAGAACTTAATGGTTGGCTTGCTATGACATGTTTCTGATCTCCTTCAGTTGAGATTAAGTCATTTATTGCACTCCAACTTCAGTTAGGGCTTGGTGAGTCAATTAGGGTTTTGGTCAAGTGGTTAACTGAGTGTGATTGAATGGTTGAGAGTTATTTAAGCTAGACTCACTCACTGAATTTGAATTGTCTCCTTAGTTATTCGAATTCTTCATGGAGTTAAACCATTTCTCAGCATTGGTATTGTAACCATTCATTGATTATTGAATATATATAGAGGAAACCATTTCTGGTTCCAATTAACACCATTTCATGAGTATTTGTTGATAATTCTTTCATGAGATTGATTCTTAGTTCCTAGATCATGTGCAAGAATTAATATGGTATCAGAGCTTACGGCGGGACAAAGATCAATCTCTCAAAAACAAGATTTTTGACAGATTTCTCCATGAAAAGTGAGCAATAGCTCAAAATTCCATCACTGCACCAGAAGCCAAGGCTTACCACTTCATACCCCAAGTAAAGAACTTGTTGATCAAGCTTGCTTGATTGACTATGCTGGGTGTGATGAAAGCCTAGAATGTGCAGGCTGTCCAACCTTATTTTTCCCTTTCTGTTTTGATTTTCAGGTTTCTACAGGTGAAGCATTCGCTACAGCATATCCAGATGGCCTCCTCAGTACCTCTGTTGACTCCATACAATTTCCACACATGGAAAAATAAAATGGAGCTTCAGTTGTGCTCCAAAGGAATCCATGGAGTCGCCATGGACACTGAAGTTGAGCCTGGATCCGCCATAGAAAAATCAAGATTCTTGAACAAGAAGGATGAAGCCTTCAGTTTCTTATGCCTCTCTATTTCTGAAGACCTTCTCTTCCATCTTACGGATCTGAAGACACCGAAAGAAATATGGGACAAATTGGAATATATGTACGAAAAGCATGATGACTTGAAATTTTACCAACTCAAAAATGAACTCATGTCTCTCCAACCTTCCAATTTCGAGACTCTGAATGATTTCTTTACAAATTTCAAGCATACTGTTTTTCTCTTGAAGCAATTCAAAGTGGAGAAGGAGGATGATCAGCTCATCCTAGCCATCCTCTCCAAACTCGGGGTTGATTACTCAATTTTTGTTTCTACATTCCATGTGGGGAAGCTCACAACCCCTGGATGGAAGATGCCTACACTCAATGCCTTCATTGAGTCCCTAACTAATGAACATGACAAGCTTGTCCAGATGGGGATCATTCGATCTTCCCGTCATCAAGCCCTCCATGTCTTGGGGCCCAAAGATCTAAAGGGTAAAGGAAAGCAGCAGAAAAATCAGAAAACTAAATTTGATGCTCTGAAGCCTAGAGTTGAAAATCAGCCGCATGATGAATCTTCCGGCTCAAGGAAGAACAAAGGAAAAGGGCACAATGGGAAAGAAAAAGTCAGGTTTTCTTACTGCGGGAAGGGTTTTCACCCTGAACAGAAGTAAAAGCTTGATGAAGTAACCTCTCTCCTTGAGAGGAATCACATCAATCTTCTAGAGATCTTTCGGAGGAGAGATCACCAATATCGGGAACCACGGCATGAGAAAGGTCATGCCCTCATGGCAAGCACTTCGAAGTCCAAAGCACTGCTGATTGACAGTGGAGATTCGAATCACATGATCGCTGAAAAGGACTCATTTTCATCCTTGGAGACCAGCAAATCCATCCCCATCGACATTGGAGATGACTCCACCATAATTTCCGCAGGACAAGGTACTGGAGATCTAGAAAATGGTTTTTTTTCTAAAGTTTTGTATGTACCGTCTCTAGCAGCAAATATTCTTAGCGTCTATCAGATGACACATACAAGAATGCCTAAGAGAGTATATTTAAGCCCAAATGATGTTGAGATAATAGAAATTTCATCTGGGAAACTCATTGCAAAAGGCCTTGCAAATCATCATGCAAAAGCCTATGAGTTCTCTCACTTTGTTGCGGATGCAAAGCCCACCGCTCTGCTAACTCATGGAAATGAGGTTAGTAGGTTCTGGCATGAGAGGTTTGGCCATATTAATTTCAAATATTTGCAGCAATTATAGAACACTAGTGGAAAATGAGATATTAGTGACCAAAAGAATGACCAAAATCCACATATCAATGACCACTTTTGGTTTGGCGATCGCTGGTGGCTAATTTACGGTCTTTTATTACACGACCAAAATTGGTCATTTTTATTTTGGTCATTTATAGCTTGTCGGTTGGTCATTAATTTGGTCATATATTTGGTCATTGATTTGGTCATGTATTTGAATCAATGACCAATTATATGATCACATTTATGACCAAATTAATGACCAATTATATGACCACATTTATGATCAAATTAATGACCACATGACAAGCTAGAATATGACCAAATTTGGTCACGTAGTAAAAGACTGTAAATTAGCCACCAAAACTGTTTTTTGGTCATTGATATGCAAATTTTGGTCATTTTTTTTGTCATTTATATCTCATTGTTTGGTCACATATCTCTCAATTATTGGTCACTAATTTAGTCATTTTTAGTCGCTTTATGTGTGGTCATTATATTTTAGTATTTTGAATGGTGTCCATTATTAACCAATATAATTTTTTAATATGATATTATGTTTAATTAAAAAAAGAATCATACATTTATTCTCATCTAATATACTTGTGAATTATGCAATGTCACATTATAATTAATTATA
>LPNX010745397.1:26141-179014 GCA_001517045.1 Pseudotsuga menziesii
GCTTAAAATTAAATTTGAATGGATAAATCTACAACTATTTAGTACCTAAGAAAAGTAAAACTCAGCTCTAAACCAGGAAATGGATTTCAACAGGAAATATAATCAACAGATCCACAAAACAATTATGCTCGACTGCATAGGTAGAAACCTGCATACATAGTGCAATCTGTGAAGGAGTTCACCCCTATATGTCATGTGGTTAGTGAATGACATGACAACCATGGAAAATAATGAATGATTTAGAACCCCATCAAACTATTGTGATGTTATACTCAACCACCAGTATAATCAAAACCCATCAAATAGCATCAACATTCCCAATTTCCTACATGCCTACCTCGTCCTTGTTTCAAACATATAATTGTATATAAACAAACGAAAATTATAAAAAGTTGTTTTTAACTTGTCAGCATCAAGTAGCATCAACATTCTCAATTTTCTACATGCCTACCTTGTCCTTGTTTCAAACATATATTTGTATATAAACAAACGAAAATTATAAAAAGTTATTTTTAAATTGTTAGCCTCAAAGTGTTCATGACATAGTTCAGGCATCAAGCCAACAACCATCATATTTTATCCTCTATATCTATATATAATCAAAAAAATTCATGAGTTTTTCTTTCTTGGACTCTGGACTCTAGAAAATTCACTTTATATTCACTCAAAAAATTTCATGAATTTTATCTATATATACATATATATTCTAGTGACATGCCATATCAACACAATGACATTCATACACGAACCACACCCATACAACCTAGCCACTTTGGAATAAAATCATATATACTAGTATATGCAAAAAAATACTTCTATGAATTATAATCACGAATCTAAAAAGAACTACTGCTTGTTATTTTTTTTCTCCATTTGAAATCATTTGGCATGTTGGACAGTTAGGTTTCCTAATAGTAAAATACTTCTAGGAATGTAATATCTGCATACCAATGGTAAAATTGTTTGAAACAACCTCAATATCATCAGTCATGGCCTGTGCTTTTGATCTAATAAACTTTGCCTTCAAAATATGAACTTTTGATTTGATAAACTTTAGAATCACTTGTGCTCAACACATACACACAATCAATTTATACAAATAGATTAGTCCATAATCACCTGAGACTGGCACTAAAATAATACCAAATGCAAGCATGCCTCCTTGTGTCCATGTGAAATAGAGATCTGGCCGGATTTCTATAATACTGATTGGTCACCAGCCTCTATAAAAATAGCACAAAAGAGATAAGAGTTGGTAGAATATTTTGAAATCTAGACATTCAAATAAATATAATGTTTAGTGTTATATAAGCCTGTTGTGTGGGAATGCACCCAAAATCACCTATTGAATTTAAAAAAAAAAATCACCTACAGGTCGTCGCTTAACCGACGGCTATAAGTGTTTTTAAAAAAAAATACAAATGCCAGATTATAAATTTCAATGCTTGGAATGAAAGCATTCTCATCATCTTCCCTATCCATTAAAGAAAGCAATTACGAGAACTGTTTGTTTATGAACAATTGCCTTTTTGTGTACCCTAAAATATAGCTGTGTCTCAGAGGAGAATGGAGTGATGCTTGATTTAAAATTTAAATCATTAATTTGGATTTTTTCCAAGGAACTCTTTCTTTTGATGTATCCTTGAATCTGTTTGTTTATGAACAATTGCCTTTTTGTGTACCCTAAAATATAGTTGTGTCTCAAAGGAGAATGGAGTGATGCTTGATTTAAAATTTAAATCATTAATTTGGAGTTTTCCAAGGAACTCTTTCTTTTGATGTATCCTTGACTCTTGAGCAGAAGGATACGCTTTGTGTTTTAATTAAGTACTCCCACAAGCATGGATTTAGGGATTCCCAAATTTAAAATACAACTTTCAGTTTCTGGATTAGGATCTCTCTTAGCATTTACCAAGCATTGACAACCAACTCTTGTTGAGGAACTAATCAACCTTGGCAGAACCAACTAGTATGTCATGAAGAAAGGTTATTTTGATGACATACTGATGATACACAACATACACTCATTTATGAGCGTAGTTTTCCTTGAATGGTAACATAGCCACATACTGGTGGAACCGTGAGACCTGTGAAATGGTAGTAAACCTTACACATTGTTCTAATGCCCATCTTTTTTTTCATAATAATATTATCAAAGATGTGGAACTACAACAAGAAATTGAGAGTTTTTTGAAAAGTTTGCTTCATGAAATTGGTCTTCAATTTGTTTCATATTTGTTTTTGTAAACCTTACACATGGTTCTAATGCCTATCTTTCTTTTTTCAAAACTAGATTATCAAAGATGTGAAACTAGAACATAAAATTGAGAGTATTTTGGACAGTTTGCTTCATGAAATTTGTATTCAATTTGCTTCATAGTTTTTTTTGCTAGTGGTCCAATTTGCTTTGTATTTGTTTTTGCAAAGCAACCTGTGGGAGAGTTGAAACCATGATATTGTTCGTAGCTACCTAGGAATTATTGAATTTTTTTTACAGTCCACCATTGACTGGAAATGTCATAAGATAGGATAGTATAATTTTTTAATATCCAACTAATGGCCAAAATAAAGCTCAATAGGACATGGAACTAAAGACTGATACCAATCTATAGGGGTGATGAAAAAATAGAATCGTAATTGTATAATTTCCATGTAACAATACCTTCAGTAGTCTAGTTTATGGTTGTTAAGGCATATGTTGGCTGCCTGGCAATTCAAGACTTCAAATTAATAAAGCCTCCTCATTGAAATCAATCTCTCATCATCTAATTATAAAGAGGATGTGCATATATTTGATGTTAATATATGTCAACTGGTATTTGGGAACCTCTATCCTTAATATTCCAGCAAACTCATAGCTCATGTTTTTTTAAAGAGCTTGTGAGTAGGTAGTTCACTGTTTTCTTTAAATGGAATTATATTCTTAAAATTCTTAGATTGTGAATCTTGTAAACTTATTACAAGATTCTTGCTTGGACTGGGTTAAATAAATATTCTTAAAATTCTTAGATTGTGAATCTTGTAAACTTATTACAAGATTCTTGCTTGGACTGGGTTAAATAAGTCTTTCTCTGGAATGACCACCTGCTGATTTAGTTAATAAGCCTAATGGTGATTTAGACATTAAGTTGCAGATAAGGGCTTATCTTGTAATCACCACCTGGTTGTTGTTATTAGATTTTGATGTAAGAGTATCTATCAACACAGGGTATTACAGGAACTGGAAGGAAGGAAATCATGACAAACAATGTAAATTGAATGATGGTGGGATAATTGACATGTTTTAGTGATTCTCCAGCTTGTATAGGTATTAAACAACCTAGACATTGCTCACAGGAGAACATTCATTTCAATTCACAGGAGTCCTATGAATATATAGGGAGCTCTCTATTGCCAAAATTCACCATTTGTCGAAAATATTGTTACAAGAGACATGGACCTCAAGAAACCCTTAACTGCAGTGATGCTGGTATTCACAATCTCTCCTGTGGTAATGCTAAGGGGAAATTGATGAAATATCTAATTATAATGCCAAGGAGAAATTGATGAAATATCCAATCTGAAATAATTTCTTTCTTTAGATGAAACTAGACTACCTTGTTGCCAGGTTACCATATACAATATTGGTGAGATTTGGTACCCTCTATGTCACAGGGTTTTCCTATGTAACGTAAGTTTTGAAAAAAACACCCTAAAATTTTTAAAGAGACCATGGTATTGAGCTGGGAGGTCGTAAATGGCCATGGGCAAGCCCCCCATGTTTTGGTAAATTACCAAATTACTATATTCACCCACACTTTTTGGCAAATCACTATGTCTACACCCATAATTGTTTTTAACTATGCAAATTTTCTAACCTGATCAATCACAACTTTCACAAAAGAAAATCCACACATAGTTATGATCCACTTACAACTACTGGAGTATCCACACTTTTTGGCAAATCACACTGTGCGTTGATGTTGTCTCTATGATTTTGCAGATTAAGCTAAGGGTCTTATTGTCTTATCTTCAACAAGCACAACAAGGCTATTGGGGTGTCCTACAAGGATGAATGCAATCATTGTCATCCTCTGTGCACAACCTACCCACTCAGCACCCACATGATGCTGCAGATGAGAGTCAGGGGCCAGCTGAAGCATATGGTCTAGGACGGAGTTGGGTACAAAACATGTTCAGTAGAGATCCAACTACCCGTAGAGTGCCTTCTGCTCATGCACGAAGAGGAGCATCTGATAGTGGTATTCTAGGTTTGTTTTTCTCTTTTGAGATTCATTATTATTCATTGTTAAATAAAATGGTATTTTATGCTATCAGCAAAGGTAGAACGTAATAATTATTCATTAGATTCTTTGCCACTGATAAACTAATGTGCAGCAAATCATAGTTACAACAATAATCAAGCTCTCTTTGGTGTCATGATGGCAGCTACCAATGACAACATTCAGAATGCTGTACCACCATGAAAAATAGAGATACCCACTATTGGGCCAAAAAGAGGCTATTCAGGTGTGCGTATACTTAGGGGTCATAAGGGCTCTATTACTGCTCTCCATGCAGTGACAAGACGTGAAGTATGGGATCTCATGAGTGATCAGTAGGAGGATGAGTACTATACTGTAGATAGGATATGATATTTTTTGGGCTTCTATTTATCTTTTTTCTTCGAAGTTTGAGCTCTAGAGGCATATGATGCATTTCAACCTTGCTATAGCACATACTTCCCACTTAACAAAGTACTAGAGGCACAACCTGTAAATGAAAATAACTATGATGGTCCACTAGGAGCTAATATTGTACCAGGGGGAATTGATCACTGGCGGGGGAATATCATCACCCTCACTTTACCAGCTAGGTAAATCCCCAATGACAATAGTTCTATATTTTTGGAAACAGAATGCCTTGACACACCCCACCCCCATTTAACCCTCTAGTGGGGGAATATCAGCACCCTATCTGTAGCAGGCATAGAAGCTCCCATTGACAATAAATGTATAATTTTGGAAACTTGAATGCCATGACACACACCACCTCTTGAATCCTGGTGGGGGAATATTAACACCCTTGCTTTACCAACCAGACAAGCCCTCGATGACAATAGATATATACTCTTGGAAACTTGAACACCACAACACACCTCCCCTTTGTGGAGGTTCTTGACAAATTGCTTTGCTTTGGGACGAATTGGACCTTGGTGGAGGCCTATCATCACCCCTGCCTTAGAAACCAGTGATTCCCCCATTTAAAGGTATAAGTATTTTGACATGGGTACTAAGAGAAATTGCTATTTCTTGAACAAAGTTACGATATGTAGTTTCCTTCGTTTTATTTGTGCTTCCTATTACAGGTTATAATGATATGAGGAAATGCAAAGAAAATGAGAAGTGCACAAGAAAACATGAGAGAAAAGAGCAGATAGCTTTGCATACGACCTATACAAATTGATCACCTATACCAAAAGTGGCCAGTAGGATAAATTTTTCCAAGACATAAAAAAAACATCACAGATGAAAGTAATTTCTCAGAGATAGATCTTATCTCTCTCTGTGATTTTCCCAGCATGGGTTGGGGTTTCAGACATTAGAGAGCAACCTGAGTATTTAGAATAAGAAACTTTGGATGGAAGTAGATGGTGCTTAAGCTTTTGTTAGAAATTGTTGTATGGTATCGGAAAGATGGATGGACTGTAGACAATCTAGATCACATAAGAGGATGCCAAAACAGATATCTATTTTCCAGTGTCTCTGGCCACCATGCAACTAATAGGATACATTTCAACTGAGAATGCCAATACATCACTCCTCCAATGACAAAGACCCTTTATTTCAGCTAGTGACATCCCTAGCCCTTTTCTCTGATTGCGGGTCAAGTTATAGACTAGAATAAACCACCTCTTCAGGAGGCCTTGCAGTATCTATGGGACAGAGTAAAGAGTTAATATAAAATTTGTACAAAAAACACATCAGGGCTGTTACTACTTACTCTATTGGTACTGTCAATTCTCATATTTGGAAGTTTTAAAGCATATTTGATATAATTATTTTGTTTTTCCTTCCTTTCTCATATACAAGACATCAAAGCATCATATGCATTTCATCCTTGGCTTTTCCTTGCTTGAAAAGGAAGCATATACATTCTTCTTGATTTATGTCCCTATCTCCTTGTTTCAACTTTCAACTGCTAGGTGCTGAGAATTTTGACTGAATGGACAGATTCTGTGTCTTTCATGCATGGAGATTTTATCTTGCAAGTATTGTTGTTCTGTGTAAGCGATCGTTGTCTTCGTTTCACATTGATAAAATTTATTGCAATTTTTGCTACTTTCAATCATAGGTTCTCTTCTTGCCAATCTGAAGAATCCTGAGATAGTACCATAATGAACCTAGCTTTTGTACAAATCTACTTCATCTTGATAGGGGTTTTATATGGATGTGGTTAACCATTATATATTGTTTTTTATTTCACACTCACTAAGCGTGCTTTTATTTTTGTGGGTTCTGAAGCTAATAAATATTGTTTAATCTATTGATTTTCCATTGTATTTTTCAGTGTCATAAAGGAACTAATTTATATTTCATTAACTGATATGAAGTTGGTCGTTGTTTTTTCTCTCTGTAGACAGTAAAAAATACATGGAACGGTGGATTTCATCACTTCAAGAGCAGTGAAACAAATCTATTGGGAAAACAACCCCAACACTAAGAGATTTGGTAGCAGCTGTGGATGTGGCAAACATGTCTTGCTGTGTGCTACTCTGCTCTATCTGTACAGTAATAATATCTTTGGCGAGTGACTAAATTTCAAGGACTTTAGTATGTCTCTCTATTTTGATCTTAAATGTACATATAAGGTCGCATGTGGCCATGACGTTTACGGCCCAGGGTAACAGAGACAGCAACAAAAGAAAAAATAGTAAGGGAAGCAGATGTCAGTGGGGAAGCAGGTGTTAGGATTCTTTATATCATGCACATTTTATGTAAAGGGCTTCAGATTTACTTGAAGGGTTGGGTAAGAGTGAAGAGGTGGTACGTTTGTTATTCGTCAAGGGACCTAAATTAAAACTTCACGGAATAAAGTTTCCATTATAAAATATTCCATAATCTTAAGGAAATGCAATTAGTATCTGTGCATCTTCCATCCTTCTATTTCCCATCTTATTCTCTTCATCTCATATGCTGAATCACTATGATACAATCTAAGGTTTACAGATGGTTTTATGTTTGAGTCACCGATTAAAGGGCATTGCAAAATATGCAATATGGAGGCAGCTCTGACACTGTTTCATGAAATGGAAAGGAGAGGAATTGCAGAAAATATATTTTGCTACACCAACCTTATTAATGGGCTTTGCAGTAAAGGCAGGATGGAAGAATCAAGTAAACTTGTAGAAGAACTGCTTGAGAGGGATTTACTTCTTGGCATCAATACTGACAGTAGATTATACTCTGAATATTTTAGAAGATTTAATTATGTGGGAACTAATAATTTGTTTGTTGGGCCAGAGCTTGATATCTCGTTTGTTGATTTCATCAAAAGGATTTACCATGAAGGAAAGATACAGGAAGCAGCAACTATATTAAGGGAATTGGAATTAAAGAATCCAGCTTCTGGTATTTCAAGTTGTAGTGTGCAACTTGATAGGTCAGTCAATGATGATGACATTGATACAACTTCCATGCTGACAGCTAATACATATGAAGAAATTCCGAAGGAGGTTTTGGCCACTCATGTCAGTTCACAGAATATGGAATCTATCATCAGGCTTTGTAAGAAAGGTAGAATGCAAGATGCATTGATGTTTTATGATGAAATGATTAAAAAGGGGCTAGTGCCAAACTTTAAGACTTTTAGTGTTCTCATTAGGTCACTTGACACAAATGATAAGCTGCAAGAAGCAAACAGGGTAATGAAAGAAATGCTAGTATTGCTCAGCCATATCACTTGAAAGAGGAACACTGTAAATTATGGATAATTTATTAATTTCTGAGGTATGGTAAAAATTTGACTACTTGAAAGACTCAAGAGAAATGGGAGAGGATTTAGAATCTGTTCCATTGGCCCTCAATTCGCTTAGTTGATCTACTTCTAGAGAAACTGTCTTGAATCTTGACAGTGGACTTATTCTCATTCATTTTTGAGGAATACAGGTTTAGATATTATCAGGTTGAGATCTTCTTCTGCACTTAATTGAGAACACAATCAGAGGGAAGAGGGCAAGGCTCTTCCACAGATTATTGTGTGACATCAGAAAGATATTGCTTTACCTTGTTTATCGATCAGCACCTTTTGCTGTTTGAATGTGTTGGGTGTATGGATAGCATAGAATTCTCTATTGCTTGATCTGAAATATATTCTTCCATTTCAAGGCTCAGCTGAGGGAGTTTTTCTATTTCAAGCAACTAAGGAGACTCCCCATAAGATCCCTGTCAAGTGGGAAAATTGTAGATTGATAAGTCCATCGCATGGATCTTGTTTGATGGAGCATGCCAACGAGTGGCCCACAGATGCAGTGTGGGGTTTATTGTTTATGGATGAGAGACATTACTACAAATTTAAAGGATGCTTGGGCCAAGGCTCACACAACCAGATGTTTTTAGCTTACTAGTATTTGTTGATTCATTGATCATGATTGAATGTATTAAATACAAACAGCAGATCCATAACATTACAACCATTGGACATCCAAATCAAGGAAATTCTGCTCAATTCAAGATGATCTCCTCCATAGATATACATGGAACTGAATGAGGAAGCCCAGACTCTCTAACCTTGGTTTACTGCTGGATCCATATTTCTTGCCACTGGAAGAGCACTCCGACAGGATTTCCACTTGAACTAAACAAGCTTTGTGATTAGATTATTTATATTTTACTCTCAATGATCTTCTGAAATCTAGAAAATTCTGAAGTTTCTATATTTTTGCAATAGGCTAGAAGATTGTGTATTTTCACAACATTGGTGATAGTCAGTTTTTTGCCATCATTATGCAGATGTGATAGACAACTAGTCTGATCATATATGGCTGCAGTTTGGTCTGTAAACATTTTTTGTGTACTTGTTCCTATAAATAATAAAGAATGTGTTTTATATTCTTCTTTGAATATATAATGCAATTTTTTTTGTTTTAAAGGTACCCATTGAAAGACTGTTAAATTTTAACATGGATTTATTTTGTAAGCAGTGACAATCTTCTTTTTATATTCTAGTAGACTAACATAAAATATCAGTAGTTAGTTAAGATCTGAGATATAGAGCAGCAGTAGAAGAATAGTACAGAAGCATCCATAAGAACACAAAATCTACCCCAAGGAAAACCTTTTCAAGCAATAAAAACCTCAGAAATGAAAATCTTCCTTATTATGAGATGACTGAGTTTTGTACAAGACTAGATCAAAAATTTCAGACCTTTACATGACCGTTAAACTAACCCGTAGGGAAGACATATCAAGAAGAATGACTGTACAAATGATTGCTGCCAATGATCCAGACTGATCAGACTCTTGAACAAGCTGTAGATAACTAGAATGATGCCCTAGTAGGGTTGTACTGCTGGTGTATGCTTCAGATGAAACTCGGCCTGTAGGAGAGAGCCCTAGCAGTGCTGTACCTTTCCCAAGGAAAACTTGGCCTGCAAGTGAAGGCTATACCATCCCATAAAACACATACAAACTATCCCTAAAGGCTGCTTGTTGATGCAAACACAGAATCTGGACATCACGGCTTCCTCAAAAGAACATACAGTCTTCTCATGGATTTTCATTCTTCAAATGCATTTGAAAAAATCAAAATGGCAGAGAATATTTTTTCTACCCTCAGCAATGTAAGTTGTCCTCCAGTGGAACTTAACAGCACACAATTGGTTTGCTGGTCTTTGCTAATTTCAAGACTAATGTTGATTCTTCGGCGCATGATTCTCCACTCTACAACCTTCCCATATTGGTTGATGTTCAATATAAGAAATAAGTTAATACATATTACACAAGGAGGAACTTTTCAGCTTCCCACAGGAACAGGCTATTTAGAATCATGGGTATATCATGTGGTACAAAGTGTTATAAATGTGAATGAGGGAGTTACAAAAGAGCATGGAATGGCTGATCTCTTTGAGCAACTGATTGACGTCAATGGGGTTCATAACTGGGGTATTGTAGAACACAAAGTTCTTCAAGATCTAGGTTTAAATTGGTCTGATCTCTATTCTGTTGTTTGTCGCATTTTGGAAGTGTGGCAGAATAGGGAAGCTTCCCAAGTGCATGAGCTTATACTTGAAAGATATTTTTTTGTCCTTGGCTGGATCACTCTATCAGATATTGATGTTAAGGAAGCTGGTGCTTTGCCATGGAGTCCTGAACTGGGCAGAGACAAGTTGCTTGAAATTGAATACTTCATAAGTTTTAGCAGAATTTTGCGCCATAATGTTCATTTTGGCCATACAGGGGAGCTATCAGAGCTGGAAAATATCATTCTAGATATACTCTCTCAGCTTCAAACATTATACAAAGAGCATAGTGTGAAGGAAATGGGTTGGTTATTTTTAAGGCATAGTGCATGGCTATCTTTAATTTTATCATTGCTCCAGGTAGGTCTGTGGAAAGTGTCTTTGAGAAAGATCCCATTTTCAAGAGAGGACACATTTTGGATAGAGCAAACATCTAAAGATACTTCATTACTCACACTTTGTGAGCAGTTATTTCTTTGTGTATTGAAGGATGGGAAATCAAGCGTTTTGCTGAAAATATTGACATCCCTTTTGAGCATGCATGTCAGGGCACTGCGAAAAGCTGTGCTTTTTGTTCTTGATGGAAAAGAATGCGAAGATGATGCACTGTTTTCACTAAATTTGCTGCTTCAAGCAGGTTATGACAAGTCAAAGTAGGAAGAGCTATTGGGGAAGCTAGGAGCTAGCTTTAAGCTTATAGAGTCTGTACTTGGAACTCTCACAAATTTTAGAGGAATTGTGAGCAAAGAAAACATAGGGAACCTGAACAAACTTTTTCTGAGCTCCTCGTTGCATGGTTTCCCATCACATGTTCATCCAGGGAGTGTAGCTATGGTCTCTTCTACCCTCTCTGTTGAGGGATTTTTGTATACAATTGAGCAATTTTTCAGAGCAAGAGATGCATTAGGGGGAATTGAGTTTGATGCAGAAGTTTTCAATAGTTTGCTTGAGGTCATAATGACCATAAATTTTGACAGGCTATTTGAGGGTATACATGATAAATGTAGAATCCTGTTCAATAATTTAATTCCCTCTATAGAAGAGAGATGTATGTATAGTGATCTATTTTTGCTGAAGAACATGGAAAGCCTGGAAGCAAATTTATGGAACAACATTGGTACTTCTGCTACACTTGCGATCTGACTGTTTCTAAAGGGTGTTGTTCTATTTGTACCAGGGTGTGCCACAGGAGTCACAGAGTTGTTTACTCTCCTTTAAGCCATTTCTTTTGTGATTGTGGAGCAGGAGGGGTAAGAGGGACAAGCTTCCTCTGCTTGAAGCCTCGAAAATATGTTTCTTCCAGCACTACATCATTGAGGGGGGCTAGCGGCGTTGATCCATTCTTGCCTCTCTCAGATGAGAGGGATCATATTCATCCATCTGAAAGTGACTCTGATCTTGAGGATGAAGGTTGCATGGGGAATGAGAAGACTTTCAAGTTATCTATCCCCAAAGAGGAAGATGATGGGTTGCTATCACTTTTTATGGATATGGATATTGAAGGCCAAGTTTTGAGGTTATGTAGACAACTTCTTCCTAGTATTAACAAGGCTATTCATTTAGTATTGTCAAAGGATGAGAGGATATCCTACACTGGGTTTTAATAATCATACCACCCAATTGTAGTTACCGGGGAGGGTATTACCTCTCCTATTGCTTGCCGATAGAGTTCATCAAACAAATCCCCCTGAATGTCATCCTCTGCAACATCTTTATTTAGATCCTCCTCTAATCCAACATCTCCATCTACCATAATATCTATACATCGATACAAAGCAGGAATTTTAATCAAGAATCAAAACCCAGACCAAGGTCGGTAAATTTTCAGTTATTTTACCCTTAAATTGGATAAATTTGTTGGGGAAGTGGCCAGTCAAGCCTTGATCACTATCAGGTAAAATAGGACAAAATCCAATGAAGACTTGGTTCACTGATGAGGTTGACAGAGGGTTGACTCAACTACCAGGTTTCATTCTTGGTCTGATCTGCCCCACTTAAGTGGTATGTTAAGAAGATGAGATGTGGTGATAGAGGGCTGTAAAATTTTGTTATTTTTCCCTTAAATTAAAGTAAGTATCCAAAGGGGCCTTTGGTTTACTAATGAAACTGACTGAGTGTTGAGCATCCACTATATTTTATTCATTAGATCTACCCAATCAAAAGGCCTCTTAAAAAGAGATGATGACATTGGTTGCAAGGGCAGAATTGGAAGTTGAGATTGTTGAGTCATCTACCAGGTTCTATTCTTTATATAATCTGCCCCACTAAAATGGCCATTTAAAAAGAAAAGGCTAGTTGCAGGGAGAGATTTGGAAGTTGAGGAAGTTTCTGCTTTACACTGCAAGCCATGGGAATATATTTTCAGATTTGGAAGAGAACAAACACACGAATTTTAAAAGAGAAATAGTTTGAAAAATAAATGAGAAGAAAAACTGACCATCTACAGGTGAAATCGGCTCCACGGGAGGCTCGTGCAAGGTTTTGGGATTCTCTCCTCTGTCGACCCTTTCTCTTAGCTCTCAGAGGCAGTTGTGGTAAGACCCAGATAAAAATCACAATTAATAAATACAAATAGTGTTAGAATAATCAACCCAGTTTACCCACTTAGACATTAATTCCATTATTTTTGTCTTATTTGCCTAGTTCATGTGTCCCACCTTGTGCAAGTTGCTATTTGCCTATCCATAGAGGTCAAACTTGCCTTATTTGACTCATGTAGTGCATGGGAGAGCTAAAGGAATCAATTCTACTTTATTCCTGCCCTCCTAGGTGCCCTTCTACTTTTTTTGCTTTATTGCCTGCTTTTTCAGTGTTTTAAGGCAAAAGGAAAAGCTAGACTAGGTGAGGTTGACTTGTTTTTTGTCCTACACATCCTCCTCTCTTTTCTCCATGCAAAAGCATGTATGAGCTTCCATTCCACCACTCTTTAGCTTTCCTATGCCTTTTTTCCAATTCATGAGCTCCATGACAGATTTGGGATCAGCATTATACACCTATGGGGGATTTGCTTATTTTTGGTAAGCCTGCTTTATGCTAGATTTGGATGCCTCCTCATGCATTCAATTTCTTGATGTATTCTATTTATTCAGAAACCTATGTTATTACATTTTTGGCTATTGTACACTCAGTTAATACAATTTAGTGTTACAGCTCCATATTCAGTCTCTTTTAGGAGTGATTTTGCATGATCAATTAATAATTGTTGTGAGTAAAATTAATCTATTGCTGGACTTAATTTCCAAATGGTATTAGAGCCATTGTAGGTTGTTTCTCTCCTTCAAAAATTGTTTTGCAGGTTCGACATCAAAGACTGGGAGCCTTCTACTGACATCCGGGACAGATTTTCTAGAGCTATGGATCAATCACAGAAAACTATCTTGACTCCCTTCAATTTCTTTGAATGGAAAGCAGAGATGGAGATAATTTTGAGAGCGAAAGGCCTCTACAAGGTGACTATGGCAACAGAAGCAGAGCCCAATGCAGCTGTAGAGAAGATAAAATGGCACAACAGGAGGGATGAGGCTTATGGCCTCCTGTGCCTAAGTATTTCCAGAGACCTCCTTTTCCATCTTGATGGATTGACATCACCGAATGAAGTATGGGAGAAGCTTGCTGATCTTTTTGGAAAGACAGATGAGATGAGGGGACATCAAATAAAAAATGAGCTGATTTCTTTAAGTCCAACGAGCTTTGAATCCCTGCAGCTATATTTCTCCAAGTTCAAAGCACTAGTTTTGTAACTGAAACAATGTGGTATTGAAAAGAAAGATGATCAGCTCGTACTGGCCATCCTCTCAAAGCTGGGCCCTAATTATTCAGTGTTTGTTTCAACCTTCTATGCCACAAAACTGACAGCTCGAGCCTGGAAGATGCCTAGCCTTGCATATTTCATGGAATCTCTCACACAAGAACAGGACAAGCTGGTGATGATGGGCACCATCAAGCCATCCAAAGATCAAGCTTTGATTGCTAGAGATTCGAAGGTGGATTCAAAAAGCAAAAAGAAAGCTAAAAATCCACCTGAGCAAAAGAGAGACAAGAAACAATATCGAGAGGATCTACGAGGTCCTAATAAGAATAACCAGAAGAAGAAGAACAAAGGTGAAATGAACAAGTGCGCATACTGCAATAAGGGCAATCACTCTGAAAGATCTTGTATGAAAAAGCAGATAGACATGCTGACCCAACTCCTAGAGAAGAATGACATCTCCCTTCAAGAAAGCTCAAAGAAGAGAGAAGGAGGATCAAGTTCAGATGACAGAGAGAGAGTTCATGCTCTAGTTGTTGGCACATCAAGCTCACCTAGTTTTATCATTGATTCTGGAGATTCAAGACACATGGTTTCGACTAAGGAGGCCTTCTCCTCACTGGACAAGTCGAAAGGACCATCTATTGTACTGGGAGATGACTCTCTCACTGAAAGTATGGGCAAAGCAAGGATAGATCTTGATCATGGTCAGTTCAGCAATGTGCTGTATGTGCTTGGTCTCGCCTCCAACCTCCTGTCAGTGTACCAGATGACCCACACTGGGTCTCCTAAGAAGGTCATATTCTCCCTCGATGAAGTTGAGATCACATAGATCTCAAGTGGTAGAGTCATTGCAAAAGGAGTTGCTAATCATGCTCAAAAGGTATACATGTTCTCACACTTCCTACCTTACTCAAACCCCTCTGCTCTTCTCATTCATGCTAATGAAGCTAGCAAGATTTGGCATGAAATATTTGTCCACCTAAACTACAAATATGTATCATATCTTAGTGAAAATGATATGGTCATAGGGTTTCCCAAGATAAAATTTTCCAAAGGAGTCTGCCAACGCTGTATCCTAGGAAAAAACCCAGAGCACAAATTTGAGAGAGCTAGTCATGAGAGAACCTCTGCACCCCTCGAGATGATACACAGTGATGTTGCTGGCCCATTCCCTCATATGTCCATGAGTCAGGCCAAATATGCATTGACTTTCATTGATGACTTTTCCAGGTATTGCTAGGTTCACTTCCTGAAACACAAGTCTGAAGTTTTTGGCCTATTCAAAGTCTTTAAGGCTTTGGTTGAAAACCAGTCTGGAAAGAAACTCAAGGCCCTCATATCTGACAATGGTGGTGAGTATGCCAAGTCTGATTTTATTAATTATTATTCAGATGCAGGTATTTAGATGCAGCATTCTATCCCTTACACACCACAGCAAAATGGTGTTGCTAAGAGGAAGAACAGATCACTGAAGGAGATGGAAACATGCATGATGGAGGCCAAAACTTTGCCACCAAAGTACTGGGTCAAAGCTATCAACTATGCAGCCTATATTCAGAATAGGGTGCCTCACAAACATCTTGATGGCATAACTCCCTTCGAAGCATGGAGTGGGCACAAGCCATATGTGACCCATTTCAGGATTTTTGGCTCAAAGGCTTGGGCTAGAATCCCGACAGAGAAGAGGAAGGATTTACAGCCCCAAAGCCAAGAGTTTCTTTTTGTTGGATACTCTTAAGATTCAAAGGGGTAAAAGTTGATAAATTTGAGCACAAAAAAATCCTTCATCGAAAGGTGTGTTCAGTTTGAAGAAGAACCCCTTGCAGCAGTGGAAGTTGGTGAAGCCTCTTCACCACCTGAACCTCAAGAAGTAAGTAAAGAGTTTGTTGAACATGCTGATTCTGATTTGTCTAATGGAGATGATTTTATTGCAGACCATAACATCCCCACAAGGAAAAAATGGGCAGCCAAGACACTACATGCAGTAGGTGAGCTAGCCGGGAATCCCAATGACCCAAGGAGGACTAGATCTCAATTTGAGAGTGGTCTGTGCATGAAGGATCCTATGTTTTCTGAAAAATGATATTTGATGGTGGATTCTGATCCTCAAACATATGAAGAAGTAGTAGGAGATCCAAGGTGGAAAACATCCATGAAGGAGGAGTTCAGCTCACTCCAGAAGAGCAACACATGGGAGCTAGTGGATCTTCCTCCAGGAAGAAAGCTAGTCCAGTGTAAGTGGGTCTATAACACCAAATTTGCTGCTAATGGTTCACCACTAAAGTAAAAGTCCATATTGGTAGCCAAGGGCTACTCACAGGTTCATGGCATAGATTACAATGAGACCTTTGCCCCAGTGGCAAAGATGGATTCCATCAGGCTAGCTCTAGCCATTGCAGCCTCAAGGCAATGGGAGGTACATCACATGGATGTAAAATGTGCCTTCCTGAATGGAGATCTCACTGAGGAGATATATATGCAGTAGCCTCAAGGTTTTTCTACTAACCCTTCTCTTGTGTGTAGGTTGAGAAAGTCATTTTATGGGCTAAAGCAAGCCCCCAGGGCTTGGTATGCCAAGATCGATAGCTTCTTGCTATCATTGAATTTTTTTCGGTGCAAATCAGATCCAAATGTCTATTTGAAGTTAGTTAATGGTTCATTATTGATCATTGTGTTATATGTTGATGACCTCCTCATTACAGGAAGCTCACAGGCTGAGATTGCTTCCTTAAAAGGAGCTATGAACCAAGCCTTATCCATGACAGATTTGGGGCTCTTAAGTCAATTTTTGGGGCTTGAGATCTCTCAAACCAAAGATGGAATCAAGGTGCACCAGTCCAAATATGCCTTGGACTTTCTGAACAAATTCAAAATGAAGGATTGCAAAGCAAGCAAAACTCCTTTCCTTTCAGGAGTGAAGCTAGAAGAAGCCGATTCTTCACCGATGGTAAACAATACATTGTATAGGAAATTGATTGGATGTTTATTGTAACTAACACATAATAGACCTGATATTTGTTATGCAGTAAGTGTGGCTTCTAGATTCATGGATCAGCCTCAAGAGATCCATTGGAAAGCAGCCAAAAGGATCCTTAACTTTGTTCAGGGAACAAGGACACATGGGATCTTCTATAAAGCAAAATATGATCTTGAATTGATTGGATTTACTGACAATGATTGGGCAGGTGATAGCATAGACATAAATTCCACATCAGGATATGTGTTCATGCTTGCAGAAGGGCCAATTAGCTGGTCAAGCAAGAAACAGAGTGTCATTGCACTTTCATCTACAGAAGCAGAGTACAGAGGAGTTGTCAATGTAGCAAATCAATGTTTATGGTTGCAGGGTTTACTTGGAGAGTGTGGCTTCGAACCTGACTACTCAACTTCCATCTACTATGATAAACAGAGTACCATTCGAATCTACAAGGATCCAGTTTAGAAGCAGAGAACCAAACACATTGAGATCCATATGCACTACATCAGAGAACTTGTGCATGATGGCACCATTCACCTACTCTTCTGTTCATCTTCAGAACAAGTAGCTGATATCTTCACCAAAGCATTTTGTGAGAAGACCTTCGGCAATCTCAAATCACTACTGGGGATTGTTGATCATGCTGTGAAAGCATGAGTGAAGACACGATTCTACAATTTTGTTTCCATGTTTAAGGGAGGATTTTCCCAAGTTGGTTTTGCCTCTTTCCTTGTTTAAATGGATTTGCAGTATGTAAAGGGTGACTAAGCCTTGTTGCTAGGCCCTATATTTTTCTGATATATTACTCATAAGTCAGGCTTAAGGGGGGGTGTTAGAATAATCAACCCATAGTTTACCCACTTAGACATTAATTCCATTATTTTTGTCTTATTTTCCTAGTTCATGTGTCCCACCTTGTTCAAGTTGCTATTTGCCTATCCATAGAGGTCAAACTTGCCTTATTTGACTCATGTAGCGCATGGGAGAGCTAAAGGAATCAATTATGCTTTATTCCTGGCCTCCTAGGTGTTAGTTTTTCATCACATTAAGCTAGCATTATGATCTTAGGATCTTTTCACTGAGAGAATAACAAGCACAGCAATAAAACCTAAGCACATCACAAGAGACAAGAGACACAAAGAGTTTTCCTCGGGGAAACCATAAAGGAGAAAACCCCGCAACTTCCTTAGAGATAGAATCACCACCAAAACAGTAAGAGATCTCCCAAAACAGTAGTAGTCTTCTTCTTTTGTCTAGGCCCAGTATTTCTTTCTCCACTAGTGCGCCACACTTGAGTGAGTGAATGATGTGTGTGTTAAATAGAGAGTCTCACTCTCTATTTATATTCTTTCGTTCACTTGAAGTGCACTTATTCATGTAGGCTCAACTTACAATTACTTGCTCGAGCCTACACCTTAATTAGTGTATAATAACTCAAGTGCCCCGAAACTGTGGGGACTTACACAATCACTTGACAAGATTTGTTTACATTATTAATCCTCCCGATCGAAACATTTGGGCATGACAACATGAATCAATTGCATAATAGAAACATCCCGAAATAAACATCGGGTTACAATATATAAGATACATAAAAGAATACATTCCGAAGTTACATATACATCAAAACTCCCTCTTAACTAGGAAGGTATTCTTTTGACACAATTTTCAGCACTGGTCTTCTTCTCTGTATCAACTGGATCATCTCATCTTGAAGTCATCTTTGTCTTCAAGTCATCTTCGTATTCAAGTCATCTTCTTCATCGAATTTGGATCATCTCTTCATCTGGATCATCATGGAACATCATCACTGGATCTAGATCATCTCTCGATCTGGATCATCATCACTGGACTAGATCTGTATCATCACTCGATCTGGATCATCACTGCTGGATCATCATTACTGGATCTGGATCATCACTCGATCTGGATCAACACTAGTGCTATCTCACGATTCTTCTCATCATAGGAAGTTCTATAGAGCCAGCCCTTTTTCATGCTGGTTGTAGGCCTACCCATCATGTAGGTCTTCGCCCAGCACTTACATCTGACCTTCTCGTCAGAAAGGCATGCCCAGCACTCAGATCTGATCATATAAGAATCAATCCTATAATCACATCAGAAAGGCCCAGCACTCACATTCACCAGCATGATAGGACATCACATCACTAACATCTGTGAAAAGGCTCTGCACTTATATCTGACCTACTTGTCAGAAAGGCACAATTCCATCTAGGTGGGAACACATCCTACTCACAGTGATGGAAGACTCCCATCTAGACAAGAACACATCCTATCACAGTGATGAGAGATTTCAGCACTTACATCTGACCTACTCATCAAAAAGGCACATCCATCCAGACAGGAACACATCCTATCACAGTGATGGAAGACTCCCATCCAGACAAGAACACATCCTATCACAGTGATGAGAGATTTCAGCACTTACATCTGACCTACTCGTCAGAAGGGCATGCACTCACATCTGACCTGGTAGGAACTGAATCCTACACCCTCATTAGAATGGCCCCCAGTCCCAGACTGAGCTACCTGGTAATGGACCAGGTGCCTCCACTCTCCTGGAGAGTGGTAGTAGCCCTTACATCTGTCCTACTTGACAGAATGGCCAGCACTCACATCTGACATGGAAGGAACTAAATCCTTTAGCCATGAACATAATGGATCTGCCCTTACATCTGACCTGCTCGTCAGAATGGCGGTAGCCCTTACATATGTCCTACTCGACATAATGGCCAGCACTCACATCTAACATGGAAGGAACTAAATCCTTTAGCCATGAACAGAATGGCTCTGCCCTTACATCTGACCTGCTCGTCAGAATGGCGGTAGCCCTTACATATGTCCTACTCGACATAATGGCCAGCACTCACATCTGACATGGAAGGAACTAAATCCTCTCACCATGATAGAATGGCTCAGCCCTTACATCTGACCTACTCGTCAGAATGGCCATGGATCTCTAGCACTCATATCTGACATGGAAGGAAATGAATCCTCTCACCATGACAGAATGGCTCAGCCCTTACATCTGACCTGCTCGTCAGAATGGCTATGCATCTTAGCACTCATATCTGACATGGAAGGAACTGAGTCCTCTCACCATTACAGAATGGCTCAGCCCTTACATCTGACCATGGAAGGAACCAATCCTCTCACCATGTCAGAATGGCTATGGGTCTCATCACTTTCTCTTGGAGGGAACCTTGATCTGGAGAACACCAAGTCTCTCTCTGAAGTACTCAAACTTCACTCTGGCTAATGGTTTCATCAACACATCAGCTATCTGTTCCTCTGTCGCAACATATAGGAGCTTCATTGCTCCTCTCTGCACCATATCCCTGATATAGTGATACTTGATCTCGATATGCTTCGACTTGTCATGGAACATTGGATTCTCTGACAACTTCACGCAACTCTAGTTGTCACAATGTATACAAGTAGCATCCAACTGAAGATCAAATATATCAGACAGTAGCTTCCGCAGCCATACTGCATCACAACTAGCTGAACAAGCTGCGACATACTCTGCTTCAGCTGTACTCAGTGCCACACAGGATTGCTTCCTTCTTAAACCAAGAGATCACACCTGATCCCATACTGAAGCAACATCCTAAAGTACTCTTTCTGTCGATGGCACTGCCCGCCCAATCTGAATCAACATAACCCTCCAGGTTAATCTTTTGATTCGCATCGTACTTGAGTCCATAATCAACTGTACCCATGCATGCTTTACAACCATCAGGTGAACATGTCTCAATGTGTTCACAACAAAGAAAATATCTAGTCTCAGGTACATCAAGGACCCAATCATCTGATGATACATCGTAGCATCAACCGACTCTGATGAAGCATCACTCAATAGCTTCAGGTTCGATGCCATAGGTGTGGTCATGCAGTCCATCATCCTGAACCTCTTTAGGATCTCTACTGCATACTTCCCTTGTCCAAGGAATATTCCATCCACACTCTGCCACACCTCCATACCTAGAACAATAGTGCATCGACACATAACATGAACATCACTGGTCTTTCGTCTTCAACCTTGAAGCAAAGGTTGGAATCTGCTTTACTCTTAGTAAAGCTTAGAGTCATCAGTAATCTTCCCATCTTGTTGTACCATGTCGAACCTCAATATATTATGTAGTCACTCCCTCTGAAGCGGAGCATCATACTCCCTCTGTCTTCTGTGCTCTATGCACTGAAAACATTCTGTACTAGAGTGACAAGTAGATTCCTATGCTACTAATATTCTATGTGACCATCTAGTGTCTAGACTTGCATCTTCAACCTTGTAGCAAAGGTTAAGATATTCATCAATCTCATCATGTATATGTTTCAACTCTTATTGGGTGTAAATGTCTCTTCGTAGTTTAGGCCTTCCTTTCATGAGAAGCCTCGTGCTACGAATCTTGCTTTGTATCCCACGATGTTTCCATCTACTACATGATGGAACTATGAACTTTTCTTCAGGTCTCGATACTGCGCTCTGACATCATTCTTCTTGAACTGGTCTTCCCTTTTTTCTTGGTGGATGGAAGGTTCTGCATCAATGATGTCACTGCACTAGTCATATTATTCTTTGTCTTTGAACTGTCATCACTTGTTCTTCGAAACAAGTATTCATTCTTCTTTGCTTGTAGTCGATTATGTATGTGGTATTTCCTACAAGTCAAATGCATTTGTATGATTAGAACATTTCATAAGGAATATTCATACTGGCAGGTTACTATGCATAAGTACATGATCATGCAACTACTTTATCCAATACAACATTCATCCATATCTCACTGAAACTTTCTAGATGCCTTCCATCTCTACCAAGACAACATTGAGATTGTGCACTAATCCAATATGTCAGCAAAGAGGTTTCATTCTAGATAAGTAGCAATGGAGAGTTGTATAGCACCATGAGCTACTTACCCATCACATGCATATTAGTAGTATACTGTCGTTAATGTAAACATCCTATCATGCATAATACATCAACTGAATATAAACAAATGCATAACAAAATAATATCATGAAATGACAATTGAATACTTATCTTTATTTGTTTCGTGGGCATACTCCTTCTTGAGTATTCAGCTTTATCGTCTTCTTCATTCATGATAGCAACATTTCTTATCCAAATGCTGAGGTGGATAAGAAGTTCTTCAAGAGTTGAGATCTTCATATTCCTCATTGATTGAGGGATCTTCTTTGGAAGGTGAGAGCTTGATCTTCAGAGATGAGCTTCTTCTTCTTCCCAAAGTCTGCTGAAAGTAATTGCTTCCTTCTGGAACACATTCCTTGAATGAATTAATTCCACAATATTGGGAGGCCATTCAAGGTGGCTATCACCACTTCTGCATTCTTCACTCCTTCTTTTACCGCTACAAGTTGTTCTTGATTTGAGAGACTCTTATGATTGCATGGTCTCTGCATTCTGGATCTTCACATTCTTCAACTGGTTTCTTAAGGTCATGTTCTGATTTCTGTTCTTCCCTTCAAATAGCTTGGTTAGGGAATCAAACATCTTCAGTGTCTTTAAGGAAGACACTTGTGGTACAAGTTGATCTGTGGCTGAATCAACCATGATCTTCTTGGCCTTGACCAAGTTCTTCTTGTGAAAGGCTTCTAGCCTCATCTCCCTCTGAAACTGGAACCTCCATACTCATGTAGGTATCCAATCTATTTTCTTCAGAGAGATCATATACTTCCAGGCTTGGAAGTTGTCAACTTCCCCAAGCTTGTCACCAAGCTGATGTGATATATCATATTGAAATGAGAACCTCAAATGGAAATAGCAAAGGATTAGATCTTACCGATTTGAGGTGTCCGTCCTTGCCCCGGAGTTCGCTGATCTAGGGTTTGTCACAGAAATCCTAATTTTCAAAACTTGGAATCTTTCAAATCTGATTGGACAAATAGATATATCTCTTCAAATGGAGCTGTCCAATGTACTTCTTTTCTTAAAACAGTGGACAGAAGCTCCTGAAACAGGAAGCCCTAATTTTTCAATTTCTTCTTCATAAATGCCTGTTACTGTTTCTGTGATATATCCAAAATTACTGATCCTCTATATCTAAAATTTTGTACTGAGGTAACCTCACATGGCACTGATGCAACACCATAGGTTTCATCAGAATTGGTTTCACCATTTTGGATTTATGATCATTTTCCCACGGTGACCTGTTACAGAACTGTTCAGAACAACAAAGTTATACGGCATGCCACGTGTCACTGGTTCATCCTCTGATTCAGATCTTCGGACCACCGAACTTACAATCCGTTCCCTTTCTGGAAAATCTTTAGAAATTCCATTTGGACCTCTGTAGCCCAATATATTGCAATTCTCCCCAAGTGTCCTGTTTATGGATGATTTATGGAAGAGGCTGGAACCCTAACTTTGAGATATCATATCTCCAAGAAGATAGTGAATCCGAGGCTGATTTTTGGATATAGTCTTCATCAGGAGTTTATCTTCGGCCCCTACAATTTTCAGCTTCTGAGACTTCGCCAATCGCGGAATATAGCAACTGTACCAAAACTTAGCAGTTTTAGTATTTAGGGTTTCTCCTAGCTCAGGGTCAAACCAGGGTTTGACTTTCCTGGAGTTTCACCCAACCAAATTTATTGATCTAGGTCTCTAAACCTCATTTTTTATGAGGAGAAAAATCCTATGCTGGTCTCACTCAAAAATTCCTCTTCTGTAGAAAGCCCTAATTTCCACATCGAAATTGAAAATGCTTGAAATTGAATTCCAAATCGACAGAATGATGCACCCTTCAATGGAGAGTCATCCTAGCATACTTTTGCTGAAAATCTGTGGAGGAAGATCCACAAACTAGGAAGCCCTAGTTCCTGTAGCTGCACAATGTCTTCTTCTCAGGTTAGCTCTGATACCATGTTAGTTTTTCATCACATTAAGCTAGCATTATGATCTTAGGATCTTTTCACTGAGAGAATAACAAGCACAGCAATAAAACATAAGCACATCACAAGAGACAAGAGACACAAAGAGTTTTCCTCAGGGAAACCATAAAGGAGAAAACCCCGCAACTTCATTAGAGATAGAATTAGCACCAAAATAGTAAGAGATCTCCCAAAACAGTAGTAACCTTCTTCTTCTATCTAGTCCCAGTATTTCCTTCTCCACTAGTGTGCCACACTTGAGTGAGTGAATGATGTGTGTGTTAAATAGAGAGTCTCACTCTCTATTTATATTCTTCTGTTCACTTGAAGTGCACTTAATCACATAGGCTCAACTTACAATTACTTACTCGAGCCTACACCTTAATTAGTGTATAATAAATCAAGTACCCCAAAACTGTGGGGACTTACACAATGACTTGACAAGACTTGTTTACATTATTAATCCTCTCGATCGGAACATCGGGGCATGACAACATGACTCAAATGCATAATAGAAGCATCCTAGAATAAACATCGGGTTACAATACATAAGATACATAAAATAATACATTCCGAAGTTACATATACATCAACACTAGGTGCCCTTCTGCTTTTTCTGCTTTATTGCCTGCTTTTTCAGTGTTTTAAGGCAAAAGGAAAAGCTAGGCTAGGTGAGGTTGACTTGTTTTTTGCCCTACACATCCTCCTCTCTTTTCTCCATGCAAAAGCATGTATGAGCTGCCATTCCACCACTCTTTAGCTTGCCTATGCCTTTTTGCCAATTCGTGAGCTCCATGACAGATTTGGGATCAGCTTTTTACACCTATGGGGGATTTGCTTATTTTTTGTAAGCCTGCTTTATGCTAGATTTGGATTCCTCCTCATGCATTCAATTTCTTGATGTATTCTATTTATTCAGCAACCTATGTTATTACAGGGTTGGTTATTGTACATTCAGTTAATACAATTTAGTGTTACAGCTCCATATTCAGTCTCTTTTATGAGTGATTTTGCATGATCAATTAATAATTGTTGTGAGTAAAATTAATCTATTGCTGGCCTTAATTTCCACAAATAGTCAGTATTCAAGGAGTTATGGAAAAATGAGAAAGAATAACAAAGTCAGGCATACCCTAACACATTTAGTCGAGCCGACCTTCTCGACTCTGTCAACAAAATACTGGAAAGAGATGGAAGGCAGCAGGCGGGAGTGCCACTGAATGAACGCCTCGATCAGGTTACCCAGATCACTCACCTTCCAATGAAATGGAGACAAAAAGTGAATTCCTAAACCAATTAAAAAAAGGGAGGAGAATGGACCTCATGACCGGGGCCCTTGAGGTGAAGCATGCGGGGAATGTGCTCAAGAACATAACCGAGGTCGTCGTTGGAGAGGAGGAGATCGGCAGTGAGCTTCGGACAGGTGCGAGGCGGTTTTTTCACCTTGGGAGCTTCGACCGAGGGGGTCTCTTGCTGTTGCTACTTTCCTCCTACTGCTGAGGAGGAGGAGGGGGGGGAATTGGGGGGCTTAGATGTAGTTGGAGCAAATGTGCAGTCCCGAGACCAATGACCTGACCTTCCACACTTGTAACACCCTGTTGGTGCCGCCACCGATGAGCCATTATTAGTCTTCATATTATTCTCCATTTCAATTCCAATTCCAATTTCGTTCTTAGCCTCTGCTCTCACTCACTCACTCAGCCTCCAGATCAACCATTGGGTCTCCATTTCCATTTTCCCTCTTCTCTTTAAGCGGGAAACATTTTGCCGCAAAATTATGATTATTAACCAAAAAAAACATAGTTATTTATAATAATAATAATAATAATATAAATAAGGGGAAAAACTCTTGGATTTTTATTATATCTATTAAGGAATGCGTGAAATTGAATGTTAGAGAACCTTAAAAATGGTTGCAAAGCCTTATACTTTGCAGAATATGTATAGAAATATTATGGAAAATGTCTTTAGAATATGTATGTTTATAAAATATGTATGGGTATTTGTATGGAAAATGTTTATAGTGATGAGGAGCCAACATGTAGAAGGGAGGCCCCTCGTACGGAATTGGGTCAATTGCATCTAATTCGGTTTCCTGCTTCTGCTTTACAGCCATGCCCTTGATTGAAACCCCGTCGGAATATCCTGTGCAAATGAACTCGAGGAAGGGACCTTCTCCTTTAGAAACAGAGACCGTTAAATTGACTTGGACTCTACCCAAATTAGAATCACTGCCACTATTTTCTTCATCGTTATCGTCGCCAACGTCCCCAGACATAACTTCAACCTTTATCTCCTCGTTGCCATATTGCCTCCGGAGTGTAATCGTCTGAATGCCTGGCAAGTCTTTGATCTCGAAGGGTATGGTGCCCGCGGGTTTGACATCCTGGGAATACAATAAATACAAGGGAATCATGACCATGTGAAGCTTTTCATAGTGACATTGGATATTCGTAGGGATTTTTCTTAGTCGAGCAAACACGGCATGTGGAAGGACGACAAATTATGGAGGGCATAATTTTTGCTCATTAGACAATATATTCACTGAAAAACTCTAAGAAGGTGGGCATGTCATTGAAATTGGACATGTCCAAAGTCTTTGATAAAATATATTGTCATTATATTCACTAGGTTTTGCTAGCACTTTCTCAACATGTTGGATGAATTGTATCTTCTCTCTAATGTCCTATGTTTCCTTTCCCATATTGGTCAATGGATCTCCTTTGTAAACTTTCACTCCTTTGCAAGGTATAAAGCAAGGGGGTCCCCTATCCCATTTAATTTTTATCCTTATGGTTGACAGATTAGGATGAAGAGACAAAGCTATTATGGTTCCAGACTACATTAAGGGCCTCTGAATTCATGGAAGTGATCTAGTTGCATATCATCTTCGATTTATGGATGACACAATTCTCATGGGTATCCCCTCCATTCAATAAGAAAAACTATTAAAAATATCCTAAAATAATTTTTTGTGGATTTAGGCGCATTGATAAACAAAGGTAAGTATCAAATCTTGTTTTCCAATACTCCCCTCATTGTTCAACACAATATTGAAGAAGACCTAAAATTATGGACTTCACCTTCAAAGAATGCCTTGCAATTACATTGGTTATGAATCATAATTAATTAATTAGGAGTGATAAGAAGATCACAAGAATAAAAAATTACCAAATAAATGACCAATTGTCATGTGGTCATTTTTAGTCTAGATATCCCGTGACCAAATTTGGTCATTTATCTTGGTCGTTTTCAATTGGTTTTTATCCAGTGACCAAAATTGGTCATTTATCTTGGTCGTTTTCAATTGGTTTTTATCCAGTGACCAAAATTGGTCATTTATCTTGGTCGTTTTTAGTTAACTCACTTAAATTTATCAATTTTGGTCATTTATCCCTTGAAAAAAATTGTGGTGACCAAAACTTTTGGTCACCTGGTCACTAATCTCTCATTTTCCACTAGTGAAAAAACTCCATGGTTGAATGCCTCCCAGTCATCAAGGCAACCACGAGAGTCTGCAAGGGCTGTGTGATTGGAAAACACCCTGAGCACAAGTTCGATTGGGGGAAGGCAAACCAAGCTATAAGCATATTGGGGCTGATACATTCTGATATTAGCGATCCAATTCCTGTCACATCCATGAATGGATCAAGGTACCTACTTACCTTTATTGATGATTTTTCAAGGTATACATGGGTTTTCTTTCTCAAAAAGAAATCAGAAGTATGTGAAAAATTTTCTAAATTGAAGGCCTTGATAGAAAATGCCTCTGGGATTAAGATCAAGATCTTGAGATCTGATAATGGAGGGGAGTATGTCAGTAATGAGTTGCTATACATTTTCTCCCAAAGTGGTATTCAGGTCCAACATTCAATTCCCTACACTCCCCAACAGAACGAAGTAGCGGAAAGGAAGAACCGATCTCTCAAAGAGATGACCACATGTATGTTGGAGTCAAAGAAGCTTGCTGCAAATTTGTGGGATGAAGCCATGCATGCTACAGCATACATTCAGAATAGGGTGCCACATTCATCATTGAAAGGAAAGACTCCTTTCGAAGCATACTTCAGACACAAGCCAGATGTGTCGAACCTACGGGTGTTTAGGTCCACTGCATGGGCCCATATTCCGCTTGTTAAAAGAAGGGCTTTGCAACCACAGAGCATAGAATGTCTGTTTATTGGGTATCCTAATGAATCCAAAGGATTCAAGCTGCTATATATCAATATCAAATAGATCATCATCGAGATAAGTGTCAAGTTCGATGAGCCTCTTCAGGAGGTGGAACTAGTGAAGGAGAAAACTGCTGAATTTCCTTCCTATTCCACTGAATATTTGGATGATGAAATTGGGGGTGATGACCCTGATTTGGATCCTCTGATTTCTGATATCAGTGTGAAGCAATCATCAGATACTGAATCATCTTCCTACATGGGCCCAAAAGACACTCTCCTCTGCAGGAGACAACATTGGAAATCCGGATGATCCAAGGAGAACCTGGTTTGATTTCCAAAGAGCAGGTATTGCACTCTCTTGTTCTGATAATTTGCTGTCTGAAAATTTCTATTTGATGATTAGTTCAGATCCAAAATACTACTACCATGCTCGTAATGATCCGAGATGGCAAGTTTCCATGGATGAAGATATGAATTCTCTTTAGAAAAACACTACTTGGGAGCTAGTTTCTCTTCCTCCGGGAAGGAAATTGGTTCAATGCAGGTGGGTGTTTCGAAAAAAGGTTGCTGCTGATGGAAGCACCTAAAAATATAAGGCAAGGCTAGTATTAAAAGGTTTCTCTTAGGTCCAAGGAGTGGACTACCATGATACCTTTGCACCGATTGCAAAAATGGACTCCATCCGTCTTGTTTTGGTTATTTCCGCATCCAAGCATTGGGAGGTGCATCACATGGATGTTAAATCAGCCTTTCCACATGGATATATTCATGAGGAGATATACATGAAGCATCCTAAGGGATATATCACTAATCCATCTTTGTTTTGCAAGCTAAAGAAGTCACTATACGGGTTAAAACTGGCCCCAAGAGAGTGGTATTCCAAGATGGATGCCTTCCTTCTCTCGCAAAAATTTCAGAGATGTAGATCAGATCCAAATGTGTATTTACAGCAGCATGATGGTCATATAATTATCATTGTTTTATATTTTGATAACTTACTGATCACAAGTAGCACAATTTCCTCCATTTCAGCCACCAAAACTGCTCTCCACAATGCCTTTGAAATGAGTGATTTGGGGCTTCTAAAACAACTTTTTGGGGCTCGAAATCGAGCAAAATTATGATGGGATTATGGTCACTCAGTAAAAATAAATTTAATACCTGTTATTCAAGTTTAAAATGGCTGAATGTAGGCCTTCACCATTCCCTTTCCTTCCAGGGATCATCCTTGAAGAAGGAAAAAGCACACCTCCCATGGACTGCACTATCTATCGACAGCTGATTGGTAGCTTGTTGTACTTGACAAATTCTAGGCCTGATATTTGTTATGCCATGAATTCTGTATCAAGATACATGGAGAAGCCTCATTATCTTCATTGGAAGGAAGCCAAAAGGATCCTCCAATACATTCAGGGAACCAGGACCTACGGCATTCACTATGCTGCAGACTCCGAGCTAGAGCTGGTTGGATACATAGATTCCGATTGGGCGGGTGATTCTATTGATCGGAAGTCAACTTCTGGATATGTATTCATGTTTGGTGGTGGCCCTATTTTATGGTCAAGCAAAAGGCAGGCTGCCATAGCACTATCTTCAGCAGAGGCCGAGTATCGAGGAGCGGTGAATGCTTGCATCCAAGCAGTTTGGTTGCAAGGCATTCTTTCAGAGTTTGATCTTGGTAGTAATTTGTCCACTGTACTCTTTTGTGACAACCAAAGTGATATTAATATATCCATGGATCAAATTACTAGGCAGAGGACCATGCATGTAGAGATTCACATGCACTACATTAGGGAGCTAGTGCATGATAGGACCATCATTCTGCAATACTTCCCGACTGATGAGCAGATTATAGACATCTTCACCAAGAGATTTTTAGAAAAGAAGTTCACTTACCTCTGTTCACTGTTGGGGGTGAGTTCATCAGGGTGATCCAGACTACTTTCAGTGTTCATCTTGAGGGGGGGGTTTTCCCACTGGGTTTTCCCTCTTTTCCTCACTTAGTTTGTTTTGAGCATTGTTTCAGTTCAGCATTGTACATGGTGACCTATGGCCTTAGTTTCCAGGGCCCTAGAATTTTATGCATCTATGTTTTCTAACTCTTCCTGAGTATAGCTTAAGGGGGGGTGTTGGAGACATTTACCATCATACACACTCTTTCGGTCAAATTGGCCTAGTTAAACCACTATCCTAAGTATAATTGACATTAATTGTCATCAATGGAGCATTAATTTCCATCATCCAGTCACACCCACACCTACCTATAGTCAAGGAGGCTAACTTAGCCTTCTCCTACAATCAAGGAGGCTAACTGGAGCACTCCGGGGGTGATTTGAGTGACATTAATGCACCTAATTGCTAACTGGTGGTTACAATCAGTTCAACCAGTCATTTAAGGCACCTCCAGTCATTAAATATATTATTTAATGATTATTTACTATTATTTAATTATCTGGAGTCAACAAGGCGCCTCCACCAACTTCTGATGGTCAGGTCACCTTCAGTTAACCTCATCGGGGTTCATTGGAGTCATGGAGCACTAGCACTTAATGGTTGGCTTGATATGACATGTGTCTGATCTCCTTCAGTTGAGATTCAGTCATTTATTGCACTCCGACTTCAGTTAGGGTTTGGTGATTCAATTAGGGTTTTGGTCAAGTGGTTAACTGAGTGTGATTGAATGCTTGAGAGTCAGTTAAGCTAGACTCACTCACTGAATTCGAATTGTCTCCTTAGGTATTCGAATTCTTCATGGAGTTAAGCCATTTCATGAGTATTTTTTGATAATTCTTTCATGAGATTGATTCTTAGTTCCTAGATCATGTGCAAGAATTAATACTCCTAAGCCATGGAAATTAAAAAAACCATTTATTTAATTTAAAGAGACATGTAGGCCTCCTTAAATCCAAGAGAAGAAAAGGTATAAATATAAAAGATAAGTTATTATTTCAAATGAGCATATGGAGGAAGTTCAGGATTTCTTGTGGATAATTCAGGAGGTTCAATGAGGAGGTCAGTTTAGTGGTGTGAGGAAAGTGTGATGGAGCAGCAGGAGCAACATAATATTTGTCTATATCTTTGATTTTCTGGGCTTCACCGAAATGATAATCTAACTGATAATTTGAAGTGGATGATGATGGGCATAGTAATGAGTGATGTTGGGAACATACATCAATATGCTAAAGTAATGATGAAGGACACAACATGATGATGATCTAAGGCTGCAATGTAACATGTTACTAGCGTAATCAATGGACAATATGCTGACATACTCTTGCTAAAAATTGGTTTAGGGTTGAATGCTCCAGGAACAGGGTGCTAAAGGAATGCTCTTGGACAAGAGAACAGATATGAGTTAGTCATGATGAATACTTAGCTTGATATAAGCTGATGTGGACAGTACTGAAGACAAGATGCTAATGGTGTATGGATAGAGTTGAGACATGGTTGCAGTATGTTATATGTTGAATGACTTGTTGATTACAGAATGAAGACTTGTTGATTGGTATTTTTTATGTGTGTGCATGTTGCAAATTTTGGAAGAGTCTGATGTATCAATTGTAATTTGTAATCTTAAATTTGTATAGGGAGGTTGGGTGGAGCTGGGGAAACACTTATTGATCTTTTCACAAGTTGAAGCTTGTTTGGATGTTGTAGCATCCCAGATAGTTGTAGCTGACTGAACCATTCTGGTGGGTGGTTCCACCTTATGGATTGTAGCCCATATTGGAGATTGAAGTCTCCACTTATATAAAGATTACAAAACTATATCTTGTGTCCCTTATGCAATGTCTTGATAGTGATGTGTTTAATTGATGAATGACATGTGCCTAGTTGATATTGTTCTTTGATAAATATGTTGTTGAAGCAATTGTGAAATAATGATATAAGATTGGTAGAAAAAATTCAAATTGAGTTGAAGCCTTAGCTCACTGATTCACCCGCCCCCCCCTCCCCCCGCTCTCAATGAGCATTGTGTCTAACCGACTGTCGAAGTTTTCATTGATGCCAACAAGCGTTGTGCAATGGCCTTTGATTTACTCACAAGGAAACCTTGAAAGTTTGGGAATTGGAACACTAGGTGGCCCAAATGGTCCAAATGAAATTTGTCCTTGTACTGTGTAAAGTGATTAACACTGTTTCAACGAACAATAGCTTAGTGGAGCATCGGGTCTATAAAAAAATGAATTAGATAGATTCATTATTGACTGGACCCTCTTGTTGCAATTACTCTGGTTTAAATAAAACGAGGGTTCTACAAGGTTGTTAAATTCGTTCGTAAGGTACATGACCCGAAGAATACAACCGTTATTTTGAGCCTCAATGCTAGTTTGTATCCCCCAAAAAATGATGCATGCTTACCTTTTATGAATTTACGGCTAGATGATTGTTGCAAAGTATGATTGATCTCTCTAGTTTTGGATATGGTTGATAAAGAAATATGGGCTCAATCCATGCTCAATCAATCACCAAGAACCTTGTTGCAACTATAGAAAATGTGTCAAAAATGCATGAGTTGACCCGCGCGTAAACAACCAAGAGTCGTTGAAAGATGGCATTGGTTTGGAAGGTGTGCAAAGATAGCCATATATTGTCGATATAGAGATGAAAGTTCCTTGAAAATTAAAAACATTGATATTTCCATGGTTTTTCCGCCATGATAAAAAATGAAGTATTAATCCATGAATGTTCAAAACGTGGAAGTATTTCATGGAAAAATATACCCAAATGTATTAGTGACCCCTATGCACTTTGTGTGGAAAACAAGGTCATGCAAATAATTTGTGCCTTACCTTACTAGAGCTAAGAAATTTGCTCAAAACCCCTATTAGTATCACACATTCCCACCAAGCTGATACCGGGAGCATATCAAACCCCTCAACCCCTAATCCCAAATCTGTATGCACGAACAAGGCGTGTTTGATTTGTTCTCAGTGTGGTAATTAGACCCACTATTGCCTCGATCTCTCATGATTTTGAAATGCATTGGCCACAATTCTTCTTACTCAACCCTTGGAAGAAGACATCCCAGAACCCTCGCTGACACCTTCTACTCCTAGTAGTACCATAAGCATCTATACACCACCGACTATAAGTCCTCCTCACATTTTAAGCCAAGTCCATGCTACTTTCCCATGTTGAGAGTGTAAGTTAATGTCTCACCATACTTTTCAATTTCCATTAACAACTTCTTACCACACCGTTTGAATAGATCAAAGAATAATTGCAGACAACCTCATCTATGTAGGTGTACACCTCCCAATGGTAGTGGAAGAAGATGATACATTGAATTAGAGTAGTAATGACGAAAACCTTCCAATGGTATTCTTCTCATGGGGGAACTACGCACCATTAGGTCCCTCTGAGATGACAAGCAGTTCTCAGGAACAATTCCCTCCTCCTCTATCTAGTCACCATAGAAATATCCTCTTCCTAAATAATTTCTCTTTTCCACAAACGACTAACTCATTACAGAAATTACAAAACCATACCATCACCACCCTAAGTACCGCAAGAGTATCATAAGAGTATTTTTTGTATGATGAGGACATGCTTGAGGAATTCATTTTTCTTATAGATTAGGATATAATGGAGGAAATGAACTTAGAACCCCCCCTCCCCTTGGCATAGCCTTCATCATCGACTGTAATTTACATCCCTGGCCAACAATACACAATTGAATCAAAACACTTCTTACCACCAAAACATGTCGACTTGTTCAAGAATCCTATTCCCACTCTGAATGATTTTGAAGAAGGAAATTTGTCTAACATCTGTCCAAGTGCTCAAATTGTCATTTACATCACTCCCAAGGTAGTTGAAAACACTTCCATTGGTCCCTCATGTTACCTGCAGGAGATTAGCTATTTCACCACCCTCTTCAAAGAATTTCAAGACATATTTGCATGGTCTTATGCTGAAATTCCTAGACTCTATCCAAATTTTTTTGAGTGCCACCCAACATCCACTCAAGGCCAAGAATACATCATTGTTGCAGTTGATAACTTCACCAAATGGGAAAAATCTATGCCTACCTTTGACTACAAAGTTGTAACCGCCACAAGGTTCTTCTTTAACCATGTTATCACATGATTTGGTGTTCCAAAAAATTAGTGTTTACTCCACAAGATATTATATATGGTATCGGAGCGAGGTTCCACACTTGGGCCTATGCTTGACATCCTTATGTATGTTGTAATGATTGTTATATAGTGATGTATGCAACATATATCTTGGTTTGGTTATTTATTCTTGGGTCTTTGTGAAAATAATAGGATGGATTCGGGAATGCGAGGAGGAAGAAGAGGAAGGGGAGGAAATACTTGCAGAGTCGGAACACGTAGTGCGCACACCCCTTCACCACCTCCAGTACAACCTCGAGAGAATGAGGAAGCTAGCATACCTATAGGTGAAGTGATGAATATGGTACACTCATTATAGTGAATGATGAACGCACTAGTTACTTGGTTGGAAAAAGTTGGACAAGGAGCCTCGGATCCAACAGTCATAGCTCCAGTACCTCCACTTAAGTCGACACAATGAGATTTGGAAAAAGTCTAGTTCTCAGAATTTCTTGGTGCCTTGGGAGACACGGTTGCATAGGCATGGTTGGAAAACATCACAATGTGCTTTTTGTTGCACACCTACTCCTCAAACATGAAGTTGCGTATGGAATTTTTAAACTAGAGGGGAATTCCTTGTTATGGTGGAAGGTGGTTTTGTTGCATCTGGGATTAGAGCTTGCTGAGCTATAATGGGAACTATTTGAGGAACATTCTTTCAAATGTTACATGTCAGAAGAATTTTTGGAAGGACAATTAAATCACTTCAATGCACTGAAGCAGGGAATTTGGTCTATACCTAAGTATGAGGAAATATTCATGGAATTTATACGGTATGCACCACATTTGAGTACCAAGAAACTAAGGGTGAACAAATTTATTTTTGACTTGAACTACAAGATTCATTCTAAAGTGCGCATTTTGATTCCGCGCACACTACATGAGGTCATACAACGAGCAATAATAACAGAGAAAGAATTTAATGGAGGCGGTCCACAACGACAACCTTGACCTATGGGACAGAGTGATCGGAAGCCTGGGGTACAACCTATGAGTGCCCCGAGGTCGGGGAAAGGGCGTAGATACCCTTACCCAAATATTAGGATGGGAAATTAGAGACATGGAAATGGTGGGTTGAGAGCTCCATATGAGGCATGAGATCCGAAGAATTTTCCATGGGGAAACATGCTAGTTGCACAATGAAAACAAGACAATGGTGGTCTTGCTCAATCGTTTCAGTAGGATCCACCTCTAGGAGGATCATGTTCGACATGAGGAGGACCCAATCGAAAGAAGAATTGTACACATAGACATAGAGGGGTGAATTAGGGGCAACACCCGACTACAGTGGGTAACATAGAGTAGGATCATTAGATTTATGCAGGAGTGAAAAATCAGCAAGCATAACATCAATCCATGAGGCTGGAAACCTAAAGCAGTGACTGGAAGTTGAATGATGGAAATCGAGCAACGTAAATTTGAAGCAGTCGAATTGTCATCCAAAATAACCCGAGGGAATGGGTTGTTAGTCCGAGACTGTGAGTTAGATCTAGGGGTTTGTGTTCCAAAATTTTCCCTCTATACCACCTCATTATTATCCTACGGAATCATAGTAGAAATGGATTGGCTAGAGGCCAATTCAATAGTTTGACATTGCAAGGTGAAGAATTTGACATTCAAATATGACTATGGGAATAAGTAGATACTGGAAGGTACCAAGAGAAGAGTGTCTCTTAAATTTATCTCTACATTGCAACTAAATAAAAGCATGTATAAGGAACATCGGTTATATGAAGTGACAACTATGAATGAAAAGTCTGATACTATAGATGTAATTCAACATCCTATATTGTCACAATTCGCCAATGTGTTCCCAGAGGAAATTTATGGACTAATGCCAAGGAAGGAAGTGAAGTCACCATTGAGCTCAATCCGATAACTAAACCAATAGATAGGACTCCTTAATGCATGATCTCCCCTGAGTTGCGTGAGTTGCACATACAAATTCAAGAACTGTTGGATCTAGGATTCATCAAGCCTAGTATATTGTCGTGTGGAGTGCCAGTGATATTTGTCAAAAAGAAGGATGGGTCATGGAGACTATGTATCAACTATCGACAATTGAACAAGGCCACTATTAGGAATCAATACCCTTTTCCAAGGATAGATTATCTATTTGATCAAATTAAGAGGCCGACATTATTTTCAAAAATATATTTGAGGTCTGGATACCATCATTTGAGGATAAGAGAAGAAGACATTCCCAAGACAACATTTAAGATGAGGTTTGGCCACTTCGAGTTTGTTATTGTACCATTTGGATTATTGAATGTGCCAGGTGTCTTTATGAACCTAATGAATGGCATATTTCGAAAGTATTTGGACAAATTCGTCCAAGTGTTCTTGGATGACATTTTGATTTATTCAAAGAATGTCGATGATCATGACGAACACTTGAATATGGTTCTAATATGTCTTATAGAGCATAAGATTTATGCAAAATTGTCCAAATTCTCAATCTTCTAGACAAAGATTCATTATCTAGGACATTTCATCTCAGCTAATGCCATAGCAATCGATCCATGCAAGATTGAGGCAATATTGGCATGGCCAACACCGAAATATTTTCATAAAGTGTGGAGCTTCATGGGACTATCAGGATATTACCGAAGATTTGTTGAAGGATTTTTGAATATTGTAGGATCCATCACTAAACTGGAAAATAATAACAAGAGTTTTGTATGGTCCAAACAGTGTGAGAAAGCATTCGTAAAACTTAAGGAGTTAGTAACGACAACCCTGATTTTGAAGGTAACGGACATGAAGAACTACTTTCTCGTATAAAGAAGGGTTGGGGGAAGTATTAATGCAGGAAGGTAGGCCAATTTATTAGGCTTATAGGAAAATTAGACTGAATGAGGATAACTATGTGACACATGTCCCAAAACTTGTAGCAGTGGTATATGCTTTGAGACTTTGGAGACGCTATTTGGTCAGTAGAAAAATTGAATTAAAGACAAACCACCATGGGCTGCAGTATATTTTTACTCAGAGTGAACTGAACTTAATGAGAGGAAAATAAATTAGTTATATATGTTGAGTGAGTACGATTTTGACATCTCGTACATCAACGAGATGATGAATAAGCTAGAATATGCATTGATTTGATGACCTCATATATTCTCGGTATTGTCGCTTACAAAACATTTACAGGAGAAGGTACTTACGATGCAACTAGAATAAAGTAATTAGTGCAATGAATTCAAGGAAAGAATAGAAGGGGAAGCAGTTGGAGTCCCTATGTATGTGCGATACAAAATCGAAAAATGATGGATTAATGAGATACAACCAATGTATGTACATTTTGATAAACGAGGAGGTCCAGAATTTCATCCTCTTAAAGTCCCATCGAGCGGTGTATATGGACAACTGAGGGGTGATGAAGATGAATGATCGGATATAAAGACATTATGTTTCTCGCATGGTATGAAGAAGGATGTGGTAGAATTCGTGGAAAGGCCCCTGGATTGTCAGCTTGTGAAGGCTAAGCATCACCATCCAAGGGGAATTTTACGGCCCCATGCCATCCCTTAGTCTAAGTGGGAGGTAATATCTATGGAATTTATCATCGAGTTTCCAATAACCTCTAGAAGGCATGATTCCTTCTTCGTGGTAGTAGACACATTAACCAAAATTGCACACTTTAGAGGGAGATTTTGGACAATTTTCCAGGAAGCTTTAGGTACCCAACTGAATTTCAACACCGCTTATGATCCTAAAATAGATGGTCATACTAAGTGTCAAAACCCCAAAAATTTCGAAAAATTTAAAACTTTAAAAATAACATAATATCACATTTAATGCAGTCATTAACTGTTTGATTAGTTTATGTAACTGAATGATCTTTTTATTGTACTTAAATTTAAGAGCAGTTTCTTTTCAATTACTGACTGTTTTTCTGTTTGCGACACAAGGTGGATTTGTCGTGAGGGACCGGGCTTACTTAGCTTTTGAGCTAATGCAGCAGTTTTCTTCTATTGCAGGTGTACAGGTAAGAAGTATGGTTCGATGCTAACAAGGCTCAGAGGTTTACAATACGATTTGCTGCATAAAATTTGAATAGTAAAAGCAAATATATGCTAGTTAGAATTACCATGCTTCTTGAGGTACCATATTTACTAAATTTTTCTTTGAGATTTTAATACTTGAGAAATTGTATTCTACACCTATAGATGGTAAAGAACTATTCTGTATGGAAACATAGAGTTTTAAATCAGTTTACAAGTACGGAAATCATTAAATGTCCATACTGAAGATAAGTATAAGAATGTAAAAACTAAATTTTAACTTAACATCTAGCATGGTAGATGTATCACAACTACACAGGTTTACTTCCATAAATCAAGTTACAGTAATATTCCATATTTAGATTTCATCCTATTCAGATTTTTATCTAATAAAGATATTACCAATATCGATCCTTAAATTTTCTTACTTAAGCATTTATGAGTTATGATTTGAAACAAGTATTCCCTTAGAACACTAAACTCATTCTAAGGGGTACCATTTGGATGGAAACCAACACCATTAGAATCAGTACTAAACTTATCATATATGATCTCTCTATGTAGTCTCAAGATTTCATTGACAAACAAAGAAGGTAAGAATAAAAATCAAGTTATCTATCATATCCTAACTTATGAAGTCTTTATAAAACCTTGAGTTTGTAGAGTGATAAGTTTTATTTTCCACCAAAGGAGATTATGTCTAAAACAAGGAAGAGTTATCTCTTTAATCCTAAATATCTACATTATGTACTTAGAGTAAACCAAAACATACTTTGATAACATGATGGTAAAACCATTAATTATATACTCATTAATGAGTAGTTATGTTTTTACCTTCTTTTGAAATACCAAACGAATGGCATTGAAATTATGGGTTAAACATTTAAACTATCATCATAACCTATGATTCTATAGTCCCTTAGTAATATAAACAAATCTCTTTATTTATGCAAACGATGATATGCAATAAACCATATGTAACATGCAAGGTTTTTGAACGTTGGACTAATATGCATGGTTGACATTTTAACGTAGGTTATATCATGGTATAAGACTTGTTATGGAACCTTCCAGCGATGATTTGGTTGGGACACAATCATTGGTCGTGGACTATAGAATGATACCCCCTTGTGGCAATTATTTAAAGTGCTACGTGGTTTCTTTGTGGCCATGCATTGGCGTTATAAAGTCGACGACTTAACCCTAACTAGCCATTTCTCTTTTGCCCTCGGCCTTCGGTCACTCTGCAACTCTTTTGCACCATTTGTTGTTGGCTTTCCCGCCATTTGTTTTCTCGCTGCTTCAGCTCTTCGTGAGTTTAGCTTCTGTGTTGTGAGGGTGCTTGGAGTGTTTTATATCCTTTTTGTTTGATCCTGCAATACTGCCATTGCTTGGCTTGTCTTAAGTAGATACCATCGTCCTACCTTTCTTTGTCCCATGAGGATGATTATCCCTGCAACAATAGCGTGACTTTGGCTACCTGTTGGCCGTGAGATAACGGAAAGAAGAAATGTTGCAGTTTGTAGATTTTTCTCTCCCTCCATCGATTCGCTGGGGTTTCATTCTCTGTTAGAGGTGGAGGGATTTAACTCCATTCTTTCTCCATCGACTGACAGGTTCTTGTTCAGGCTGACCGCGGCATCGTTGTTAAGGGTTTCGACTGATAAGGTAAGTTCTACCTTACTGCTTTTATTTTTATGTTATGACATTATATATATTCATTAAAACAATTCTTAACACTACAATCGATCACTAACAGTTGGTCGTGTACTAGTTTGGCAGGTGAACCTGCTACTCTTCTTTGCTTTTACGGGAGAATGGGTTACAACATTATGGCCCCGGTAAGCCTTGGTCCCTCCACGGCCTGTCAACTTTGTGTGAAACCTTTAAGCGAATGCGCAGAGTTGGTTGTTGCAGCACTTTTGTTGACCTCCAAGGATTTTTGGGTTGTTTGTTTTTGATGTTAAATATTAAGGGTAAAAACCCTAGCTCTTGTATAGAGCTCTCCGGCTACGGCCGTCAGTGTAAGACTTGGTTTGTAAATATTTTTATCTTTATATAAATAATAAAGAACAGGAAATAAGCCTAGTGCACGTTTTCATTATTATTTTGAGTAAGGAAAAAAAATGGCAGCTGCGAGGTGCCACAGAGATAAACTCTATCTTCAATACTTTTTTTTTTTTAAGTTTTGTCAGGGTTTTACCCTGAACCTGAAGCTCTGTGCTGTCTATGCTTCTTTTCTTAAATTAATATTACATTACTGCCCAGTTTTTCTTCTATTACTGTATTTACTTTAAAATTACAAACTGTGTAAATACTAGATATATTACAGGCTTGTGATAGCCTTGTATTGTTCATTTGTTTGCGGCCATAAGTAGATTGTTGATTTATTTTATAAATTTACAGCTTAATTGCAAACTAATGTTTCTAGGGTTTATCCCTAATTTATACAGTTTAGAATAGAATTAAAATTTTACCTTTATCTAATTTTATGTGTTATGATACATATTCTATTTACTTCTGTGAGTAATTTAATTGTTTATTAAGCTCGAATCAAGCAGTCTAATGTTCTGTAACTTCTTTATAAAATACTAACAGGTTATATACCTGGGTTGTATCTTGAGTTATTTGTTAGGAAATTTTGTTAAATGATAAATAGAGTTTACATGTTTAAGCTATAAAGATCCTTTTGTCTTTGCTTTTAAATTCTTTAACAAACTCTTTATAAAGAGTCTATTTAATCTGTATAACCGACATATTAACTTCAGGGTTTGTAGTTTAAATAATTATATTCCTTTAATTTTTAAAAGATTGTTGTGTCTATGTTAGATAATATTAAATAATAATATTATTATTATAACTTATAATGCTCACTAGAGCAAAATGATAAACCTGTCCTTAATGAAATTTTAAGTTTTCCATGTGTATCTTATATTTATTTAAAGAGTACAGAGATTAGCCTTATGCTAAATAAATTCCTGTACTAGTTAGCAGATACTAAAAAGGTTCTGAATAAATTTTATTCTATCAGTTAATTTATTATTTACTTATGAAAATAGATTAAATGAATTATTTAACACTACTTATGGTCTATTTTATATACTATAAATCTAACAACACACATTTTTAATCCATAACAGTTATAGTTATCATTATAGGTAAGATTAGAAAATGAAAATAAAGGAAAGGAAAAAAAATAAATAAAGGAACTAAATATAATACCACGGTTCTAGCTAACTTGCTTGATCATTGAAATAACTTAACATTTGCTCACTCCCACCAATGTTCTGTAAGAGCAAGTATTAATATGTTTATAATCTGAAATACAGGGTAATAATAGTTCTGTATCTTGTTCTTGCTTTGAGTTAATTTCTAAAGTAAAAATCATTCGAACACAAGACACAAAACTTGATAGTAAAACAATATGAACTCAAAACTAATATCTGCTTCTTATACTATACAATAGCTTGTATTTGAAAAACAAGATACAGTAACTTATAAATTGGTGAAACACTAGTAGTTATTGAAAATAACTAATTAGGAAACTTGGTTCAGAAGAATATTACTTCATTATATTGAGATACTGTGCTGGAGTACGGTTTGGTGATGCCAAATGTGGAAAAACACAGTAACTATTAACAGATTTACATACTGACATTCTGAGATACTAACTTTACTGAAAACCAACTAAATACTCAGACATATAAATAAACATAACATGCATCCATCCATACTCAGTAAACATAAAAATAAATGGCAGAACCTGTTTAAGTTGTGGACAACAACAGCAATGGGAGGCCGTTCCTCCCAACCAACTCCTGGAGAGCGCTCAGACAGCGACTTCTCAGGACCCCCGAGCTTGCTCTGGTATCCCTGGCTGGAACTAGGTGCAGCAAGTCAGATACCAGTGTTCAACTCAGTATTAACTCAGAACTATCAGTCAGTTCTCTCAGCTCCAAAAGCTGTAATTAAAATCAAGTTACTGCAGCAATCCACTCAAAATACTTCCTTACTGTTTTTCCCTCTTTCCTCAATGAAATTTCTGAATAACATTCACTTGAATGAATTCTCTCTGGAATAAAATCTAAGCAGCCTCAGCTCTCTTCATTGAGTACTTTTTAAAAGATTGCCTAGGTCTTTGTTGGGTTAACTGTCATTTAATGAGCCACCTGCTCTGATTCCACTTTCTTGGGGAATCATGACCCCAAATATAGGGAAGTTGCCACCTGCAACTTAGGAAGTGTTTGAGGATGCTGCCACTTGTCTTTTGCCTTTCCACCTAGTTCCATCCACCAGCTTGACCAGTAACCTCTTTTAACAGATCTCCCATGCTGTTGTCTCCATAATTTATTTATTAATAATAAAATATTCTGAATTACACTCCATTACTGTTGACTCTGATGAGTCATCAATCCCTACTTAGGATTAAGTTTAACATAATGTCTCATAAATATAATAAAACAATTTACATAATTTTACAAAATTGGGGTATGTGACACTAAGAGGGTTAACCAAGTCCTAGAATACATGATACACATGTACATCATGGATCAACATAACCATTGGGAAGAGTACTTACCATTGATAGAATTTTCCTACAATAATAACTACCATAGCTCTATTCAGATGGCACCATTTGATTTTTTCTACGGTCGGCCATGTCAAAAACCATTGAGTTGGGATCATTTGGAAGACAGAGTCTTGGTAGGTCCAGAGATGATGCAAGAAATGGAAGAACAAATGCAATCCATCTGAGCACGGATGAGCTTCAGGATCAACATAAAATTTATATCAATGCGCATAGGATAGATTGAAGCTATCAGGTTTGGGATAGAGTTTTCTTGCGGGTGAGGCCACAGAAGAGCTCCATAAAATTTGACAAGAGATCAAAGTTGTCACTGCAATTTGTAGGGTCATTTGAGATTACTAAAAGATCGGGAATGATTGCTTACCGTCTTGCATTTCCATCATCATTGAGTTGGATGCATGATGTTTTTCATTTTTTGTGTTACATCAATATATGTCAATGCATATCACATTGTGGACTTTAGCAATTTGCAGATTTTGGACGAGGGGCACTTGTATCTGAACATGTTTGTATTATAAATTGACAAACTCAATAGTTGCAACGTCGACTAGTCGATTAGGTGAAGGTGCAGTGGGATATTTATAGTCCCATCTCCATGACCTAGGAGGATGCATTTGAAATTCATATATTGTTGTCGTACTTATTCTAGAACTTCAGGAAAATTTTTCTTGAAGTAGATGTGTATGTAGCACCCTGTTTTCTTTTTGAGATTATGATAACTATTCTTTGGGGGAATTTTGTGATGAGTGACCTGGTTATTTGTATTTTGAGTTCTAAACCTATGAATGGACGTATTTTTAAAGGCATTTGGTTTCGGATGGCTTGGACATGTGTGAAAGAATTATTTTCTTATGAAAAATAACTTATGAGGAATTATCTTGACATATTCTTAAAAGATGAATCATTTGGACTATGAAAATGATGTCGACATTGGTCAATTGTGAATGCAGTTATATTATGATTTCCATTTATGAATGAAGAATCATGTGATGTTTTCGACAATGATTGAAGATTGTATAATGCTAACTATGAATGATTGACAAAATTTATGTCATATCTAGCATGTACTTTGATGTTTTTTCAAGCGTGATAGGAAATAAAGGTACATGAGACGCAAGAAAACGTCACTATACAAGGACTCTAGCTAATTCGACAACTATGGAAAGTGATATCAATCTTGTTTATAGTATGGTTTAATTGTGTTATGTTTGGATGCACTGAGGTGCATGGGCTTTGGATGAGTGACGAACCCTAAAAAATTGATGTCGATTTGATGTTCAAATTATGGTTGAAATAGTTTTTATAATATTTGATGCACATGTTGTTTTATGTGCAGGTAATGGGATTATGATTTCCAATCGACCCACATCAAGTGACGGGGATGAAAAATTATACTTGTAAGTCTAGCAAATGGACGACGTAATGAGCTTTGAATAGAGTGAGGAAAACTCCAACTCATCAGATGCATGTGTCATGAGGGTAGATCATGAGTCGGTTACTCACGAGGATTGTATTGGGGTGCACACTATAAGGATTCTGCCTTATTTCCCATGAACCGCCTGGCCCTCCATAGGGTAGGCAAGTTGAGGTAACATTGGCTTAATCGGCATACCAACTCCCCGCCTATGAGAATTATCGGAAGGGCATGTGAGAAGCATGACACCTTGATAACATTGATCACGACAAGAATACAACAGTTATCAACATTAATTATGAATCGGGGGGGGGGGGGATTAATTAATTATTTAGAAGGAATTTTAGTAGAATTTTGGTAGGTTAATAATAATAATAATAAATAAATAATAATAGTAAAATAAATCAATTAAATAAAATAAAACTAAATAAAGGTAAATCAAGAAACACAATTAAGAGAGTAAATTTAGGAACTAACATTTAAAGAAAATTCCTAACTAATGAAAAAAGAACAAGATAACCTATAATAACTAAAAAGAGGGCGGGTAAATAAAGAAATAACTAGTTAACTAAATGTGGTGCATGAAATACATAGGTTTTAACGAAAAGGAAAATAAAAGCATAAAGAGAGCCAAAGCGTGGTATCTTTTGACCTGCCATAGTTTTATAGCACAGATATGGTTTTGTGGCTCTCTAAGGAAATTGTGGTTGAAGGTGTGGTTCAGTAGAATGTGAGAAAGGCTGGGAGCATCCCAGCAGTAGTATGGCATGATACTTTATTTACTAGTTAAGTGTTGTCACCCTTATCGAGCTTGAGTGTCCCAAGGGGAGGAGAGTACCCGTCAAGGCATTGTAGGGACGAAACTGGCGGGTTTAATGTGATTGATAGTCCATCCACAAGATTGCGACAAAGGTTTCAAGAACAGAAGAAAATGTCGGGAGCAATAGAAAAACTCAACAAAGTAATAGGTCAGATATATTGTTATAATCTATGTTGTTTATTGATATTCTTGCAATTATTTAAGAAAAATTTTGTTCAGGTAAAATAGTTGTAAAATGGATTGTTTGCTTAATCATCTATTGTCATAACAAGCACCTTCTCAAATAGTTTTTGTAGATATAGTTATATATATATACAAAAGACAAGTTTATTCCAACTGTTTTCAAACAATCTACTATGGATGTTAGTTAAATCGTTAAAATGACAACAAATATTGACAACTTCGCAGGGATTAATAGGTGGGATTTATTGTGATAATTTATGTTGTTTAGTTGATGTTTGTGCTTATATTAATTGTGAAATGTATCCATAGACCTGAAATGTATATGTCATTCATAGATCTGTTCCATCTTGGCTCTTTTGACAAAATTGTGTTGTTTGTCCTCTAAAAATGCTCAAAACCTACAACCATAAAAGGAAAATGTTAAATCTCAGTTTTGATTGAAGGATTGTAAACTAGGTGTGGGGAAGAAATGATTTCAATGCATGATAATTAGTGGTTATCGTGGACCATAAGTCTATACATGTGAACCAGTAATGTTTTAACCATGTTTGTATCATACTTCTCCTCCTTCACGGGATCCTTTTCCCTCGGCAATGCTTTGTTGCCTTGCCCTGATACTGTCATTGACACAGGCTGTGAAGAAACTCATCATTGAATATATTATTTGAAATATATGTATTACATATAAAGGAAAGCAAAATTGTTATCTACATTTAGATAACGACATTATTAACGAGAAATCACTAACTAATAACTAGAATATTAGTTACAATGAAATATCGAAATATTATTCAACATATAAGGTATATGTTCATGTTAGTACAACCTTTGAATGCCTAAATAATGGAATCAATATAGGAATATTGACAAATATGTAGATAACAAATAGTACTATTGAGACGTTATTTTTCCAAAATAAAATTAACGCTTTTAAATAGTTTTTAAAATTATAGGCTCTCTAAATTATTACACCAAGTATTAGTGCAACTTTTCAAAGTCTTAATGTAATGATGATCTATTGGATTTTTTTATAGCATGTAGAGGTCATTGTCTAGTAAGAGGACACATATTTTTTTATAAAATAGTTGAGAAAATAAAAAATTATGGCATAAACAAGATAGTGTTTTTTTTCAAAATTCAGTTGCATCTAAAAGGTTGACCAACTTCACACACTCACCTTTCCACAAATTTAAATTTCTCCCCTTATATATATATATATATTAAAAAATTTCTCATATGAAGCCACAACTGGATTGAGTTGGAACCAACCAAGTTCAACATCAATTTGGACTAAATTGTTATGCAACAAATTAAGGATATAATATTAATTATTGATTCCTAAGATGCCACGACGACACTGAATGATTGATCACCAGGCTGCAAGTTGCAACGAATATTGTGAATGGTTACTAACAAAATTCCAGATAGAAATAAGGATTGATTATGCACGTAGGATAAAGGCTAAGTTAAACGCTTGACCTTTCCCATCATGTTTTCATTGAAATCGATCAAAATTTAACTGAGAAATTGTTGTTTTTTTTTGCAATTTTGTGATTTAAGTAATCAACAATCTCTGTTTTGGACTAAAAGGTTGTGATTTCAGTAATCGACAATGTTTGATTTTTATGATTTAAGCAATATGATCTTAGGATCTTATCTGAGAGTATAACATGCACAACAATAATCACAAGAGACAAGAGACACAAAGAATTTTCCTTGAATTTTCCTTGGGGAATCCATAAAGGAGAAAACCACATAACTTCCTCAGAGATAGGATGAGCACCAATGGCAATAGTAAAACCCAAAGACATAAAAGATGATCTCCAAAAGTTGTACTCTCTCTCTCACTTAAGAGAGCTTCTCCTCTCTCACTCATGCGTCGCAGTGAGTGAGTGTATATGTTTAAATGAGGAGAGCCTCACTTCTATTTATATTCTTCCATTCTTTTTATTTCCATTCCAACATGTTAGCCTCATTTAACAATTACTTACTAGTGCTGACATCTCTAGGAGAGTCTAATAACCCTAGTGCCCCACAACTGTGGGGACTTTGCCCTCCAATCAACAAGGAGGGTTAACTTTAATGACTTTACATGACTTGTTTACATTATTGAATCTCTTGATCAAAACATTGGGGCATGAAATGACTCAATTACATTACAGATACTTCACGGAATAAACATCAGGGTACAATACATAAGATATACAAGTGAATACATTCCGAAGTTACAAATACATCAACAAAAAATCACCATTTTAGACTAAATGGTAGACTCTGAAACCAACAAATAATCTAAATTGCGATCTAAACAACAAAAATCACTGTTTCTACAAATACAGGTATGTTGGAATAAAAAATCAATGTTTCTACAATTTCTGGTATGTCGGAATCAGGCGACAATGGGGAGTTTTGGTCATTCAATATACTCCTCCTTGATTCTGAGGCCATCACGACTGGACTGAACCAAGTCATTCCTAGAATTATTCTATTGACTTCAAGTTCTGGCTATAACCATACTATTGACTCCTGCATGTAAGTCGTTCCTGGATAACATATTATTGTTTGGTGACTGGATGTCAAGTCATGCCTGGAACCATACTATTGGCTCGTGCATGCATGTAGGTCCTTACTGCAACCATGCTATTGAGTCTTGAGTTTCCCTTATGGCATGTCCCTTCACCACCATTTCCCTCTCAAAAAGTTGAACTTTGATGCTAAACGCCACTGAATTTTGTTTTGATGTGTGGAATTGGAACTGGTGTAGAGTTTTATATTTCAAACTAAATGCGGACTCTTGCACCAATCAATCAATTAATTTCCCAGTTAATGGTCTTTTGCAATAGATTCCATGGATCTATTCATAAATGTCAAGGATGGTTGAGCATGGGAGGTTTGAATTGCTACTACTAGAGCCCATTTGTCACGAAATGCAATGTGAATCCATAGTGCACATATTGATTCCTACCTTAACTACAAAATTCATTCTAAATTGCACATTTTGATTCTATGCACACTACATGAGGTCGTACAATGAGAAATAATAACCTAGAAAGAAGTTATTGGAGGCGGTCCACAACAACAACCTCAACCTATGCGACAGAGTGACCAGAATCCTGGGCTACAACATATGAGTTCCCTGAGGTCAAGGACAAGGCGTAGAGACCCTTACCCAAATATTAGGATGGGAAATTAGAGATATGGAACTGGTGGGTTGAGAGCTCCATATGAGGCACAAGATCCGAAGAATTTTCCATGGGGAAACATGGCAGTTGTGCAACGACAACAAGACAATCGTGGCATTTCTCAATGGTTTCATAAGGGACCACCTCCACAAGGATCATGTTCAACATGAGGAGGATCCCATTGACATAAAAATTGTCCACATAGACAGAAAGGGGAAAATCAGGGGCAACACCCGACTACAATGGGTGACATGGGGCAGACTCATCGGATTCCTACAGGAGTGAAAAATCAGTAAGAATAACATTAAGCCATGAGGATGGAAACCACATGTATGATAAATGGTATGAGTTTTTATGTATTAATTTATTTTGGATCTATTGAGATTTTTATTTCACCTAGAGCAGTGACTATGACTGATTGAAATCGAGCAATGGCATTTCAAAGCAGTTGAATTGACATCTGAAATAACCCAAGGGAATAGGTTGTTATTCAAACATTGTGATTTAGATCTAGGGGTTTGTGTTACAAAACTTTCCCTATATAACACCTCATTATGATCCTACAACATCATAGTAGGAATGGATTGGCTAGAGGCCAATTCAACAGTTTTACATTGCAAGGTGAAGAATTTGACATTCAAATATGACTCCGGGAATAAGTAGATACTGGAAGGTACCAAGCGAGGAGTGTCTTTGATATTGATATCTGCATTGCAACTAAAGAAAAGCATTTGCATGGAATGTCGGTTATATGCAGTGAGGAATATGAATGAAAATTCTAATACAATAGATGTAATTCAACATCCTATATTGTTGCAGTTCACCGACGTGTTCCTAAAGGAAATTTTGGGACTAACGCCAAGGAAGGAAGTGAAGTCACCATTGAACTAAATCCGAGAACTAAACCAATATATAGGAATCCTTACTGCATGATCACACTTGAGTTGCGTGATTTGCAAATACAAATTCAAGAACTGTTGGATCTAGGATTCATTATGCCTAGTATATCATCCTGTGGAGAGCCAGTGATATTTGTCAAAAAGAAGGACATGTCACGGAGACTATGTATCGGCTATCGACAATTGAACAAGGCCACTATCAGGAATCAATACCCTTTTCCAAGGATAGATGATCTAATTGATCAGATGAAGGGGGTGACATTATTTTCAAAAATAGATTTGAGGTCTGGATACCATCAGTTGAGGATAAGAGAAGAAGACATTCCTAAAACATTTAATACGAGCTGTGGCCACTTTGAGTTTGTTGTTGTACCATTTGGATTATTGAATGTGTCAGGTGTCTTTATGAACCTAATGAATGATGTATTTCGGAAGTATTTGGACAAATTCATCCAAGTGTTCTTGGAGGAAATTTTGATTTATTCAAAGAATGTCGATGAGCATGAAGAACACTTGGATATGGTTCTAATATGTCTTACGGAGCATAAGCTTTATGCAAAATTGTCCAAATGCTCATTCTTCTAGACAAATATTTATTATCTAGGACATTCATCTTAGGTAATGCCATAGATGTCGATCCATCCCATATTGAGGCGATATTGGCAAGGCCAACACTGACATATTTTAACAAAGTACGGAACTTCATGGGACTAGTAGGATATTACCGAAGATTTGTGGAAGGATTTTTGAAGATTGTATGATCCATCACTGAACTGCAAAACAAGAACACGAAGTTTGTACCATCCAAACAATGTGATAAAGAATTCGTAAAACTTAAGGAGTTAGTAACGACAACCCTAATTTTGAAGGTACCAAACATGAAGAAAGACTTTTTCGTATAAAGAAGGGTTGGGAGATGTATTAATGAAGGAAGGTAGGACAATTTCTTAGGCTTATAGGAAACTTAGACCACATGAGAAGAACTATGTGACACATGACGTTGAACTTGTGGTAGTGGTTTATGCTTTGAGACTTTGGAGACACTATTTGGTGAGTAGAAAATTTGAATTAAAGACAAACCACCATGGGATGCAATATATTTTTACTCAGAGTGAACTCAATGCGAGGAAAAGGAAGTGGTTAGAGATGTTGAGTGAGTAGTATTTTGACATCTCGTGCATCAATGATATGATGAATAAGGTAGAAGATGCATTGATTCGATGACCTCATATCTTCTCGGTATTGACGCTTACAACAAATTTACAGGAGAAGGTCCTTAAGATGCAACTAGAAGATAGTTATTACAATGAAGTTAGGTCAAGAATAGAAGGGGCAATAGTCAAAGTCCCTAAGTATGTGGGATACACAATCAAGAATGATGGATTATTGATATACAACCAACATATGTACATTTTGATAAACGAGGAAGTCCAATGATTTCATCCTCTCAAAGGCCCATCGAGCGGTGTATATGGACAACCGAGGGGTGATGAAGATGAATGTAGATCTAAAGCCATTATTTTTATGGCATGGTATGAAGAAGGATGTGGTAGATTTCTTAGAAAGGTCCCTATATTGTCAGCTTGTGAAGGCTCAGCATCGCCATTCAAGGTGACTTTTACATCCCAATGCCATCTCTGAGTCTAAGTGGGAATTAATATCTATGGAATTTATCATCGAGTTTCCGATAACCTCTAGGAGGCATGATTCCTTCTTCGTGGTAGTAAACACATTAATCAAAATTGCACACTTTAGAGGGATATTTTGGACAATTTTCCAGGAAGCTTTAGGTACCCAATTGAATTTCAACACCGTGTATGATCCTGAAACAGATGGTCATACTAAGAGGGTTAACCAAGTCCTACAAAACATGATCCGCATGTATGTCATGGATCAACATGACCGTTGGGAAGAGTACTTACCATTGATAGAATTTTCCTACAATAATAGCTACCATAGCTCTATTCAGATGGAACCATTTGAGTTGGGATAGTTTGGAAGACAGAGTCTTGGTAGGTCCAGAGATGATGCAAGAAATGGAAGAAAAAATGAAATCCATCTGAGCATGACTGAGCTTTAGGATGAACAAAAAATTTATGTCGATGCGGATGGGATAGAGTCTTCTTGCGGGTGAGGCCACAGAAGAGATCCAACAAATTTGACAAGGGATCCAAATTGTCACTGTGGTTTGTAGGGTCATTTGAGATTACTGAAAGATCGAGAATGGTTGCTTACTGTCTTGCATTTCCATCATCATTGAGTTGGATGCTTGATGTTTTTCATTTTTTTGTGTTACATCAATATATGTTGACGCATCTCACATTATGGACTTTAGCAATTTACATATTTTAGATGAGGGGCACTTGTCGCTGAACATGTTTGTATTCTAGATTGATAAACTCAATAGCTGTGACATTGACTAATCGATCAAGTGAAGGTGTAGTGGGATATTTATAGTCCTAGCTCCATGACCTAGGTGGATGCATTTGAAATGCATATACATTTTTCGTACTTATTCTAGAACTTCAGGATGAATTTTCTTGAAGTGGAAGTGTATGTAGCACCCTGTTTTCTTTTTGGGATTATGATAACTATTCTTTGAGGGAATTTTGTGACGAGTGACCTGGTTAGTTGTATTTTGAGTTCTAAAACTATGTATGGATGTATTTTTTAGGGCATTTGGTTTCGGATAGCTTGGACATGTGTGAAATAATTATTTGCTTATGAAAAATAACTTATGAGGAAGTTTCTTGACATATTGTTAAAACATGAATAATTGGGACTATGAAAATGACGTCGACATTGGTCAAATGTGAATGCAGTTATATTATGATTTCCATTTGTGAATGAAGAATCATGTGATGTTTTCGACAATGATTGAATATTGTATAATTCTTATGAATGATCGACAAAACTTATGTCATATCTAGCATGTACTCTGATGGTTTTTCAAGTGTGATAGGAAAGCAAGTTACGCGAGACGCAAGAAAACGCCAGTATACAAGGACTCTAGCTAAGTTGAAAAATATGGAAGGTGATATAAATCTTGTTTATAGTATGATTTAATTGTGTTATGTTTGGATGCACTGAGGTGCATGGACTTTGGATGACTTAGGAAACCTAAAAAAGTGATGTTGATTCGATGTTCAAATTATGGTTGAAATGTTTTTTGTAAGATTTGATGCACATGTTGTTTTATGTGCAGGTAATGGGATTACAATTTCCAATCGACGAACATCAAGTGATGGAGATGAAAAATTATACTTGTAAGTCTAGCAAATGGACGACGTAGTAAGCTTTGAATAGAGTGAGGAAAACTCCAACTCATCAGATGCGTGTGTCATGAGGGTAGGTTGCGAGTCGGTTACTCATGAGGATCGTATTGGGGGGCACGCTATAAGGATCTAGCCTTATTTCTCATGAACCGCATGGCCCTTTACAGGGTAGGCGAGTTGAGGTAACATTGGCTCAGTCGGCATACCAACTCCCCGCCTATGGGAATTATTGGAAGGGCATACCAGAATCATGACACCTTGATAATATCGATCGCAACGAGTATGCAACAGGAATCAACATTAACTTTTAATAGGGAGGGTTAATAAAATGTTTAGAAGAAATTTTAGTAGAATTTTGGTAAGTTAAAAATAATAATAATAATAATAATAATAATAAATAAATAAATAAATAATAATAAAATAAATCGATGAAATGAACTAAAACTAAATAAAGCTAAATCAAGAAACACAATTAAGAGAGTAAAGTAAGGAACTAACATTTAAAGAAAAATCCTAACTAATGAAAAAATAACAAGATAACCTATAATAACTAAAAAGAGGGTGGGTAAATAAAGAAATAGTTAGTTAACTAATTGTGGTGCATGAAATGCATAGGTTTTAACAAAAAGGAAAATGAAAGCATGTCGTATCTTTTGACCTGCCATAGTTTTGTAACACATATATGGTTTTGTGGCTCTCTAAGGCGACTGTGGTTGAGGGTGTGGTTCAATACAATGTGAGAGAGGTTGGGATCGTCCCAACAACAATATGGCATGGTACTTCCTTTACTAGTTAAGTGTTGTCAGCCTCATCGAGCTTGAGTGTCTTGAGGAGAGGAGAGTACCGGTCAGGGAATTGTAGGGAGGAAACTGATGGGTTTAACGTGATTGGCAATCCATCAAGGAGCTTGCGACAAAGGTTTCAACAACAGAAGCAAATCTCAGCAGCAATAGAAAAATTCAAGAAAGTAATAGGTCAGATCTATTGTTATAATCTATGTTGTTTATTGATATTCTTGGAGTTATTTAAGTAAAAATTTGTTTGGGTTAAATAGTTGTAAAATGGATTGTTTTCTTAATCGTCTATTGTCATAACGAGCGTTAATCCAAATACTAGGCTCTATTAAGCGCCGAGAGGGATCAAATCTCCTCTTCTTTTGAGGTAAAATCTTATAACCTTACCAGGATACCACAAATAGTTCTTATTATTAATATATGACATGTATAAACACCATACATTGATTTTTATATATCAACCACATGTTTGATTGAAATTATTATCTTTAAATATAAATGAGATTGATAAAACTCTTATATCTCCTTAAACCCTTATAACTCCAATAAAATTTGTAACAAAAGACAAGGTAACTTTGTAACTCCTTTTTACACAGAGTAATGAACATTAGACCTTATAAGTCCTCCTTATAAATAGTAATGAACATTAAAAAAAAACATAAAGGTCCACATAGTTTTAATAAAGAATAACACTTATATCTCCTTAAACCCTTGTAACTCCAATAAAATTTGTAAAAAAAACAAGGTACCTTTGTAACTCCTTTTTACACATAGTAATGAATATTAAACTTTATAAATCCTCATTACAAATCGTAATGAACATTAAAAAAACATAAACGTCCATATAGTTTTAATAGTTTTAATAAACTCCTTATCAATACACAATTAAACTTATATCACCTTTACACATCGCTCCTTAAACACCAAAGTGTAATATATCCGTACAAGTTTGGGAATAAAGGTTCATATTTTTTATGAACTTGATTTGAGTAGATGTCAAACAAAATGCCTCAAATCAACTTATATTAGCTTTACACATGGCTCCTTAAACACCAAAGTGTAATGTATCCGTACATGTTTGGAAATAAAGGTTCATATTTTTATGAACTTGATTTGAGTATGTCAAACAAAATGCCTCATATCACTGCGCTCGGAAACCAGACAAACCAAATATAATAATAAAACAATAATTTTCATGTGAGTAAAATACCATCAAGCACAGGATAAAAATAATACCGCTGTTGAGCTTGCCAGATCTATCCTCCAGGTTTGATGTGCTTCCGCGTTTTGATGTGCTCCCGTTGTAGGTTTGGGAGATCTGAGGCGGTAATTTGACTGGCTCCTCCAAGGCTTCGGGCCTATTTAGTGTGCCAAGCGCCAAGCTAAAGTGATGGCTCATATATGGGTGTCACCTCAATTTTGTTGTCAATTAACTATTGATACCATATATCAATGGCTCACGTGGAAAAGAGATTAAGAAGAATGAGTGAAGCAGAGTATTCAAGTGAGATCATGAGATCACGATGGAACATGTCCACGTTTAGTCACTTGAATGAAGTGTCAATAAGACATTGACGCTGATGCACGCGACATTTGAAATATATATTGAGCCTATTTAATATATATTGAGTCTATTTAATATATATTTTTATATATACAATGCACTTATTAGTGGCGGCACGCAGAACACAGGAAGCCAGGGATTTAATGAAAGAAATGTTTGGCCAGCATTTGATGCCCAACGGGTCTTGTTAGTGGATATTGTAAAAGATGAAGCTTTTAACTTACAGTGCGCTATTCATGGTTTGTGTAAGGCAGGCAAAATACAGGCCTCACATGCACAATAAAGTCCTTGACAATGTTAAATATACCACACTGAGAAAATGATGGAGACCTGCGTATTAATACAATGAAATCTGCGTAAGACGGTGGAGACCTCCGCGGCGGGAGGGGCGCGAGGCTGCAGCCGGCGGAAGGAGGCTGCGGCGGGAGGAGGGATGAATGCTGCAGGCAACCGAGGGGAGGATGTTCTATTTCAAGGAGGCCGCTAAGATTTATTTTCTACGTGTTAAACAAATTTTAATTTCAAGGTATTTGGACTCCAGGTTTTCAAGTTGTTTATTTTTAGTTTGTAGAATAGATATTTGGCATTATTGATTTTTTAAGAGTAAATCTGGGGTATTTTCAGAATATGAAATTAGATTAACGCCACTGAAAGTTGAACTTTGATGGTAAACGCCACTGAATTTTGTTTCAACCAATCAATCAATTAATTTCCCAGTTGATGGTCTTCTGCAATAGAGTCCATGGCTCTATTAGTAAATGTCAAGGATGGTTGAGCACGGTTGATGGTCCTCTGCAATAGAGTCCATGGCTCTATTAGTAAATATCAAGGATGGTTGAGCACGGGACGGGAGGTCTGAATTGCTACTACTGGAGCCCATTTGTCACGAAATGCAGTGTGAATCCATACTGCACATATGGAACTTATCTTATCGGTAGGTCTGAAATTTAACGTTCCACATAACATGAATTCCGCTGAACATGTATTTGACAAAATGCCAAAATCAAATCTTGGTCCCCACACGGTGATTTGAATTCTCTTTCCTACTGCTATTGCCTTACACTTTTCAACTTAGTGTGCACCTTTCTGTTTTTCGACCCCTCTATGATATATGGCTTGCATTGCAGAGAAGCCCTACTTATATATCTTACAATTTATATTTATATTGGTCTTACAATTTATAATTTACATTTATATTTTATATTTTACAATTTATATTTATATTGGTTTTACAACTTATATTTTTATTGGTTTTAGTTATAAATATGTGATAACAGTTAGTGGTTCAAGATTTAAAATAGAATATATTTTTTTATAAGTTTTAAATATTTAACATGAAGTATATAAAATATATATATATTTAAAAATTAAATTGATTTACTATCAAATTAATATAATATTAATAATTATTTATTATATATTTTTTAAATATAATATATTTAATAATTATATGAAAAATATTTATTTTAATTATTTTATTAAATATTTAAAAAACTCATAAAAGCTTTTCAAAAATAACTGTAAACAAAACATCTCTATTTACAAACTATCTCTATCTAGAACTATGAAGAAAGACAGTTAAAAAAACCTAACTCATGCAGAGGCCCATATACTCCTCGTGGTCTTGACTCTGGACATATACTTTTTTGAGCATGTCAGTGATATGATATTTACATATTAGACTTTATTATATAAAAAATCTCTTTATAAATGTGAGGATCATCTTTGAATATTAAACTTGTCATGATTTGATTTTAAATTTAAATGTTAGCTTTTATTATGATTTCATTTTTATGTAGTAATTAAGCTTTATAAATTCAGTTTTTTAATGTAGTAAGTAGTCTTTATAAATTAGGTTTGGTAATGATTTATTTTTATATAAGTTACTCTTAATATTTATAGGTTTTAATTTTTATATTATTTTAAGTTTATTATATATATTTTTTAAGTAGTTTTAATTTTTATATTATTTTAAGTTTATTATATATATAGTAAGTAGTTTAAAATACATTGGTTTTTTTTAAGGCTATGTGAGTCAAATTTTGTTAAGATATGTTTTGATTTGGATGTTTATAATTATTAAATTAAATATATTTTAATAAAAAATGAAACTAGGAAACATCATATCTTTCTTAGTATATAGGAGGCTTTATATTTATGCCTAAAATTTTATTGTTTGTCTTTTCATCATATTGTTTGTTCTTTTATTGGATCTTCTCTAAGTAATTTAATGTCATTATATAATGTTTATCTAGTTCGTAATGCATTGTTATGGAGAAAGATACATTATGTTGGTCAAACATGATAAAAAAAATGATTCAATAATTCAATTAATGATTATGAGATTTGATTAATATTTTAAATGCATTTTTTTAAACAAAATTCTATTTTTCAATTTAATTTAAAATATTGTACTATTTTTTTCATTAACTTTGATAAAATTAAAATTATTACAATTAAATCTAAATAATTATTATTTTAGTTTCTTATTAAATTATTAAACCTTTTTCAATCAATCTTAGCCAACTTTTTATAAATAAAAAATTGGTTATAAATTTTACATTTACATTTAAACATGTACTAAAAAATATTTGAATTTTTCAATTCATATATATCATGATGATGATGATGATGATGATGGTTAAAGTCCACTGAGACCAAAATTTGGTCTATGAGACCTAACGAAACGAATTATTTAGTTTGCATTAAAATTGTAATTCTATGCTCAAAGCGTTTGGAGAGAAGCGTCTCGAGCTCACTATAATTTTGACAAGTTAAAAGGCTAGGGAGGTCGGTATTGCAGGGAAGATTATGGAAGTGAGATCTAATGTGGGTGTACGCAGGGCACTCTAAGAGGAAGTGATTTTCATCCTCAATGTTCATATTCTCACAGAGATGGAAGATCCTTTCTACCCATGGTGTTTTAGGAACTCCCCAACGTCATGTTTCACTATGGAGCTTGTGAGAGTTTTTTTCTTTGAACTAGTTAAACCAGATGGATACTTTTGATCTTCTAGAGTAGGGTTGATGACCTCCTTATAATATCTTAGTTTTATTTTAGCCTCTAGGTCTTTCTCACAATACCTTTTCTCTTTAAACTTAGAAGTAACAATATTTTTAATGTTATTAATATTTTGGAGTGCAATAGTTTCGTTGATCTCCCAATGGTTTAACTAAACCTTGGTATCTTTATACCAACATCGCTTGAGTCTTAGGTGGTTTTGGCTAGAATTTAAAGCTATCTTAGGAAGTATATGTTCTCCCATGTTATTGATTTTGTGCTTGTATAAGAGGAGCCTAGTCATAGCAAGGCTCTTGATAGGGGAAAGACCCACTTCTATAAGGAGAATAGGGTAGGGTGTATTACTTTTAATTTTTGAGGTTATACATTATAAAACGCTTCTGGATTTCCTCAATATTTCTCCAGGATTCTCTAGATATGCTGCATCCCTAAACCTCACACCCATACAAGATAACAAGAATGACTAAAGTTTCAAAGACGAGATTCTTTTTATCCCACATCGCAAGGTTTGCTACTTTACAATTATTTTCGAGAAAAAAATAAGCTTTCCACCCTCCATTAATCCTTTTCTCAATGCTATAATTCGAGTTGAGCTTGTGATCAATATCAATACCTAGGTATTTCTAAGAAGACACTTCCTCCAAGTTGCTATTGTCATACACAAAATTAATGTAAGTGTCCTTCTTGGATTTGATAATCATGACTTTTGTTTTGTCAGTATTAACAGTCACACCCATGGTAGAGCAAAAATACTTAAGAAGTCTTAGCTGCTTATCAAGGTGAGATGTACACCTTGCAAAAAGAACAATATCGTCAGCATAGAGAAGAAGGATGATGACTAGTCCAGCCAAGATCATGCCAGCACAACGTGCTTCCTCTAAAAAACCTTATAGCTTATCTATGTAAATGCCAAATAGGGTAGGGGAGAGGGGGAAACCTTGTTTAACTTTGATATTACACTTAAAATATTTCAACCACCCCTCGTTTCTCTTAAACTTAGCACTGAAATTCTTGTATAACCTTATTGCGGCAGCTCTCAACTCGAAAGGACCCTTTAGCTCTTCTAATCTATTCCATAGGTTATTTCTAGGTACCATATCTAAAGCCTTTATAAAGTATATAAAGCAACAAAATATATTGGCTTTATCATTATGACATTCCTCCATAATGATCCTGAGCGTAACGAGGTGATCTGTTGTTGAGTGCTACCTTCTTAAACCCACTTGGTCTTTAGCCCACTTACCTTCATTTTCAAGCCATATGCTGAGCTTCTTTTCCAAAATAATACCATATAACTTAGCTAAGAGAGGGCTAATCATAATTGTGTGATAATTAGAGGGTTTATTTGTATCCCCACTTTTAAAAATAGGGATAATGACACTCTCAGTCCATGGTTTAGGGAACCCTTGTTTGACCGCTTGATTGAATAACTTGTGTATGTGTGGGATGAGGACATGACCTCCAATTTTTAAGATTTCTGCCTGGTAACCTTCAATGTCCATAGTTTTTCCATTAGCGAGATGCTTAACCTCAAAATCTGTGTCTTCTAATGAGAAAACGTCTTCCATTGTGAGGAGGGTTTCGAAGTTATCTATGATATTTGGGGATTCATAAAGCTTTTTAAGATAGGAATTCGAGTCGTGTAAAGCAATTTTATTATTATATTTAGTTTTTCTAGTTAAAATCTGCCTCCAGAATTTCTTAGGAGCCACCTTAGAGAGGTGTGAGAGTTTTTCTTGTCTTTTATGAATATACTCCATTTTTTTCCTTTTAGTTAGGGCTTTGTATATTTCTATCTCGTCAATTTTAAGAGACTCATCAAGAGCTTCCTTAATTTCTGTCCTCGCACTTTGACAATCTTTATCATACCAAGGGTTGGTTTTTCTATTTCTTTTATTACTTGAAACTTCAATGGAGAACTTTTTAATAGAATATGAGAGGGTTGTAGTAAAATTATGATAGAGGGTTTCTATGTTGTCTATATTTGATAAGGGAAGCAAATTAGTTTTTAATTCATTTAGAAAAATATCATTTTTATTTCTATCAAAGATCAAGTTTTTTTGGCTATGAGGATTATCCTCTATGGGATCTCTATTCATGACAAAATTGAGAGTTACAATTAAAGGTCTATGATCTGAGTCACGCTCATTGTCATTTAAGATGTCAAAATTTATTATTTCATTGTATAAAGGGATATCGAAAATAACATAGTCTACCACACTACTACGAAGCCCATGGATATAGGTCATCTAGCTAGAATTCGGTCACTTCTTTAGACCATTGCAAATTATGAGATCTTGAGCACTATAGAGCTTGACTAGCTTAGACCCAAACAAATTTTCCCCCAGATATTCATAGATTCTTTTGTATCTGTCACCGAGAGTAAGGTCTTCATTTAACCAAAGAGGATTAGGGTTGGAATGATTGCTTAGGAGAATATCTTGGCTGCTTGAGGTTTGAGAATTAAAGTCACCTATTAAAAGGATGGTACCTTCATTTCTTAGGCTAGAAATACCATTTTCTAACCCATTGTAAGTACAATTTTTATATGAGTTTTGAGTTATACAAATAGATGGGAGAAGGAGACCTATGCTGGGATTTCTAGGGTTTGGTAGGGTTTCTGCTGCATGGGATTCCTACGCGCCTTTCCCTGTGAGGCCCTTGGCCACTGAAGAAGGTAGCCTCTCTGGGCGGCTGGCCTTCACGAGAGTCGGGTGGATGGAGGCAGGCTCCTCTGGGCCCAACGGGATGGAAGGAGGAGCTGTAGGGGTAAAGGATCAGTAGGTGAGCCAGTCAAATGGCTGCAAGCCTGGAATGGGAGGCTGTTTTCCAAAAGCACCCACCATCCCTTCAGTTCAGATTCGTTCTGAAAGGTGAGGGGGACGATTAAGCTGTGGAAAGAGAAATCCCTGATAGGCAAGTTTGTAGGGATATGTCCCAAGGAGAAGGACCTAATCAAATGGATTAGCAGTGTATAGAACCCTAAGGGTCACTACGATCTGCAACTGGGCTCCAAGGGTTTCTTCACGATCATTTTTTTCAACCAGGAGGATAGGGACTGAATCCTGGAGGGAGGACCCTATTTCTTCTTCTCCGCAGGTCTGTATCTCCGCCCATGGAAGGAACGTTTCAACCCAGAGATAGAGGACCTGACGGTGGCCCCAGTCTGGATCCATCTGTTCTCTCTTCCTGGGGAATACTGTGATCTGGACACTCTGTGGGACATTGGGAACACCCTAGGGGAGTTCATTAAAGTGTAAAAACAAATGAAGGCCCAGAGGTATACATCCTTTGCCAGGATTTTTGTTTACCTAGATCTCTCCAAGGAACTTCCAGAAGCCATAAACTTAAGCTGGGAAGATGAAGAATGGCTCCAACCCATCGACTATGAGCAGATTCCTTTTAGATGTCAGCATTGTCATGTGTATGGTCACCATTGGAGGAACTACTCGCGGATGGAGTCTAGGCTAGCTTCATCAGACCCTAGACAGGTAAAATCAGGAGCAACGCAGGATGGGTTCACTCAGGTAAAGAATCGCAAGAGGAGCAGAGCTCCTGGGAAGTCAAATTCCAAAAAAGACACACCACCGATGGAGCTCCCATCCAGGAATGCTTTCGAGACCCTAGGTGGTTTGGAGGAGGACGGCACGCTTAAGGAAAGAGAAAGTGTCGCATGCCTTCCAAAACCCCCATAATGATGAAGGAGGTTGAATCCCAGCAGATGGAGATAGTAGAGGAAGACGTAGATGAAGAAATGGAATTAGGTGTAGATTTGGACGCTATTGAAGAAAAGTGTGGAAAGAAAGGGAAGGGCTATGTGTCCAGAAGGCAAATCAAAATCCTGTAGGCAGCTATCATCAAGGAGGGGGCCCATCCAATCCTAGGAATTGACCCAGACCCCCTAACAGGGCACAAGCAGAAACCCCCGAAGGAGGAACAATGCAGAGGAAGGAAATCGAACAAACAACACATTGCGGAGGTGGGAATGAAACTAATTGAATCAGGCCAATATCCGACGATCAGGGCGGCCTTTTCTGAAGTCTCCAAAGTTGCTCAGTGAAAGTCATCTCTTGGAATATAAGGGGTTGTGGCAACCCCAGGAAGTGGAAATCTCTCGATCGGAAGATCAACCAGGAAAACCCTGATATCCTCTTTCTTCAAGAAACGAAATGTAGCTCTGAAAGTATGGACAAGATTAGCAGTAAAATATGGAAAGGATGTCAAATGATGGCCTTGAATGCAACAGGTCAATCGGGGGGCATAGCAATCCTATGGACCCCTCAGGTAATTGATCTCTCAAACTGGAGAGCCAACAAGTTCTCCCTTATAGCCTATTTCCAACACCTTATTACTGGAGCGAAAGGCACTTTGGTGAATACCTATGGACCGAGTAGCTTTGCTGAGAAGCAGGCCTTCCTCGACTTCTTGGAGTGGACTGATAGCCAAGTGGGTGGGGGGCAATGGATAATAGGAGGGGACTTCAATATTATTTCTAACCTTGGGGAAAAAAGGGGAGGATGAAGGTCTTTGGACAAATATCAAGAGGCTTTTGGAGCCTTCCAGGAAGGAAACTCGTTTGTGGACATGGAAACCAGTAACGGTTGGTTCACATGGAACAACAAGAGGGGGGGTGTTCACCTAGTGGATTCTCGCCTGGATAGGTTTCTGGTCTCTGAGCCCCTTCTCTGGGACACGGGGGAAATTTTGGTCGAGGTTCTCCCAGCGGGTGGTTCCGACCACTGGCCCATCTCCCTTCGATGGGACTGGAATGGCTCCGCTTTGAGGAAACCTTTCAGGTTTGAACAATTTTGGATGGAGCACAAGGACTTCAAAAATCTTGTGGAGCAATGGTGGCAGGAGCTGGCCCCCCCAACAGGAACAACTATGTACCGCTTCCAACAGAAGCTTAAAGCTCTCAAATCCAGAATCCGTACCTGGAATAAGGAGGAGTTTGGCAACATTTTTGAGGACAAGAAAAGACTGATTCCTGACTTGGAGCAACTTAGTTAGAAGGGAATGACTGAAGGATGGGACGCGGACATGCAGAAAGAAGAAAAGGATTTATGGGGACAGTTAGAGGCTCGGGAAAAACAGGAGGGCATATATTGGAAACAAAAATCCAAAGTCAAATGGCTGCAGGATGGCGATAGAAACACCAAGTTCTTCCATAACTCGGTCATCCAGGATCGACACTCCTCGAGGATTGTGAAACTTAGAAAGATGGAGGGAGGTAGAATTGAAACACGCCGTGAAATTGAGGAGGAACTCAAGCACTTCTTTGCTGAGATCCTGAATGAAGACCACCATGACAGGGATCATGAAATAGCTCAAATCATGAGGCTTATCCCTACCTCGGTCACTAGAGAAGATAATGAGATGCTGGTCAAACCAGTGTCTATACAGGAAGTGGAAGAGGCAGTCAATCAAATGGCCCTGGGAAAAGCACCTGGTCCGGATGGGTTCACCACCAACTTCTTCCACTATTTCTGGGACATGGTTAAGGAAGAGGTGGTGGAAATCATGGAGGAATCCAGGAACAAGAAGGAGTTTCTAAGAGCTTTCAATGCCACTTTCCTTTCGCTCATTCCCAAAGAGACAGGGGCTGATCATCCAGATAAATTTAGACTGATAGCGTTATGCAATGTAATTTACAAAATTATCTCTAAAGTCATTGCCAATCGTCTGAAGCCGCTCCTTCCTTCTCTGATCAGCCTAGAGCAGTCTGGCTTTGTAGAAGGTCGCCAAATCCTGGATGGGGTCATCCTGGTGCAGGAAGTTCTATACTCCCTGAAGAACTCGAGAATTCCTGGTATGTTGATTAAATTGGATATTTCAAAATCCTATGATAAACTCAATTGGGTTTTCATCTGCAGAATGTTTGAGGCCCACGGGTTCTACTAGGGCTGCGTGGAATGGGTAATGGGGATAATCTATACCCCCTTCTTTAGCATTCTCTTGAACAGATCTCCGACTGGAACTTTTCAATCATCTAGAGGTATCAGGTAGGGAGACCCCCTATCCCCTTTTCTCTTTATTCTCATGGCTAAAGGTCTGAGCTGCCTTCTCCAGTCCAAGGTGGAATGTGGTGAGCTCCGAGGTATCTGATTGACGGATTCTCTGGAGGCTCAAAATCATCATCATTTCATAGATGACACTACGCTCATGGGGAACCCTTCAGTCCAAGAAGCATGAAGCTTCAAAGCTTACCTGAACTTATTTTCCAAAGGTTCAGGTCTTGAAGTCAACCAGGATAAATCCCATGTCTTTTTTCTCAACACTGCTCCTTCCACTCAGAGGAACATTCTTCGTATCCTGGGTTTTTCGAAAGGTTCCTTTCCTTCTAAATACCTAGGGGTTCCTCTGATCCCGTGAAATTTGAAGAGGGTTTCCTGGCTTGAACTCCTTGACAGGATGAAACAAAAACTCACCCTTTGGACTCTTCATCCCCTGAACTTGCCTAGAAGGTTGGTCTTGATTAAAGCAGTCCTTCAAGCAATGCCTACCTATCTGTTCTCGGTCCTATCGGCTCCGAAATCCATCCTGCGCGATATTCGGCGCATCCAACGCATCTTCCTGTGGGGAGGCAGATAGGAAAAAGCCAAATTTGCTCTGGTTAGCTGGGATAGCATCTGTAAGCCAAAAATGTTAGGGGGTCTGGGCCTGTAGGATCCAGAAATTATTGCAGAAGTCCAGGGGGCAAAATTTTGGTGGCACTGGGTTTCTCATTCTGCTGAGCCTTGGGCTAGGCTGTGGTCCTCTAAATATGGCCATGACAGGCCCCAACTTCAGTTAATCCACTTTAACGAAGAGCAACAGGGATCTCCAATATGGAATAAGGCGAAGGCTGGAAGGAAAATAATTCAAAGACATAGTTTTTGGGAGATAAGGGATGGTAGGAGTGCTCATTTCTGGGAAGACTCTTGGAACCAGCTCCCTCGGCTAAGCGATAACCCTCGTTGGGCCATTATTCAGGATTGGATGAGTTCAGAGGGTCGCTTCCTGGTTCAACACTTCTAGCAAGAACAATGTCCTAGTGAGCGAAGGCGTTGGTCTTTCACGATTAAACCTGATCGAGTTGAGGAGAAGGACTGGAAGGCCTTCCAAGAGGAGATGCTCAGGAGAAGTATCAGACCCATGGAATGAAATGATGTGTTGATATGGCAGTATCTGGAAAAAGAAACATTTAACATAAAGGAAGCGTACAACATCCGCATTGGAAATGACAGCGAGGAAAGAGACATATGGAAAAAGACCTGGATGCTCAACTTATGGCCCAAGGTCACCACTTTCACCTGGCTCACTGTCAAAGGTCGTATTCTCATGGGCGAAAATCTGAGGAAAAGAGGAATTCATGGTCCAACCCGATGCTGTCTTTGTTCACAGGTAGAGGAAACCACAAATCATCTGCTGGATAGCTATCCTTTCACTGCGGCCATCTGGGATAAGGGAGCAGAGGGTTTCAGAAGAAGTGACAGGAAAAGAGCCCAACCGGCAAGAACTCTAGTAGAATGGAACCCAAACATGTTCAAAAATAACATTATCAGGGAAATATGGAACGCCTTACTTGGTATGATCATGTGGTGCATTTGGAAAGAGAGGAACGAACGTATTTTATGGGAAAAAAGAACTAGCCCTCACAAGGTGTGGCAAACTGTGTGGGCAAACCTCCTCTCCTCTATCAAAAGTATGCAATGGCATGACGAGGACAAATTAATACCAGCAGAAGAGATCCCTATTGGAGAATTCTGGGGTCTAAACAAAATTTAGTTGGAGGAACTCCATTTTCATCAGAAGATCCTTCAGCCATCCAGCCTGAAAGCCTGGTCTCCTCCTCCCCCCATGGTTTTCAAGATAAATTTTGATCGGGCCTCTAGGGGAAACCCAGGACCAACAGGTTTTGGTGGTCTATGCCGTGATTCTCTTGGCAGGATTAATTTCATTTTTCTGGGGGCAATCGGTCATGATTCAAATAATTCAGTTGAGCTTGAGGGGCTGATCCAAGGCCTGCAATGCTTGGTGTGCAGCAACAACTTCCCAGCGATCATCGAAGGCGATTCCCAGATTTTGATCCAGATGGCTCGTCGGTTAGCTCATGGCCGAGTCAGCGGACAAGTGTCGACTAGCTGGAGAATGGCTAGCCATTTGGAAGAACTATGGAACTTGATCCACGGCCACCCCGTGGTTTTGTTCACCCACATCCGACGTGATGCCAACAAGGTGGCAGACCGTCTAGCGAATGCAGGGGTCGAGGGGGAGTTGGTTACCCGATAGGTCCCACTAGAGAGTTTTGCAGGCTCCGAATGGGCTCATAACTGTCGACAGTTGGCAGCTCGGGATCAACAGGGAGGTATGCAGCTAACACGTCCAAGCGAAGTGGAGGGTACAGATGCCAGACGGCGCGAGCACGCCATGACAAACCATCACCACGATGGAGGTTAGTTTTAATGAGGTCAGTAATTGAGGACAGAGGTGGCTGTCCTTGATCATTTATTTTACCTCCCCGAATGCAAGTGAAAAGACAGTCAGGGGAAGGAGGGACGATGAACTTGACAGTGCAAATCCTATCAGCTAGATTGTCCTCCATGGTGATAGGTACGAAAGAAGGGATCTGCGTGACTCTAATGACGATGCTCTGGTACAATCTTGATGCCACCATGATGCCTCTGCCTCCTTCTTATTTCTCGCTTATCTGGACGTTTAGCTATTGGTGCCCTTCTGAGTCCACTGCCCTCAGTTTCTTCTGGTTTCCTAGGGGGTACTCTGTTCTGATCTGGAAGTGGCTCTTGATGCGTGGCTGCCTCAGTGCCCACAAGTATAATCCTCACCTGCTAAGAATGGCACCGCATGGGCAGTGGGTAAAGGGTAAGGCCCGTGAAGATTCTACGTCTATGCCGAGTACCGCTAATCCAACTTGCAGGGCGACAAGAGCCCAACTTCAGTCCCAAGAGGAGGCAGAATTCTTTAAGGATAACATTCCCCTGATCATTCGTCACGAGGTGGAATACATAGCTGAGGACCTCTGGACTATGGTGAAAAAAATGCCCAATGAAGACCTCCGGCGGGATGTGGTGGACTGGGTTTTGGACCCTGGATCCACTGCGGGTCGGGCGGCGGCTTATGACCGCCTGCTCATGCAATACTGGGTGAATATGAATCTTGTGGGTCACTCTTTCATGGAGCGAGAGGTGAAGTCAGCTAGGGAGGAGGAACCTGTCAGGGCGTGGAAGCATCACAATGGTGAGTGCCACCTTATCCATCAGAAGGTTGATATTCTGGCCTCTCGCCTAGGGATTTCCTTCTTCGCGGCTGGTAAGGCTCCTAAGGAGATAACTCGGCCAAGAGAATGCTGCGACCTATGTGGTAAAAAGAAAAGGTGGGTCACATCCTCTTCTGGGGTGCCTCTGGCCCCTCCTTGTGTGCCCCCAGCTCCTGCCTAAGCCTTGAGGTCCTGCCTGCCTTCAGCTTTCTAGAAGTATGAATGATGGTCTCGATGGGCCTGGCCCCTCCGCAGCTGGTTCGAAGCTCACTACGTTTGGGTTAGATTTGGTCCTCTCTTGTTGCCCATAGGCTAGGTTTGTCAGCCTTGGCCTAAGTCTTAATTTTGGTCTTTTGGAAATAATAGGAATTAGAGGTTTCATCGCCATTTTTTGGCAGGTCGGGCCTGCGTGCCTTCTAGGTTCAGAAATCTTAGTTTGTCATAGTGGGTCGGTATACATATGTTCAGTGCATGGCCAGCCTTTTGGGTTTGAAGATGTCTTAGGGTGTATAATCTGTATCGATGACTATAGTGCTCAGTGTATGACCAGCCTTGCAGGGTCTGTCTTGGGGCCCGAGGAATGTTAATTCTGTTTATGGTTTCGCCTTGTAACTTTTTCGCTGCTTTAATATAATGTCTTTATTTACAAAAAAAAAGGGTACAATCTTTATCTAAATTGTTTTTCTTATAGAAGTTAGACTAAATAGGGGAAAAATAACATATTGCTATGTAGGTTTTTTTATGATTAATTTCAATAATCTCTATCCAAACATATTGGTTGCAAGGGTCTTTTTCATAAATCCTACCATGGGGGGGATATTATTCCTATTGTAACAAGTTATACCCCTAATGCCTCTACGATAGGATTGCTTGTTCCATATTGACCATAGAACAAAGCCATCTATGTTAGGGACCTTAGATTCTTTGTGCTTCCAAGTTTCAACTAACAATATAATATCAACTTCATTCTAGATCCAACTTAGTTTGGGGCCTTTGTTCCACGGAAAGCCCCGACAGTTCCAAGAAAGAATCCAGAGCATTAGAGCTTGACGGTTGAAAGGCCTATTAAATTGTGTGATGCTATTATTTTTTATAATATCTTGTTGTATGGTAGTAAAGAATGTATTTTTGTTTAATTAATGAAAACAATTTTTTTTTGGAAAAAAATGTATTATGAATTAATACTTAAAAAATACATTTTATTTTTTAAATTTGAATTTCAAGTACTATTTAATTTACTATTAAGTAATGTTTTTAAGGTTGATTATCATGATTTAGCATCGAATATCAAATCATAGTAATCCATATTCGGTACATGTTAATTAACACTCCACCCTTATACATGATAGTGGAACCTCAATCTTCAAAATTGCAAACCACATAGTAGCAAACTTATCATTGTGTTGAGATCTAGTTCTTAATATTTGATTTGTGTAGTTTTTTTAATTGATGAACACCAAATATGATGTAACGCCCCATATTTTGACCTAGGCATGTTTGTCAGTGAGACTTATTACACTGTATTTGCTTATTATCTCTAGACTAATCTAGACTGAGTAAACTATATTTTGGCATGTTAGACCTGATTATATATTGATTACGATGCTATGATGTTACCATGTTTATTCTCTTATTATGATGTTATGATGTTATCATGCTTATGCTCTAATTATGATTTTATCATTTTGTTGATGCCTCAAAAATACTTGTTTGCAATGGGAAATCCATCCGGTTAGAGGCCTGACTACTGTAGATTTAAACGAGAATTTTAAATCTATTTTACCAGTTGCGTCCTGGTCCACCATTTATACAATTTTTAGTTTTAAGATGAAATGCAAGTGGCTAGACTAAATGCAAGTGACCAGTGAGTAATATTCTCACTAGAGATGTGCAGGTTCTTGCCTCTTGTCTTACCGCTCTTGCCCCATAATCACTTTTACGGAAGCAAAGAAACAACTAATCTATTCTAAACTATCCTATCTAACCTATCCCTAGGGTAGCATAGATTATATTTAATTGAGTAATGTACTGTAATGCTTCTAGTGGAATTCTACAGGTAGTTGTCAAATTCTATAATACATAATTACAACATAAAAGATAAACAAAGGTAGCTTTGTTTTATTAACAAATTCATTACTCATTCATATGGACGAGATTTCTAAGAGAAAGTAAAATCAATCATAAACTGCAGAAATAATTCAACAGGTTGGAACAATCTCATAGTTCTGTAGCAAGCTAAAACATAAATAGTTCAACATTTAGCAATCCACATAATCCATTTGGAAACTCGTACAGTCCTTCCACTATCAAAATTTGGTTCTCTTTATTCATAAAAGAAGTAGTTCTCATAAAAATAGCTTCAGCATATGTGTGCTAGAAAACGTTCTCTCTAATATCTATTCTACCCCTATTTATAGTTTTTACAAATCACCTTTCAACTACCCTATTCTCTTAGGATTCCTTGACTCTTCGATTTACAAAATTTGTCTTCTAGTGACTCACACTAGAAAAATAGAAATAAAATAAAATAATTCACAAAAGGTGCCACTTGCACAGATGACAAAACTTAGGATGACCCAGTTGACCCTCCAATGAATTATTTCCAGGAAACAACTTCTGTAGTGATGGTCTTGAAGTCCATAGGATCCAACAATCTGACTGTGACTTCATGTATGGCTAGTTGTGGCTTTATCTTAGCTGTTTTGGGTGGATTTACCCTAAGTTGGTCCTCCAGAAGACAATTAATGACTGTTTCTTGTGCAACCAAACTCTTTACCGCTTTCTTAATAATGCATTTAACCTGTTGTATGATAAGCTCGTCCTCCTACAATCTGTCCTGGAGGTATTTCAAATGGTCCTCATGGTTAGGAAATATTGGATTTTTTTTTCCGTGGAGGTTTGACATCTATTATGTGTTAGGAGCACCCTCTTATAAAAATTGATACACCTCTCCAAATTTTTCCCGAACCCAACAGTTAATCTTGTAGCGGCCTTGCTACTGAAATCTACAAGTTCAAATTCTATATTCAAGTTCTTAGTGGTCTTCTGTGGAAACTTCTCCATAAATGTTGCATTGGTTTCTATCCATGTCAATTTTCCATGAAGAATTTCTACAACTTCTAGTGTCCTTATTCTAAAATCGATTGATATCGTCGATATTTCCTGCAATCTTTTTTCAACCCGTTTAATCTTATAAATTTCTTCAGCAATATTTAGTTGGACCTAATGTGTTTTCCTCCTGATCAGGAGGGCATGTTCTCGGAGGGGGGTAATATCAACCTGCTATTCATTTGTTGCCTTGAGCTAAGTTTCTAAGGAACTATTTCATGCTTCCATCTCTACTACTTGGGCCTTTAACTCGTCATCTTGTTTCTCATTTTCATCCTTTTGTGTCTCTAGCTCTAAAATCCTATTTTCAAGGTCTTTCTTTTCTCCCTCAGTGATGGTATTCAAAAGTACCAAGGCCTCCTTTTTTAATTCCAAAACTTGGTAAGCCTCTTGTAGTCTTCTGAACTCTGAAAGAGTGGCTTCATGTTTTCTTTTCATTTCTTGAACTTCTCCTCTCTCTTTCATCAAAGTATCCTTCAATCTTACCACCTTTTCCTTGTATTGATCAATAGTGTCTTTAAATTTGTCCACATTATAAGAATTTGCTTGAGTAGCTACAACACGAATTGAATCCATCAGTTGCATATCTTCATCAATACATTTCAGTGACTGTGGTTACCTTAGGTTGGGTACCCACCTTTAACTTCTTTTCGACCCTCCAAATAATGGCTTTTTGTTTAGGATCGAAAACTAACTTATCTAGGCTTGCAACTACATTTTGTTTGCATGGGGTGAAGGGTACAAACCCTAACTCTACAAGATGGAGATAACCTCCTTTTATTATGTCTCCTGAGGTATAAGGAGGAACTTCTGGATTTTCTTGGGAAACATCCCATTCCTGATTCTCCATATCTTGGTCCTCTTGATTTTTATCCTGAGTTCCTCAGCTACCTTCTCTGTCTCTTCTCTTTCTCTGTTAGTTGATTCCTTTTGCATCCTCTCCTCTACTTCCCTTTGAATTTTTTATTCTTCTCTTTGTATTTTTTCTACTTCTTCTCTTTTCCTTCAGGCCTCCTCGACTACTAATTTCTCTACTTCTTCAACTAATCTTTGAGCCTCTTCTTCTTTCTTCCTAGAAGTTTCTTCTTTCTGTTTTTTCTACCTAGTAGTGTTACTACTGCTGCCTTTGCCCCTTGCTGTTATAGTCTTTTGTCTGAATCAATTATTTAAAGCAGCCATATTACATGAAATTTTGAAAATTTATTCATCCTTACCACAGTGACCTGAGTATTAAAAATTTACCTTGTCCAGTGCACGATGTGCAGCAACCTTACCTTGGGAATCATTCATGTGGAAATTCTTCTCGCCGAAGTGGAAAGTTTCGAAGTCCTTCACAAAATCTGGTGCACTCTTCACTTTTGAAAACTTGTAGCTACCAACATAGATATGCATTAGTGGGCAGATCTCCTTCTTCATGTCAAACAGAAAATTCCTAACTCCATCCAAAAAAAATAGTCTTATTGCTTCCTTATGAATGATGTAATTAGTGACATAATTAGGAAGTAGTGATGGGGATATATTCCTTCCGTACATCCTTAGATATGTTCCTTCTTCAGAGAAAATAATCCCCATATTCACTTATAAATTCAAGTGCACTTTCAGACATAGATGTGCACTCTTCAAGGAATATTAACTGGTAAAGTGGCATTAGAAGTTCCTCACAGATAAGCTTGTAAAAGCTGTGATACTTATGAACCCATGATATCTGATAGGAAGTGTTAATGGGTGTCTTGGCCTCATTCCAACTACAATTTAGTTTTGAGATTGGGTACATGAACAAGATGCAATCAATTAGATATGCGCCCATGTAGAACTTTGATTTTGTGTGGAGTAGTCCTCTTACTGCAACACCTATGTAGGTAGACAAGTTGTTGGCAACAATGTATACCCGATTGAATATGGTACCTTGCATAGTTACATGATACATTAGTGTGATCTAGCCTATTTTATATAACATCCCATTATACCTACCGAACATTTAATTGAGAATCAAGGCTACAAGTTTGTGTGGAGTGCGCAAGCTAGCAGTTTCATATTCGCCAGAGGCCTTTTGTCGAAATGGATTTTCCTCTATCATCATCATCTTTGTGCATTCAATATAGTCTAAACTTGGACTATTTATATAGTCATCCATCATGCTGGCTTTTGGGACTGGTAGATTTCAATCTTTGGCTAGGTACGTAGGAGTGAAGGAGGAAAAACATTTTCCTTTGACATTACACATGATCATAGAATTTATGTCTACTTTAGGTAAAATCTAGCCGATCAACTCGGCACAAGGGAATAGTTCAGGTCCAGTGGATACCTTCGTGATCCCAGGTCTCAATATGTTTTCATACAGGGGAATATATTCCAATCCTACATATAGGGATTTATGATCTTTGATCATGGGATATATTTTTCCCCATTTGAACTTTGGTTGAGCTTCGGTGACTTCTTTAGTATCTTCATAAATTATTTCTATCCTAGGAATGATTTCCAAATTTTACTCCTCTTCAACAACCTTGGATATCTTCTTTCCTTTCTTTGGCATAGTGTTGAGTGAGGACTGAAGTTGTGATACAACCACATCAAAACATAGCTTAGTGTCCCTATAGTTGTTCCCATGCATTCATGTAAATATGAAAACAAAAAACTACTATAAAATTAGCCAACAAATCATTTTCCTTTCTGCACAAGATTGCACTCATGGAGAATATAAAATATATCTTTTACCGAATCGTCTTTAGCCATCTTAAAATGACCATGTGATGTAGAGAGACTCCATATATCATTAGGAACCAAACTTAGCGAAAGGTTAGATCAATATGGGGAATACTAACTCAAACGTGGTCTTTAAATAGTCGTCTAATAAACATAAAAAACCGGTTCTAAAACTTACACAGAACAAAACCCTTTTTTCGCTAACCTTATCAACTGTGAGAAACAATCCCAAAGAAACAGACGAAACTCAAATAAGATTAGGTCGACCTTGAAACTTATAAAAACATGGATATGACCACAAAGGGAAAAAATGATTCTTGACAGAAACCCTAAGATGGAACTTGAAATCCAGCGACAACCCTCTGAGCTTGGGACCTTGCTAATCCCCTATCACCGCAGAGGAAAATGGAACAGTTGAGTAGAGACCGGAGAAAAACTTAACCCACGTCAGTGTCATCATTAACACACTAGGGGTCTGAGCTGTCCATGGCCAATGTCTGAGTGGTAGAGACAAAAATGGCTTGGAGCATGTGAACAACCACGACAGGTCTGCAACTAGGTCAAAATAAATGGGGCGACTAGGGATTTGAACGCAACCAATTCAGGGAAAAAACCACAAGGTCCAGGTAGCACAAAAAATTGAATCCCATATGTCGGGGAATATATTTTAAGCCATTGTAGAGGTAGAAAAAAAAAACCTAACACGATAAACACAGAAAATCCCACAATGTGATTTTAACAAGCTTCGTTTACGAAATAGTTAAAAGATACAATTGGAGGCCTGCCTGGAAAATGCTAAAAGGGGGTGAATTTGCTTGAGAATCTATGACAAGAATCAAATCCACCAGCTGCAGATCTTCATCAATACCTTTCAGTGACTGTGGTTACCTCAGGTTGGGTACCCACCTTTAACTTCTTTTCGACCCTCCAAATAATGGTTTTTTGTTTAGGATCAAAAACTACCTTATCTAGGCTTGAAACTACATTTTGTTTGGATGGGGTGAAGGGTACAAACCCTAACTCTACAAGATGGAGATAACCTCCTGTTATTATGTCTCTTGAGGTAGAAGGAGGAACTTCTGTATTTTCTTGGGCAACATCCCGTTCTTGATTCTCCATATCTTGGTCCTCTTGATCTTTTATCCTTGGTTCCTCAGCTGCCTTTTCTATCTTTTCTCTTTCTCCGTTACTTGATTCCTTTTGCATCCTCTCCTCTGCTTCCCTTTGCATTTGTTATTCTTCTCTTTGTATTTTTTCTGCTTCTTCTCTTTTCCTTTGGGCCTCCTCAACTACTAATTTCTCTACTTCTTCAACTAATCTTCGAGCCTCTTCTTCCTTCTTCCTGGCAACTTCTTCTTTCTGTTTTTGCTACCTAGTAGTGTTACTACTGCTACCTTTGCCCCTTGTTGTTATACTCTTTTGTCTGAATCACTTATTTAAAGCAACCATATTACATGACATTTTAAAAATTTCTTCATCCTTACCACAGTGACCAGAGTATTAAAAATTTACCTTGTCCAGTGCACAATGTGAAGCAACCTTACCTTGGGAATCATTCATGTGGAAATTCTTCTTGCCAAAGTGGAAAATTTCGAAGTCCTTCACAAAATCTGGTGTGCTCTTCACTTTTGAAAACTTGTAACTGCCAACATAGAAAGGCATTAGTGGGCAGACTGCCTTCTTCATGTCAAATAGAAAATTCCCGACTCCATCCAAAAGAAACTGTCTTACTGCTTCCTTATGCATGATGTAATCAGTGACATAATTAGGAAGTAGTGACGGGGATATAGTCCCTCCGTACATCCTTAGATATGTGCCTTCTTTGGAGAAAAATAATCCCCATATTCACTTATAAATTCAAGTGCACTTTCAGACATAGACTTGCACTCTTCAAGGAATATTAACTGGGAAAGTGGAATCAGAAGTTCCTCACTAATAAGCTTGTAAAAGCTGTGATACTTATGAGCCCATAATATCTGATAGGAAGTGTTAATGGGTGTCTTGGCCTCATTCCAACTACAGTTTAGTTTTGGGAATGGGTACAGGAACACGATGCAATCAATTAGATATGCACCCATGTAGAACTCTGATTTTGTGTGGAGTAGTCCTCTTACTACAGCACCTATGCAGGTAGACAAGTTGTTGGCAACAATGTATACCCAGTTGAATATGGTACCTTGCATAGTTACATGATACATTAGTGGGATCTAGCCTATTTTATATAACTTTCCATTAGACCTACCGAACATTTAATTGAGAATGAAGGCTACAAGTCTGTGTGGAGTACGCAAGCTATCAGTTTCATATTCTCTAGAGGCCTTCTGTTGAAATGGATTTTCCTCTATCATCATCGTCTTTGCGCATTCAATATAGTCTAAACTTAGACTATTTATCTAGTCATCCGTCATGCTAGTTTTTGGGACAGGTAGATTGCAATCTTTGCTTGAGAAGCTACGACATGAGTGGAATCCATCAGTTGCAGATCTTCATCAATACCTTTCAGTGACTGTGGTTACCTCAGGTTGCGTACCCACCTTTAACTTCTTTTAGACCCTCCAAATAATGGATTTTTGTTTAGGATCGAAAACTACCTTATCTAGGCTTGCAACTACATTTTGTTTGGATGGGGTGAAGGGTACAAACCCTAACTCTACAAGATGGAGATAACCTCTTGTTATTATGTCTCCTGAGGTAGAAGGAGGAACTTTTGGATTTTCTTGGGAAACATCCCATTCTTGATTCTCCATATCTTGGTCCTCTTGATCTTTTATCCTCGGTTCCTCAGCTACCTTCTCTGTCTTTTCTCTTTCTATGTTCTTTGATTCCTTTTGCATCCTCTCCTCTACTTCCCTTTTCATTTGTTATTCTTCTCTTTGTATTTTTTCTGCTTCTTCTCTTTTTCTTTGGGCCTCCTCAACTACTAATTTCTCTACTTCTTCAACTAATCTTCAAGCCTGTTCTTCCTTCTTCCTGGCAGCTTCTTCTTTCTATTTTTGCTACCCAGTAGTGTTACTATTGCTGCATTTTTCCCTTGCTGTTATACTCTTTTGTCTGAATCACTTATTTAAAGTAACCACATTACATGAAATTTTGAAAATTTCTTCATCCTTACCATAGTGACGAGAGTATTAAAAATTTACCTTGTCCAGTGCATAATGTGCAGCAACCTTACCTTGGGAATCATTCATGTGGAAATTCTTCTTGCCGAAGTCGAAAATTTCGAAGTCTTTCACAAAATATGACGTGCTCTTCACTTTTGAAAACTTGTAGCTGCCAACATAGAAAGGCATTAGTTTCCAGACTGCCTTCTTCATGTCAAACAGAAAATTCCTGACTCCATCCAAAAAAAACTCTCTTACTGCTTCCTTATGAATGATGTAATCAATGACATAATTAGGAAGTAGTGATGGGGATATAGTCCCTCTGTACATCCTCAGATATGTGCCTTCTTTGGAGAAAAATAATCCCCATATCCACTTATAAATTAAAGTGCACTTTCAGACATAGACTTGCACTCTTCAAGGAATATTAATTGGTAAAGTGGCATCAGAAGTTCCTCATAGATGAGCTTGTAAAAGCCGTGATACTTATGAGCCCATAATATCTAATAGGAAGTGTTAATGGGTGTCTTGGCCTCATTCCAACTACAGTTTAGTTTTGGGAATGGGTACAGGAACAATATGCAATCAATTAGATATGCACCCATGTAGAACTTTGATTTTGTGTGGAGTAGTCCTCTTACTGCAGCACCTATGAAGGTAGACAAGTTGTTGGCAACAATGTCTACCCAGTTGAATATGGTACCTTGCATAGTTACATGATACATTAGTGGGATCTAGCCTATTTTATATAACTTCCCATTATACCTACCGAACATTTAATTGAGAATCAAGGCTACAATTCTGTGTGGAGTGCGCAAGCTATCAGTTTCATATTCACCAGAGGCCTTATGTCGAAATGGATTTTCCTCTATCATCATCATATTTGCGCATTCAATATAGTCTATGCTTAGACTATTTATCTAGTCATCCGTCATGTTGGTTTTTGGGACTGGTAGACTGCAATCTTTGCTTGAGAAGCTACGACATGAATCGAATCCATCAGTTGCAGATCTTCATCAATACCTTTCAGTGACTGTGGTTACCTCAGGTTGGGTACCCACCTTTAACTTCTTTTCGACCCTCCAAATAATGGCTTTTTGTTTAGGATCGAAAACTACCTTATCTAGGCTTGCAACTACATTTTGTTTGGATGGGGTGAAGGGTACAAACACTAACTCTACAAGATGGAGATAACCTCCTGTTATTATGTCTCTTGAGGTAGAAGGAGGAAATTCTGGATTTTCTTGGGCAACATCCTGTTCTTGATTCTCCATATCTTGGTCTTCTTGATCTTTTATCCTCGGTTCCTCATCTGCCTTCTCTGTCTTTTATCTTTCTTCGTTAGTTGATTCCTTTTGCATCCTCTCCTCTGCTTCCCTTTGCATTTGTTATTCTTCTCTTTGTATTTTTTATGCTTCTTCTCTTTTCCTTTGGGCCTCCTCGACTACTAATTTCTCTACTTCTTCAACTAATCTTCGAGCCTCTTCTTCCTTCTTCCTGGTAACTTCTTCTTTCTATTTTTGCTACCTAGTAGTGTTACTACTGCTGCCTTTTCCCCTTGCTGTTATACTCTTTTGTCTGAATCACTTATTTAAAGCAACCATATTACATGAAATTTTGAAAATTTCTTCATCCTTACCACAGTGACCAGAGTATTAAAAATTTACCTTGTCTAGTGCACAATGTGCAACAACCTTACCTTGGGAAACATTCATGTGGAAATTATTCTCACCGAAGTGGAAAATTTCGAAGTCCTTCACAAAATCTGGCGTGCTCTTCACTTTTGAAAACTTGTAGCTGCCAACATAGAAAGGCATTAGTGGGTAGACCACCTTCTTCATGTCAAACAAAAAATTCCTGACTCCATCCAAAAAAAACTCTCTTACTGCTTCCTTATGCATTATGTAATCAGTGACATCATTAGGAAGTAGTGATGGGGATATAGTCCCTCCGTACATCCTCAGATATGTGCCTTCTTTGGAGAAAAATAATCCCGATATTCACTTATAAATTCAAGTGCACTTTCAGACATAGACTTACACTCTTCAAGTAATATTAACTGGTAAAGTGGCATTAGAAGTTCCTCACAGATAAGCTTGTAAAAGCTATGATACTTATGAGCCCATAATATCTGATAGGAAGTGTTAATGGGTGTCTTGGCTTCATTCCAACTACAGTTTAGTTTTGGGAATGGGTACAGGAACAAGAGGCAATCAATTAGATATGCGCCCAGGTAGAACTCTGATTTTGTGTGGAGTAGTCCTCTTACTGCAGCACCTATGCAGGTAGACAAGTTGTTGGCAACAATCTCTACCCGGTTGAATATGGTACCTTGCATAGTTACATGATACATTAGTGGGATTTAGCCTATTTTATATAACTTCCCATTAGACCTACCGAACATTTAATTGAGAATTAGGGCTACAAGTCTGTGTGGAGTGCGCAAGCTATCAGTTTCATATTCGCCAGAGGCCTGATGTTGAAATGGATTTTCCTCTATCATCATCATCTTTGCGCATTCAATATAGTCTAAACTTAGACTATTTATCTAGTCATCCGTCATGCTGGTTTTTGGGACTGGTAGATTGCAATCTTTGGCCAGGTACGCAGGAGTGAAGGAGGCAAAACATTTTCCTTTGACATTACACATGATCATAGAATTTATGTCTACTTTAGGTAAAATCTAGCTGACCACCTCAGCACAAGGGAACAGTTCAGGTCTGGTAGATACCTTCGTGATCCCAGGTCTCAATATGTTTTCATACAGGGGAATATATTCCAATCCTACATATAGGGATTTATGATCTTTGATCATGGGATATATTTGTCCCCATTTGAACTTTGGTTGAGCTTTGGCAACTTCTTTAGTATCTTCATAAATTATTTCTATACTAGGAATGATTTCCAAATTTGACTCCTCTTCAACAACCTTGGATATCTTATTTCCTTTCTTTGGCATAGTGTTGAGTGAGGACTGAGGTTGTGATACAACCACATCAAAACATAGCTTAGTGTCCCTACAGTTTAACCCATGCATTCATGTAAATATGAAAACAAAAAACTACTATAAAATTGCAAGATATACAAAAAAAATTAGCCAACAAATAATTTTCCTTTCTGCACAAGATTGTACTCATGGAGAATATAAAATATATCTTTTACTGAATCGTCTTTAGCCATCTTAAAATGACCATGTGATGCAGAGAGACTCCGTATATCATCAGGAACCAAACTTAGGGAAATCTTAGATCGATATGGGGAATACTAACTCAAGCACGGTCTTTAAATAGTCCTCTAATAAACATAAAAAACCGGTTCTAAAACTTACACAGAACAAAACCCTTTTTTCACTAACCTTATCAACTATGAGAAACAATCCCAAAGAAATGGAGGAAACTCAAATAAGCTTAGGTCGACCTTAAAACTTATAAAACCATGGAGACAACCACAAGGGGAAAAAATGATTCTTGACATAAACCCTAATATGGAACTTGAAATCCAGCGACAACCATGTGAGCTTGGGACCTTGCTAATCCCCTATCACCGCAGAGGAAAATGAAACAGTTGAGTAGAGACCGGAGAAAAACTTAACCCACCTTAGTGTCATCATTAACACACCAGGGGTATGAGCTGTCCATGGCCAATGTCTGAGTGGTAGAGACAAAAATGGCTTGGAGCACGTGAACAACCACGACGAATCTGCAACTAGGTCAAAATAAATGGGGCGACTAGGGATTTGAACGCAACCAGTTTAGGGAAAAAACCACAAGGGTCAGGTAGCACAAAAAATTGAAGCCCATATGTCGGGGGAGATATTTTAAACCATGGTAGAGGTAGAAAAAAAAAACCTAACACGGTAAACACAGAAAATCCCACAATGTGATTTTAACAAGCTTCATTTACGAAATAGTTAAAAGATACAATTGGAGGCCTTCCTGGAAAATGATAAAAGGGTGTGAATTTTGTGAAGACAATTGAGGGATTCAACAAGAAATCGACATCTAGAGGATGCTCGAAACAAAGTAATATCCCATTAAACAAAACCTTGTGAACCATATATAGAAAAAACAACAAGCACACATTAAATGCGGTTGATGGGGCATTTACATTACATGGGAGAAACACTGTTTGGAGCCTAAAAGTAAAACTCATCGGCACATACACAAATTGGTGAGCTTAAGCAAATATCCTATGACCGTTTTGGCTCCAAAAAACCTAAATCTGCCGCAACTGTCGGCTCGCTTCGTAAAACAACTAACCGCAAACAACGTCAGCACGGTTCATCCAATGATTTCGGAAACGGAAGGTTGGATACAAGTTATATACTTTGTAGGAACGTCTAACGAAAAATTCTTTGGCTGAATCATAAAACAAACTCTGATTGGTAGTGAAACTAAGTCCGAGCCAATCATGTCGGCTATAAATGGTAAGTTTATCTGCAACCATCGGCTGATTTGATGAAATAAACGCTCAGCTTCAACAAATGGAACCAGTCAAAACTCGTCATGATGTGTATTGTTTGTTTAAGGTAAGTTAGGTTTTTATCATATAAAAATACTCTTTATAAATGTGAGTACGATATTTGAATATTAGACTTGTCATGATTTGATTTTATTTAAATGTTAGGTTTTATTATGATTTGATTTTTATGTAGTAACTAATATTTATAAATTTGTAAGTAGTCTTTATAAATTAGGTTTGGTAATGATTTATTTTTATATAAATTACTTTTAATATTTATAGGTTTTAATTTTTATATTATTTTAAGTTTATTATCCCAAACAAATATATATATTAAGTTTAGTCAAAGTTACATTAGTTTTTTTGGTGAAGCTATTAGTGTCAAATGTTGAGATATGTTTTGACTTGAATGTTTACAGTTATTAAATTAAATATATTTTAATAAAAAATGAAAATAGGAAAGATTATATTTTTCTTAGTATTTAGGAGGTTTTTATATTTATGCATAAAAGTTTATTGTTTCTCTTTTCGTCATGGCGTTTGTTCTTTCATTGGATATTCTCTCCGTAATTTAATGTCATTATATAATGTTTATTAGTTCTTAATGCATTGTTATGGAGAAAAATACATTATGTTGATCAAACATGATAGCAAAAATGATAAATAATTCAATTAATAATTATGAGATTTGATTAATATTTTAAATGCATTTGTTTTTACTAAAATTGTATTTTTCAATTTAATTTAAAATATTTTACTAATTTTTTCATTAATTTTCATAGATGTAAAATTATTACAATTAAAACTAATACAATAATAAAATCATTATTATTGTAGTTTCTTATTAAATTATGAAAACAATTTTTAATATTAACCAGTTTTTTATAAATAAAAAATTGGTTATAAATTTTACATTTACATTTAGACATGCTAAAAACAATTCAAGAATTTTATAATTCATATATATCATGGATTAAGCATTAGATTTTGATGGTTGAAAGGCCTATTAACTTATGTGATGCTATTATTTTTTATAATATTTTGTTGTATGGTACTAAAGAATGTATTTTTGTTTAATTAATGAGAATAGTTTTTTTGGAAAAAAAAAATATATTATGAATTAATACTTAAAAAATAACATTTTATTTTTTAAATTTGAATCTCAAGTACTATTTAATTTACTATTAAGTAATGTTTTGAAGGTTGATTATCATGATTTGGCCTTGAACATCAATTCATAGTAATCCATATTAGGTACATGTTAATTAACACTCCACCCTTATACATGATAGTGGAACCTCAATCTTCAAAATTGCAAACCACATAGTAGCAAACTTATCATTGTGTTGAGATCTAGTTCTTAATATTTGATTTGGGTATTTTTTTTAATTGATGAACACCAAATATGATGTAACGCCCCATATTTTGACTTAGGCATGTTTGTCAGTGAGACTTATTACAATGTATTTGCTTATTATCTGTGGACTCAACTAGACTGAGTAAACTATATTTTGGCATGTTAGCCTTGATTATATACTGATTATGATGCTATGATGTTATCGTGATTATTATCTTATTATGATGTTATGATGTTATCATGATTATGCTCTGATTACGATGTTATAATTTTCATGATGTTACGATGTTTATGAGATGATTACTATGTTGCGGTCACCGTGAGATTCCTTTGTTTCATAATTGTATGTTCGATTATTGTTCTTGATATGATGTGATAATTATGATATGATACATGGATACCCACCCATGATGTGATTGATTTAATGATTCTATGTGATGAAAGGAAATAATATGATAATATGGACCAACTACTAATTTAATATTGTTACGAATGTATGTTTGCAAAGTGTTAACCCACATGACACATGGGCTATGTAATAGTCGAGTACATGATGTGAACTGTGATGTAGTACATATCTTACAGAGAGCCTTAGTTACCAAATAAATGATACTATGACACATACCAATAACTTTGATAGCAGCATAATATGGTTCGATAGGGTATAGACCCAATATGTTGAAAGGGATGGACATATTTCCCACCCTATGTCACTATGATACCCAAGGTCGTGGGAGGGAAGTGATGAGACATGCTCCGCAATTTGTAGTGATGACGATGGTCATATGCCTGCTAGGAGAGGCTAGGTCCACTAGTTAGCTGATGCTACCATTCTCAGGTTCTGTGTGGTTAGGGAAATACAACTGGCATCCAATTTGTACTAGAAGAGGAAGGAAAGGGAGGATGCAGACATAGGTTAGGATGGGAGGCTATGTTAGTTATTATTATTGAGGGTTGTGTATTTTATGATACCAAATTAGTGATGGTAGGAACCCATTTTGGTCGACAGGTTAAGTTAATAAGAACATAAAGGTAAGATAGGAAATTGTGACAGGGAGTAACTGTTAAATAACTGAGAATGTTAAAACAATTGTATTATATATGTATACTTGTCCTATTTGTGTCAAGGATTATTAGTATGACTTATAATTTATGCGTAGGAAAGATGAAGTATGCTTATAGTACATGTTCAACCTTGGCATGTACTGGCCATGCTTTCACACCTTGCATATCCACACTAGTATCAATATACAAATACGTAACATATCAGATAATCATATAAGTTGTAGTAATCAACAAGATAGTTGGGCATTGATCGATTTGGATAATGGATGTTTAGTTGTTAGGGAATGTGTAAGAATAATTCAACAAAACTATTTGTTAATGTATGTAGACATCGTAATAAACAATTAAGAGAAGTATTGTGTGTATGAAATATCATTGAGAAACATTAACCTTGGATAGTTGTATAGTTTAACTAGTAATCATGATTAATTAAATGAGTGGATGTACCTTGTTTATTAAGAAAAGTGTAATAGATTAGTGCTAGGGTACTTAGTGATTAAAAATATACATGTCGATGTTAATAACCACAATTAAATAATAATGTTATTATTATTGATTATTAGTAAATTAATTATTATTATTATTATTAGTAATGTTATTAATAACAATAAATAGTAATTGATGATGGTGTTGTTACTATTATGTTTCCATTAATATTAATAATTAAATAGATAAATGTTGGTGTCATTAATTGCAATCGATTATGTTAAAAAATCTAGTTGCTAGGTTCCTATTATAAAAATGATTTAATCGAAAAACCTTGTAAAATATTATTAACTGAATGAATACACCATATAAGTCAATACATGGGTTATTAAAATGATTATAAAATTAATACCATGTCAGACAAGGAATCCAACGTTAGGATGAAAATTTAATTAAACTGCCACTCCAAATCACAAAGAGTCAACATGATAACTATTCAATTATTATTTAATTAAACATATAAAATGAAAGAGAAGGACCAAAGTACATCCACAGTCTTGTGAAGGGTCCTAACGTGGACAGTTAGAGTGTAATGTTGTAATGTCCCTTTTGAATATTTTTCCCAATGTTCTCAAATTCACCAAATTTCAACTCTAGGTATATGGATACAACTGATTCCAAACTCCTCCAATTACTTTCAAACTTGGCAAGGAAGGTCATGAGGGGTTATGGGAAACATTAACACATCTATCAGACATATAATCAACTAATACAACCAACCATGGTCTGCAATTTGTAAGGGAAGAATTTTTAAGGAAAGACTAGTAAATTTAGGAGGTGGAAATCCCCCTGGGTCCTTGAACAAATCTCTTCCAAACACTATGCAACCTCCACTATTGGTTGGTATGAGAATTGGATATGTTATAAGAAATTAATTAAATTAAATTTGCAGCATTATATGTGGTTTTTAGGTTGAATAAGTATCCAAGAGAACTGAGGGAATTTACTAGTATTTCAAGGCTCAAACCCCCAATGGTAGATGGCTCCAAATAGATCCAAATTCTCTAATATTGTACCATAAGGTGTATGAATGATGTTAATACCTAAAAATTTTGTTTATAGGTGTATTCCAACCATCAAATTACTTCTTCAACTCACTGTGACAATATGGTCAATGTATGAGGTTTTACGAGCAACCTGTGGTTCAAAGCCCCTAGGGGTAGATGATGAAAATGACTTTTTAAATGCGCTCAATCCAAATAAAATTTCAGAATGGAAGAAGGGGAAATATAAAGGACATAAACATTAAATCATATGCATCACCATTCAACATTTAATGTCTGCTATAACTCCCTTAAATCATATGCAAAAGACTAGTTTTAACCTTGGGGGAAATGATAGGCAATCTTCTCCAAATGCTATGAAACTCAACGAAATGACTCCAAATGCTTATGTACTGAACATTAAACTAATATAATACATAAATAAAATTCCATTCATCCATAAACCATCAGTATTTTACTTATCCATTCGAATCCATCAACATTACATTGGTTCACAACAAGGTAGTGGGGAAATGGCACTATTTCTTCATTGTTTAACATTTTTAGATCAAATATTTTGGTATTTATAACTGAGGGTCTTATTAAATTGAAATAAAAAGCATTTACATCATGACATAAAATAATCGATCATTAGAAGCTTCCGCAAAGAGATCAATAGCTCACCAATTGTGCCTCAATCAATAGAGCAATAGTATGATGAGAAAAATTGGAATAGATGAAAGAGAAAGCTGATATTGAAGTGTCCACGAGATGCCTTGTAGCTTGAACCTGAAAATTTTAAATCCATTAAAGCTCCATGAAAGACCTGAATGTCTTTTCCACACACTAACTTGTATAGGAATCTTTCACCCTTGAAATTGACAAAGGCAAGAAACTAGTCATCCACTAGCTCTCTTTCTTCACAAATGCAAATTTCTCAAATGATAAAAATTTTCCTTCATTATTTGTTCTTGAAATTTATAAATTTTCCAAGTTCTCTATGGGTTGAATTATTTCCAAGAGATGCATTCCAACTCTAGTTGGGAAGATATTCCAAAGAATGCCAGTTCTACAACAATTCATAGTCTCCCACTTCCACCAAATCACATGTGGAAGCATATTAGCTTCCCTAAATACCTTAAGCGCCCTATTGGAGCTATTTTTAACCATAACATGTCATATATTTCATATTTCATCCTTCATATATGAGTTTTTTCATAGTTGTCATAGCATTTTCATCATTGTTTTCATAGAGCTCAGGAATCTAGTCCAAGTGTCTCACTAGCTCCAAAATGCCTCTTCCTCTTCCATGGGAGTTACTCTTCCCCTCCAATTCAATACTAATTGATTAATGCAAACTATATTGACCTTCCAAATCATCCCAAGACCCTTGGGATTATTATGGATTCGAAATGACAAGAGGAGGATGTTCATCAAACTCAAAATCTTCAATATTAATGTTGGTTTTGTTCATTGAGACTAACTACTCCAACTGTATTTTTTTAGCTTCATTTTGTAATTTTCATAAACATGCATACAAGAGAAGTTGTCAATTATTTCAAGCATTAGAACCTTTATCATTCGCATTCATAATTCCCTCCACAGTTGGACAGAATTTCAGCACCGACGTGCCATTACAACAAAAAGCATTGTGGAGGTTTGTGTACAGAAAATACCATCTATTCGACTACACAAACCATGAAGACAGAGCAATTGGAAAAAAAATACTTCATACAGGATGTTTTTTTTTACCTCCCCTATTTCTTCGGGATGAAGAAATATTTTGTTCCTGGGAGAGATGTTGGAGGAGCTAGTCAGTGAGCCAAATAGACTAGTTGGCCTCCATAGGGCGTGTCGGTTGACCGAACTGACAAGTAGTTATTCATAATTGTTTTGTAATCATATATAATAGGTTGTTAAGCCAAATATGAACTTGGTTCGATTTTGATGTTTGTATAAACGCATATGTGTTTTGTGTAATATAAAGTTGTTGTTCAACCTACTATCTTGTCTCTTGTCTCTGTTATGATTATATGATTCTATATGTGTATTATTGGTAACTTAGTGATCTGAGTGATTACAACACCTCTTCCCATTTCATGAAATAGTCAACAACTACTATAATGTGATGATGCCCCCTAGCTGAAGTTGGGTTGCAATCCATAAAATTTCCCCCCCACTTAGTGAAGGGACCGACATTGATAATCAAATGAAAAGGGGCAGGATACGAGTGCATATTTTGTGCAAACACATGGAAAGCATGGCACCACTTGACCACATTAACACAATATTTAAAGATGGATGACCAAAAATATCTCGCTCTCAAAATATTTTGAGCTATAGAAAGCCGAGATAAATGACCACCACACGCCCCTCCATGGAAATCATTCAGCACAACTTCAGCCTCTTCGTGAGTTAAGCACCGGCATAAAATGGAGTCAACCCCACGGTGATACAAAGTGTTATCCACAATGAGTTAATTCCTTGCTAAATGAAATATTCATCCATGCTTATCTTGTATGAGGTCAGAAGGAACCTTCATGTTTTGCAAGTAAACAATAATGTCCCCATATCATGGGTTTGTAGTCGAAATGAGAAAAATGTGCTCATCAACGAAAGAATCCTCATGAACCTATCCTTCATCCAAACTAGGAAAATCATATATGAGCTTAGAAAAAATTAATGACTTCTTCAATTTCGTCGAAACAAACTCGAGGTCAAATTCTTGGAAAATCACAATCCATTTATTGTACTTTCCCCCTATCATCCTTCTGGTGAGGACAAACTAAAATGGATTAATGTGATCCACAAAAAAAATTTGGCGAATAAGGATATAATTCCTCAAACATTGGAAGGCATCGACGGTAGCTAAAGCTAACTTCTTGACATGAGTATAATGAAGCTCCACGTCAGAAAGGTTTTAGCTAAGATAATAGATGACATGCTCATGAAGCTCCTCATCCTCTTGAACCAAGACCATACCAATCGTCTCTTGAGACATGACCACATATATCAAAAAGTCACGGCTATAGTTGGGTGGACTAAGCATGGGGGTCGATGCCAAGGCTCTCTTCAAAGCATCGAAAGACTCTTGGGCTCGCTCATCCCAGATAAATGGTGTGTCTTTCTTCAAAAAACGGATGAAGCCTTTAGTCAAATTGGAAAAATTGACCATGAATCTTAGAAAGAATTTTTCCATCCATTGCAAACATTGAATATGTTGAATATTACGCTAGGGAGACACTTGAAGTATTGACTCAACCTTCAAAGGGTCGACCCTTATACCGTCCTTAGAAACAATGAACCCTAGTAAGTGACCAACCTTCACACAAAATATGAACTTATGAGGATTTAACCAAATTTGATAATGATGACATCTTTAGAAAAACAAACACAAATTGTAAGGATGACGCACCCTCATACAAGAGTAAGCAGCTAAGTCATCAAAATAAACTTCAATTATCTTTTTGAGATCATGAAAGGTGAATGTCATATCCCATTGAAAATTACCTCTGGCATTTTTAAGGCAGAAGGGCATCTTTCGATATGCAAACGTACCCCAAGGAAAAATGAAAGCAGTCTTATGTTGGTCCTCGGGTTTAATATGGATCTGATTATATCCTGAAAATCCATCCATAAAGGAGAAAACCTTGCTCCCCGCACACCCATCCAAAATCTGATCAATAAATGGTGTGGAGAAGTTATCCTTAGGACACGATCGATTCAAGTCTCTGAAATCAGTGCATACATAGATCGTTCCCTACTTATTATCCACCGAAACGGGGTTTGACACCCATTCCATCAAGGGAACGAGATAGGTGAAGCTATCTTTTAGCAACCTCTCTATCTCTACCTTAATAGCGGGTCCTTTCCTAGGATTCATCGCATGCAAAAGTTGTTGAATAGGATTAGCATCCAGATAGGTTTTAATTTCATGTTCAATAATGCATGGGTCAATTCTCGACATCTCCTCATACAACCAAGTGAACACATATCGAAATTCTTTAAAGAGCTCGGTGTATTCTCTAACCTCATCGGGGGAACAATACGCCCCAATTTATGCATTTTTCAACCTTTCCAGGAACACAAGAAATGTTGATAGGTATAGTTGGTGACAAGTTGGCCATGCTCCCTTCGACATACTTGCTAGGAGATCCTAATGGGACCACGGGCCTACCAACTTTCTCGTTAAAGACCACCTTATAGTTATCACACTCTATACCATCCAACTTAGGAATAAAGTAAGATATATGATGTAACTCTCCCCAAGGTAGTCTCGAACTAGACATAACTTCACGAATAACCTTTGTTACACTGAAATCTTATCCTCTTGATCCATGTGTCAACCCTTTTCCTAATCCCCAAATTTCTCTTTGCTAAACTAGATTGATATTGAGGTTGTTTATGAATTTTTCCCTCTTTAGGAAAGCCGACATTTTTCCCCTTCATGTTAGGTGCGTCGATGGTGCTCTTTCCCTTCATTCTAAGTACATTGGTGTTGACACTCTGTCTCCTATTTCTAGGTGCACCGATGGTGCTCTCTCCCTTTATGGAAACTGCGTCGGTGGTGTTTTGAGGGAAAAAAGTGAATCTTTGAGACCCTTTTCAAAGGTGTATGAGGTGGAGGATTATCCCTATCATCTAGGTGAGGTGGCATTCAGTTCCTAACTGATGGGGAAGATCCCTTAGACCCCTCCTCTGCATCCTCAACCTACTCTATCCCTTTGGCCTTATAAATTAAACCCTCTCTCCATTGTGGAAGGAGGAAGGACTATGGTACTTTTATGCGGGTGGAATTTCTAGGCGATCTCTATCATCCTTTGAAGGCTTCGCTTGGATTGTTGGATAGAAAGTTGCAGCATTTAGGGTAGGTTGTGGAATTATTTATTTTTTGTAATTCTATGTATATCCTTGATTACATTAATACAAATCTCTTTCCATAAACATTGATGTGTTAATAATGCTTAGAGCTTTTTTCCTTAACTATTAGCTTAGATAAATTCATGTTTGGATACGCATGTACTGTTTGCTTGTTTCCACTTTCTCTACATGGTTTTGCAGCTGAATATCTAAAGACTCTAGAGCTTGGATAAACAAAGAGAGAAGAGGATTTTCATATTGCAGGTAAGTTATCTATCTGATTAATTTGCATATTCTATTTGATCTAGTGAAGTAGGCTGTAATGTTTATTTGATTTGTTCTAGATCCACTTGGACTAGGGAGATTTGGCTTGAGTCTGCTTCAATAGATTTATCAAAGGGCCTCTTTCGAATGGTTGTGCATTAGAAATCACTACTATGGATTTGATCTCCCTTGTACCTAATGTAAATTGGGATACCCTCTTAGGATTCCCGTGGCCAACTAAGTTAACATTTGGTCGTCTTGGCATTGCAATACACCGACAACAACACTTGGGGAGATTACTACGCATGTTTCATCCAAGTAGTCGAGAGTTCAGGAAAGGGACGATCCCAATCCTCCTTGTCACATTTAACTGTTGGACCCTGCAGTATATAGCTAGTTGTGAAGCCTTGATAATCTTGTGAGGATCCTGACCATTCATCCACTCCTATTCAAATAGTTTGCTTGTGGATTTTAGACTTGAGTAGCATTTGATATTGTGTGGTATTTTAGATATTCTTAGAGAGTTCAGATATGGGATACTTTCCCAGGACCACCAGTCAAGAGAACCTTTTTCAGGGTATGTATTTTTTTTTCTCCCCCTTTTGGAGTTGTTTCCCCTCCCATGATGGCCACTTTGAACCTTCCTGAATTGACTATAGGATTACCTGTATGGTTGTTCTCCAATCCTATTATACCAAATGCATCCTTTGTTTAGGATATAGGTCCTTTACCACATGAGAATCAACCTCATGTTAATGCTTATCCTTATTCCTTGAATGTTGAATCGAGTTCACTTTCTTCCTCTTCACCTGTTGAAAACTATAATGTTAGTAAACGGGCGAGTAATAATAAGATGAAAAGGAAGGCTAAGAAGAAGAACACTAAGTAGAAGGACATAGCTATAACCTCTGATATTCATGATGGAATCCCACCAGCCACTATTCATCATGCTAGGAGTATTGATGTACATGTTTCCAGCTCACGTAAACCTAAGTTCCATTGTAGACTTTGCAAGGGTGACCACCTTCTCAAGGACTATCTTGGTCTTTCCCTTATGTCAGAAGTGTGTTCTAAACATCCTGTGTCAATTATATGCACCGCAATTACCTTCATCCTCACATAGATGAAGCTTCTAAGTTGTTGGAAGATATTACTGTTCCTCAGAAATGACTTCCAACCAGTTATCGTAAGTTGTCTCTTGATATCCCATTGGTTGATCAAGTGGTCGATCCAAGTCCATCCTTGGTCTATCCCACTCTTTTATTAAAGAGTGAATTTGAAGCAGTCGATCCAATTCCATCCTTGGTTGATCCCACTCTTTGTTCGGAGAGTGAAGTTAAAGTTGTCGAGTCGATGTCATCTCCACCCAATCCCACTCTTTCGTCAGAGAGTGTTGAGACTAAAGTAGTCCCTTCGAAACAGTATTCATATTGTCCCTCTCTTTTAATCGAGAGTGAAAACCATCAAGATGAAGTTTTTCTAGTTAGTTCTTATTGTTCTATGCAAGAGGAAATTTTGTCTCTTTCGACAGAACCCTTTCCAAGTAGTGAGGTTATTTCCTTTTACTGGAGTAACCTAATAGAATCTCATCTTCATTCAAGTGTTCCTTTCTAGATAGTTGTACGAGTTACTTCTAAGAGAATACTCTGCACCATCATTGACGAAGGGGCTTCTTTTAGCATTCTATCCTCTATTGCTTGGCAAGCCATAGGTTCTCCTCCGCTTGTGCCAGCCACCGATCAGATACTGGATTTTAATCGAATACCTACTATGACTTTGGGGATCCTTCCTGATTTACCCATTACTTTGTGTTGGAGTAGTAATACATCCTTAGTATATAGTTTAGACCTTAGGCTAATCTGTTTTTCACAAATTTCATTAATTTCCTATGGTATAGACTTAGGAGAGTTAATCCAATAATATATCTGGTTAAATTGGCATGTTCACACCTACAACAATGCCTGGTTTGGTCAACCTAGCCCATGTGCTCCCTCATTAATGCATTGGAGCTCTACCTCCTTGATTTTTGGGGCCCTGGTTTGACTAAGTGTGCTAGGGGTGTATCTGGACTCTTTTATCTCTCCTAGGAGCATTTATTGCCACCTAGAGCACCCCACTTACCTCTATTTCCTCACCCACACATTCCTTGGAGTATTTAATGACCCATCACACCTCACCAATAGTCACACAAAAATTCAAGTCTGTTTGGGATAAGTTGGGTCTCTATTGGTCCACCTAGGGGGGATTGAGGTCATTTCCCACATTGACACATGTACAAATCCAATTGGCTTCTAGAGGCACTTGAATTTTTCCATTGTATTATAAATGATGTATGATAATAATATGACAATAAATCAGCAACTTTCACATGTGTTGTTACAGCTATTTTCTGTCTCTTTGTTTTCTCTTGCATCTTTTGTGAAACACTTTGATGGTGAAATTGTTCTAGCTCCTAGATCTAACTTGAGAAGAAATTTCTCACACTTTGGAAGGAAAAAATGTCTAAATTGATGTTATGTTAGTACAAGGTACCTTAGACTTTAATCTACTCCTTGGGAGAGATTATGTTTAAACCATGAAAGCTGTAGTGTCCACACTCTTTGAAGTGATGTATTTTTCCCATGATGGGAAGATTATGAATGTTGATCAAATTTCCTTTGTTAAAATCGATCATCATATGACTCCTAGTCACCAAACTTCCCTGAATGTCCTGCATGTTCTTGTGGTTCCTTCCCCTTCTAGTTAGCTTCTTCCCATCACAGGTAAAATGGAGGGGCATGGCTCCAACCTCTGGACGTCATAATGGAATTTAGTTGCTAGCTTTTATGTAAGGGGGAAACCCACCAACCTATGGACATCATGTTGGCTTAGAAATACCAATGAGCATAGTTCCAATTCTATGTCAAGCTCATTAAAAAATGAAATGGATGCCCGGTGAGTATAGTTCCCATTCTATGTCAAGCTCATTATAAAATGAAATAGACACCTAGGAGCATAGTTCCCATTCTATGTCAAGCTCGTTAAAAAATGAAATAGATGTCTATGAGCATAGTTCCATTTCTGTTTCAAGCTCGTTAAAAAATGAAACAGACATTGTGAGCATAGTTCCCTTTCTATGTTAATCTCGTTAAAAAATGAAATGGACATCCTCAAGCATAGTTCTTATTCTGTTTCAAGCTAGCATAAAAATGAAATAGGTCCCCACAAGAATAGTTATTCTCTATTTCAAGCTTGTGTAAACATGAAACAAGTCCCCACAAGCATAGTTATTCTATGTTTCAAGCTTGTGAAAAAATGAAACAGATCACCTTGAGCAGTTTTTATTCTTGGTTTCAAGCTCGTTAAAAAATAAAACCGACGTCAGGCATAGTTCCCATTCAGTGTCAAGCTTGTTTTAAAAATTAAACAGACCCTTCCATTGTTGAGACTCAATATTTGAACCTTCATTTCATTTTCTAGTAAATCAGATGAAACGAAGCTTGGGGGCATGCATCCACCCTTTGTTGGATTTAAGCTAGTTGACAGTTATACTGGGGGTAAGTACCAACTACTGGACATCATGTTAGGAAATCACCCATCAATGGATCCATTTTGAGCATACTTTCTTTTAGTTTTGAGCTTGTTAAACCATGAAATGACCCTTTGAGCATAGTTCCTATCCTGTGTCAAGCTCGTTAAAAAATGAAGCAGATACCTTGAGCATTCTTTCAGCTAATCTCCGAGCTCATTAAAAATAGTAAGATGGTGTTGAGCTTACTTTTTTTTTTTCGTGCTCTAGTTGAAACATAAAAACTGGTTTGAGCTTACTTTATCACTTTTGTGTGCTCTGGATTCAAACATGAAAAGGTTCCAAGTGCCTTTTATACCTTCAGTGTGCTCATTAAAAAATCAATGAAGAGGTATCAAGTGAACTTTTACTGTTTTTTAGACTTGTTAAAAATGGATCATGAAAGAGAACACCCTAATAGAGTCCTCTTTAAGCTCTTTTCAGACTCTTATAATGTGAAAAGATTGTCAAGTGAACTTGTCTTCTTCATGCTCATAAAAGGACTTGAAGAGTCATATTCCCGGTGATAGTTTACCCCTTTTTCAAACTAGGGGGCACTATTTACGAAAAAGGTATACTCCATCCAATCATGACTGGAAGAGTTCTCCTGGGCATTATTTTATACTTTTTCATGCCTCGGGGGATAAATTTATGAAAACGTCCATCCTCGAGTCATCTTAGTCAATTCAAACTCTCTAAACATGAAACGATAAATGTGTTTGATTTCATAGGACTCATAAAATCAAACGATGAAGGACCCTTTTCTGGGAATGAACCTCTCCTTTCTCAGGTTCATAAAACATATCCTAATGGACTCATCAGTTGTTGAGCTATATTGAGCATTTTTTACCCTTTTCCAGCTTGTTAAAAAGAAAAGAGGCACTCATCAATCATGATGGGGAAATTAAGGAAAGAGTTTGTATTTTTTTATGGTAGTACATAGTCACTCTTGAACATGCCACTCATTTCCATATGCATTTCAGCACTTGGGTAATCCATTTGTCTTCAAATCCTGTTGATTCCTTGAGTCTTCTTACCTTGGTTGAATTGTTCAAGAATACTCCCACCGATAGTTGCACTGGGGGATGGGTTTTAGTCTCACAAAAATCAATACTGCCAAATCATGCCATGCCCATGTTCAAAAGAAATTCGGTCATATGTTCATTGTTTGTAGTCAGTATACCTTCTATCATGTTGGCCATCCCTAATTCAGTCTCATACATTACTCTGATGTCCGGTTTACTCTAAAACATATTTGATCATGTTTCATGTCAATGATGGGGGATTCAGCATGGCCCTTCTTCGATGAGTCTATTCATGTCAACTTCAACTCCTCATCCAAGAATTAGACTTAGAAACCAAAACAAGTACCTTGGACCTACATGCCTTAATGGAAAGTTACCTCGCTTTCAACATGATTTTACATCATTGAATCTTGATTGAAAGATCTCATCGATTGTTCAACTCCAAGTCCTTTATTCAAATTCAATGGTATGTACAGATATACCTTGGGAATAATTGACATCAATGGTTATTTCCCTAACACTTGTTAAGAGTTTACATTAATGACTAGTAATCAAGTGGTTTCTACCATGTTCAACGTCAAGACATTGTAATCACATAGTTATATTTGTATCATTGTGGGTTCAGACTGAAGACCCTGGGTTGTCAGATATCTTCACCTAGGCTATGATGGAGTTTGTTTTGAGTCATATTACACAGATCCACTTTGTATTAGTCGAGACTATGTTATCATCTCATCATGGATCTACACTTTTTTCTAGTAGCCATGACTGTGTTCATTCGGTCTCTACTACCATGGATTTGCATTGTATTTGTCGATATCCATGTTATGAGTCATATTAGATTTGATTCAGTTGTACTACAGAAGCTTATGGCCAACATCCTTGCCTTCAATTTCTTCACTTTACAAAGAATTAACCTGTCGCATTCCTCTAACTTCATGCTTTAGGGGAAATTTTGTTACATCGAAAAAATTGTCCTCTTGATCCATGTGTCAACCCTTTGCCTAATCCCCAAATTTATCTCTGCGAAACTGGATTGATATTGAGGTTGTTTCTTCCATTTTCCCTCTTTAGGAAGGCCAACAGTTTTTCCCTTCATCTTACGTGTGCCAATGGTGCTCTTTCCCTTCATTCTTGGTGCACTGGCACCGACACTCTATCTCCTACTGCTAGGTGTGTTGATTGTGCTCTTTCCCCTTATGGAAAGTGCCTCGATGGTGTTTTGAGGGAAAAAAGTGAAGCTTAGGGGCCCTTCTTGCAGGTGTATGAGGTGGAGGATTATCCCTATCATCTAGGTGAGGTGGAATTCAGTTTCTAACCTATGGGGAAGATCCCTTAGACCCCTCCTCCTAATCCTCAACCTAATCTATCCCTTTATCCTTATAAATTAAACCCTCTCTCCATTGTGAAAGGAGGAAGGACTATGGTACTTCTATGCTAGTGAAATTTCTAGGCGATCTCTATCATCCTTTGGAGGCTTGGCTTGGATTGTTGGATAGAAAGTTGTAGTGTTAAGTCTAGGTTGTGACATTCCTTCTTTTTTGTAATTCTATGTATATCCTTGATTACATTAATAAAAATATCTTTCCATAAAAATTGTTGTGTCAATAATGTTTAGATAATTCTTCCTTAATGGTTAGATTAGATCAATTCATGTTTAGATACTTATGTATTGTTTGCTTGTTTCCACTTGCTTTACAGGGTTTTGCAATTGAAGATCTAAAGGCTCTGGAGCTTGGATCAACAAAGAGAGAAGAGGATTTGCATACTACAGGTAAGTGATATATCTGATGTCTTGCATTTCTATTTGAGCTAGGAAAGTAGATTTTATTATGTATTTGATTTTTTTTAGATCCAGTTGGACTAGGGAGATCTAGCTTAAGTCCGCTTGTGTAGATTTATCTAGTAACAACCTCATTCATTGGAAAAATGTTATCAAAGAATTCACATGAGTGAGATGACACAACCACCCAAGAAAGCAATCTATAAGGGTCCTCCTCCTTCCTTCGCGAAGAGGAAGGACTATGTTCTACAACAGGAACAAGATTAGCTTGATAAGCCACCAAAGCTATAGATAACAACATGTCCATCTTGACAGATCGAGAGCCTTCATCCGAGGTACCCGGAGAAGGGAGAGTCCATGGATCCTCCATATGCGAAGTATGAAAAGGAACCAAACTTGACGATGATAAAGCTCTACCCAGACTAGAACCTATCATAAGAATGGGTGCAGGAGAATTAAAAGTTCCCATCAACGAAGGATACATTCCCACCCAAACACTCTCAGTTGTGGGATGAGAATGATCAGTGATCGAGATAACGGTTCTCAACGATGCTTTTGTACAAGAATTATCAAAATATTTTTGATCGATCGTAACAATATTCCCATCAAAAGGAAAACAAATTACTTAGAAGAGAGATGACGCAACATCTTGCATCCTATAAATCTAGTTACGTCCTAGTAAAATATTATAGTCGAGGGGTGCATCAACCACCTCAACCTTGATCGCAATGGTCTTCCTCCCCAATTGGACCTCAAGGGAAGGAAGTATACCATGCGGTTGAAAAGATATTTCTTCAAATGCAGTCAACATGGTTCCATACTTAGACAACCTAGGAGAACCCAAACCCCTTTAAAATGCTAAAGACATCAAGGAAGCCGTAGCACCTTCATCAATTAGTGTGCACTTGATGATATTGTTTAGATACTCTACATGAACCAAAAGGGATACATAGTAAGGAAATCAAAGCTGGAATCCATGAGTTTAAAATTTAATCACTAAAGGAGAGTTTCCATCGGCCACCCCAAGAGAAGACAATAAGGCCTTCCTTTGCGAAGGAAAAGTTTGAAGAACTTATAAAGCAGACATTGCACAAGGAGTCTAGCCCAAATCCTCAATAATAGAATAGTTCTAGGCAAATCGGGAATTAGGATTGTGCCCCGAATGCTTTAAGACTCCCATAGGAATGCAAGGTGGAACTTTAGGATTGTCACTAGGATTTTCAATACAAAAAGGGCTCTCAGGTGGAGCAGGTTCTTTTCCTAGGTCAGGTTGCGACGTACCATTATCTTTAGAAGCAACACAATATTTTCGGTAGACATCATGTTGATGCAACCATGGCCACTTATGGTGTTCTGTGGGTTTTGACTCCCACGAGAAGAAATTCGAGGGTCCATTTTCCTTGAGTTCATATTTTGGTTTTATGGTAAAGGATCTGTCAACATAGCTGGGCTCTGTGCAATGAATTTTGAGGAACCTTCAATATGAGGGCACAAGTGAGAGAGGTGATCATCCCTACAAATCTTGCAAGGAAATTTAACCTTACATTTAGGTTTCTTTTCCCCTCCAGGATCCACCCTTTCAATTGTTTTTACCTTTCTTCTTATTCTATCCAGGTTGTTGGTTACCTTTCTGATTTGAGTATTTCACTGAAATTACATCCGTCGTTTGGGTGGTATGAGATGAAGCCATATATTGTACCGACGCTTGTTGCTTAATAGACAACTTATTCATTTGATTTGTAACAAAGTCTGCAGGTTTAGCACTTGTGGAGACAACAATGCCATCGGCACGTGGCCCAAGTTTGAAATTAGGGTCAAGATTAGATCTAGGTGTGTTTGGTATGATCTCATACAAGAGCCCATATTGAGAATAAATAAAATCTAACTTGTTATCACTCCAGGAAACTCCTCTAGGTTGTAGCTCGAGGATGCTTTGTAACTTACAATGTTTTTGGGGTTTTCTAATATGGATCAAGTCAAGTGACCTATATGATCTTCCACTCTCAAGGCATGCATGAAACTCAATTAGGTACAAGAATTTTAGTTACCATTATTCATAGGTTGACAATATGGTGTGAGGATGGAGAACTTATCATGCTAGCAGATTCATACATAAAACAAATACATATAAATGGCTAAATCATGATAAGGAAGGCACTTATAATTAAAATCACATCAACATGCCAATAAGGTGATAGCTATCAGTCATTAATTAACTTGAATATAACATGAATAACACATTCAAGCATAAGCACAGAAAAGACCGAAATGGAAGCTGAACAAATGATAACAAAAGAGCTTATATCAAATCATGAGAAAAATGAGAAGCTAACAATAGTATAGGTCTATAAGTCCCCAAAGTCGAACCTTTTCCATAAAATATACAGATCCTGAAAACATGGATCTGCTTTTACAAAAAATAAACAAAATATTAGTTTTTTGCAAATTAGGTTAAAAAACCCTAATTAACTACTTGTCTAAATAACTGAAGAATTAGTTCACCGTAGGAACCTTGAGATAATTGAGGTAACTACTGGAAATCACTGCTACTAGTCCTCTGTTGGTTAAGTCACTGTTTTCTTTTGATAGCTAGATGTTGGTGACCTTTTCCACTATTTATGTCATAGTAAAACTGAAACAGACCTTTTCCTGATGCTTTCCTCCGCGCCCTTCATCTTCAGGCTATGTCCCTGAGCCATCTATATTCACCCAAAATCTGTCATGTATGCCAATATTTGATTTCAAGCCTCTATATGCTTTTGGTGTTTAAGAGGCCAGACTATTGGAACTATTAGCTGCTGAAAGTGATGCATTCGGTGGCTAATGAACTGCCCCAGTGTCTGCCTAAGCCACTGAAAGCCATGTTTTCAAAATTTATTAGGTTTTTTCCAAAAATGCTCTTTTATGGATGTCTGCTCAACTTTCTTCTTTAGCAAGCTCTATTCTAGGAGGGTTAACAACAACCTGGCTGGTTTCTGGAGGCTGAAGGCTAACTACAGCCTTAGCTAGGGTTTCCAAGGTGGGGTGGCTGCTAGGGTTTTCCTTGGCCTCCTTTAGTTGCATTCTTTGGATTCTGATCATCCTGTACAATCTATTATTATCCTTTAGGTACCTTGTATTAAGCCTCTTTAAGAAAATATATCTTTGTCTCTGCTCTAGGTAAGACTTATGTAGAAGCTTGTTCCTGCTGGTTAATGCAGCATTATTTTTCTTTATTTCCCTTTCCAAAATCTCCATCTCATAAATTTTCCTCAGTAGTTGATTTATCTTTTGAGTTTTGGTCTTGCTAGAGGAATCCTTCTCTGTTGGTTCCTCTTGCTACTTTGGTGTGGGGGATGGTAGTTCTTTAGCCACTGGTACAATTTGTAGAGCTAGGTCTACCCCTTCCTCTTGCTCCTCTTCAGAATATTAGTAGGGTAGATTTAAACTATTCTCATAGTGTGCTTCAACCTCATGGCCTTTCTCACTAAAGTCCAATTTCCTTTTTACCTTCTTGGCCTTGGAAGAGGACGAAGGTTGTTCTGCTACTGCTGCTAGGGATATATCCCTCCTCTTTCTTCTACCACTCCTTGGTGTGCTGGACTTCTTGGAAGGAGACTTCCCTTTCTCTTATGGATGAAGTCCTGTCTCAAATCCATTCCAAAACATAAAATAAGGTGATGCCATATTCCTTCTTTACAGCAAATCTTGGATCAATAGTTGGATAAGGCCATGGTGGGATAGTCTGCCAGTCATATTAGTTGGCTGGGATTTCACTTGGTGTGCCATCTTTCCAAGAATTATGTGTAAGTAAAAGGGAAAATTTAGTGGGATTTTACCTATGAAGTGGTTCATTAAATTGAAATGGTAGATCACAGCTCTGTTATATCTTCCTTCACATGTTAGGTAAACCACAATTTCCTTCAGTAGTTTTTTCCACCTCTCTTCCAACCAGGATGATGGCACAGTCTTCTTCCACACCATTCCTCTATGCTTAGGATTTAGGTAAGACCTGAACTCTACATATTTTGGTATGGTGGTCTTGAACCATTTTTCTCCTATGCAAGGGAGTTCAGTTACTTCATTTATTAGGGTTTCATCTATGTGAAATTCCTCCTTGCCTATAACTGTCTTTGAAGCAACAAATGAGAGGAAAAATGCCTCAGCCACCTGTTGATGGGAACCTTGTCTCTTCTGACAAAACCTGTAGAAGCTAACCTCTTGGAATAGTTTACAGACCTCTAGATGTGATTCAAAATAGCTGATATCTCCCAGCTCCTGCCTAAGAGTAGGTCCTCCCTTATCCATCTTGATGAGTGCCTCTCCTGGGTACCTTCAAAATAATTCTAAGTTCTGTTTACAGTGTGTTAGCAGGCTGCTTCCTCAGAGATGGTTTTCCTGCTGGAGAGGAATGGTAAGCTCGAAAGTGAAATGTGTTGGACCCTTTGGCACTGATTATGAGGGTTTTTGTTGTCATGATGGATGTCGAGGTCATAAGTTGATGGTAGTGATTGATTTTATCAATTTCCTTTGCCAAGCAATCATATTACACATCAACCTAGGTACTCGATGAGCTTTCTACTATTCTTTTAGATAGGTGGAAGAAAACTGAGGGTTTCCAATCCTATCAGTCCTTTGCTAGTTTTATAATGACCTCTTTATCTTATTTCTACACGTGGTTATGCAGGCTCAAGTCATTTCGGTGGTTTGTCATTCCCTACATTGATTGTTCATCTTGCTGACGAGGTGTGATTTGAATATTTTCTAACCATTTTCCTCTTTTTTCTTTTCAGTGGTTAATAATCTTCCTGGATTTGTCTGCAAACTGCCGAAAAGATAGATTTTGGTGGCTAATGAAATGATATCTCTTTTTCCTAAGGCACCGAAACTTGTTATCCCAGCTTCACGGTGAAATATTTCTTTCGGCAGATAGTGGCCTTGCCGAAAAACCCATTTAACTGTCGAAAACCCATCCTTCCAGTGGTTAATGAGCTATCCAGAGTCTCACCTAAGCCACCAAAACTATTTTTTCACTGACGCTTATCTTCCTGCTTGTGGTTCTTAAAATCTATGTTGAATTGCTCAATAAGCTGCCGAAAGCATCACCTTTCAGTGTCTAATGAGTTTTTCTGAGTCTCACCTAAGTCATTGAAAGTACTTTTACCAATGTCTCTTGCTTTCTTCTTTCAGTGGTTAAAATCCTTCTTGGTCTTCTCCCTAAGCTTCCAAAACCAACACTTTTCGGTGTTTAATGAGTCATTTGAAGTCTCACCTAAGCCATCGAAAGTGTTAATTTAATTCTACTTGCTCAGGCCACTTTCGATGGTTTACCTTTATCCCGCGTTCAACCGTTTAGCTGTCGAAACATAGCTTTTCGGTGGATAATGAGTCATTAAAAGCCTCACCTAAGACACTGAAAGATATAACTTCCAAATTTTTAAACCACATAAAAAACAGAGACCTACAATTTGTTAGGCATCCTTAGATCTTTCATTACATAAGTCAAATTCTTCATACTGTCAAAATAAATTTATTTTGGGAGATAACATCTAGATCCTACTTGGGAATGGGAACCTCCTAGTGAGGTCCCAAGAATCCAAAACCAAAATGCCTTTCCTTAAAAATTAACTAAAAAATTAACACTATCATTTACTGTTCCATTGGGCATGGAGTTTATTTTGTAAGCAAAAACAACCAACTGACTACTATTTTACAAAGACAAGGTCTCAGAGCCTCAAATAAAGTAAAGTTTCAGAAACTGCCCATTCACTAGGCCATCAAACACCTCTTCCCCTTCCATATTCTACAATTTGAAGGTGTTATTCTTATGTACCTGAGCTATCACAAAAGGGCCAATCCACAAAGAATCAAACTTTCCATGTTGGACCTTGTCCTGTTTGATAGCATCCCACTTTAGGACGCAATATCCAACCTGAAAGTTGTCTACTTTTTCACTTTTTCCAAACATGCCCTTTATCCTCTGTTGATGGGATTTTGATTTTCCTATCATTTGCTCTCTGATTTGCTGCAACTCCACCAAGTCCATCATCCTCCTCACGATATCATTTGGTTCATCTTCCTCTTGCTAAAAGAATTTTTCCACTGGCAGAATGAGTTGAATATGAAAAATGGCATTAGTACCATAAACTAACTTGAATGGAGAAGTCCCCTTAGATATTTTTTCTATTATCCTATCAGCCCATAAAGCAAACTTAATCTTAGAATCCCAGCTTTTCTAATTTCTCTCTAGTAGTTTCCTGATGATCCTGACTAGGCTTTTGTTGGATGACTTAGCCAGGCCATTTCCTTGAGGATAATAGGATGTGGAATGCACCACTTGAATTCCCATTGATTCACACATTTTAACTAATGCCCCAGCCTTGAAAGCAGGTGCATTATCAGTTACTAACCTTACTGGGAAACCAAACCTGCTAAATATTTTCTCATATAAAAATCTCATGATGACCTGATGAGTGGCATTCCTGGTGGGCACTACCTCTATCCATTTGGTAAATTAGTCTACGGCTACTAGGATCCATTTATGCTACCCACTAGAAGATGGATTTATTTCACCTATGAAATCCAAACCCCATTGCTGGAAAGGCCCATTCACCGTAATAGGCCTAAGGGGCAAGGATTTGAGTTGTTGCTTCCCTATAAATCTTTGGCACTAGTCACAGACCCTTACAAAAGTACATACATCAGCAAAAAGGACTGACCAATAGTATCCTACTCTTAGGATCTTGTGGGTTGTGGTTTTCTAATAATGGTGACCCCCACATGTGTTGGAATGAAAGTGATGCATGATCTGCTCTGCTTCTTCTTTATCTAGACATCTCAACAAAATTCCAGACTAAGATTTCCAGTACAACAATTTTTCAATTATGCAAAACTTAACAGATTTTAACTTAATAGCTCATGCTTGATTAGGAGTGAGATCAGGAGGAACTTCTAATTTATACAAAAATAGAATAATACCTGAGTACCACTCATAGGAGGATAGGTTTTTAGCTACTGGTGGAATGCCATTCTAATCTTGATCAACTTTTGTTGCTACCACAGTGTGCACTTTTGCTGATTTGACACCAGTGAAGTTTATCCCCATTAGTTCAAAGTTTTCTTTAGCCATGATTTTGGCCAGACCTAGTCCCTTTACTAGCTTAGTGGGTTTCACCTCTATATCAAACTCAATCAGCTTGGAAATCCACTTAGCTCTCTTCCCATCAATGTCAGGCTGAGTTAAAACAACATTCACAATAGCTGAAGGGACATATGCAAGGATTTTTGCATGGAGAATGTGAATTCTGAAAGTCTTCAAAGATTTTATGAGAGCATAAGCCTGTTTATCAATTGGATCATACTTCAGCTTAGCATCTCTCAAGGTTTTGCTGAAGAATGCAATTGGATGATCAAGATCCTCATTATATTTTTGTAACAACACAGTTGCCACTATGTCATAGGATGCAAAAGAAAAGATGTAAAAAATCTTGGTGTATCCAGGACTAATCAGGGTTGGGGCCTCCATGATAGCCTTTACAGCTTCTTTCCTAGTCATTCCATTTCATTTCTGCATCCTTTTTAGCATGACTATTATGTACTTCACTAGCTCAGATAAATTAGGGATGAACCTCCAGACAAAGTTTATCTTACCTAAAAGAGACTAAATGTCCCTTTTTGATCTCAGTATGGACAGCTTTTGGATTACTTCCACCCTTACCAAATCAATCTTTACACCTTCAGCTGAGACTATGTGACCTAGGAGTTTCCCTTCACTGAGTGAAAACTGGGACTTCTTAGGGTTGAGTGATATTCCATACCTTCTGCACTTCAGAAACACCTTCCTCAAATGCTGCAAATGGTCATGATGGCTGTGAGAGTAAATAGTTAGGTCATCTAAGTATATGAGCACAAATTTATCTTTCAACCCTACAAAATCTAGGTCCATGGCTCTCTAAAAAGTACCCCAGCATTCATTATCCCAAATGGCATTTTAGCATACATGAAAGTGCCCCAGCAGGTGATAAAGGAAGTATTCTCTTGTTTCATCAAGGTGCATAGGAACTTGGTTGTATCCAGAGAAGCCATCCAGGAATGACATGACACTAGCCCCTGAGACTTTCTGCAATAGGTGTTCCATCTTGGGTAGTGGATACTTGTCTTTCTTGGAACATTTGTTCAGGTTTCTAAAATCCACACACAACCTAATTTCCCCATTCTTCTTTCTTACCACCACTAGGTTTGCAATCCACTTGGAATACTTGAGGGGAATTATGATCTTGGCTTTGAGGAGCTTATGGATTTCTTTTTCAATTACTGGTAATAAGAGAGGACTGATGGATCTCAACTTTTGCTTGAAACGGATGGTGTCCTTCTCCAAAGGAATCCTATGCTAGATGATATTGGTGTCATAGGTTTTCAGGTCACTGTACTCCCAGGCAAAGACATCAGCAAACTCTTTTATCAGGCTGCAAAATTTTGACCTCTAATCAGCAGTCAACTCAGTGGACAGATTTATTAGTTTTGGATGACTTTGGCTACCTATGTTTTTCTCTTGGACAACAGGGTCTTGCTCCCTTTTGGTAGGCTTGAAAGGTATGTCATTTTGATCAAACAACTCTTCCATAGGTACTAGACCTAGAGGTATATAGTGGGTGGGTAATTGGACAACGTTTTGATCAGCCACTTTATCTTTCAACTTGAGTTGTTTGGATTCCTCGATGTTTAGTTTTTCCTAATCTATATGGATATCAGAGAATTCATCTACTAGCTGAAGGAATTTACTAAGCTCATCATCATTCTCAAACACCTTCCAAAATTTGACATTATCTGGCAGGGAAGGTATGTACTTAACCTAAACATCATAGCTGATCTTAGGAGGTAAAGGAGGAACAAATAGACTTGCAGAGATAGCTAGGGAATCATCCAGGTGATTCAAAGTCCTAGGTATATATGACATTTCAGAAAACATAAAGGATTCTTTGAGTTTCCATACCTTGTCCTTGTAGGCCTTTAGTCTGACATGTTTTGTCTGAAAAGTGTTGTTGACCTACTTTATAATAATATCTGCATCTCCAAAAATCCTTATGCACATGATCCCCATCTCCTTGGCAGCTTTAACTCCTAGCAGTAAGGCTTCATATTCTGCTATATTGTTAGTGGTTTTAAAATCAAGCTTATAAGACAAATGAATATTTTCCTTGGATGGCGAGATCAATACTACACCTGCACCTACTGAGCTTTGAGTGCTAGCTCCATCAAAATACATGTTCGAAACTACCATGGTCACCTCTTGGGGCTGCTGACAGGTGGGCTTAGTGATTTGTATTGATGTTTGCTGAGAATCATCTATTTGCAGAATGCATGACCCAAAATCAGTGTCCACTGCATAGATGGGGTGATTCACTGAATTGCTCTCATTGCTTATGATGTAGGCCAGCTGATTTTCCCTATAAAGCCTCTTGGTCTCCCCTCCAAACATTGGGATGGCGGCATATGTAAGATTCATCTGAAGGGTGCCACCTAGCCTTTTTCTCCATGATCAAGACAGCAAGAGACTGAAATTTGGAGGGATATCATCCACTACAATGTCCATCATGATGCTTTTTGAAGGTAGTTGAGGTAGGTTCACAACAAGGTCTTTAATGAGGCCCAAGCACTTGACCTTTCTGGATTCAAAGGAGAATAATTCATGGTAGGGATTTTTGATGCTGAGACCAAGCTCATCCATCACAACCTTAGGCATTAGGTTATGAGAAGCTCCTAAATCCAGCAGCCAATTATGAAGGACTTTATCATGGCTATTCAAGGATATATAGAAAGGTGGGCATGAGTCTTTTAGGTCTTTGATCATGGGGCCTAGGGTTACAACAGGTTTGTAATCTTGCATATTTACAAATTCAGTATCAATATGCACCTTTGGCTGAAGAGAATTTAGAATGGAACACTTGAATGCCTCATTTTTCATTAACTCAATTAATGGGAAGGGAATATTCAATTTTGAATATCTGACTCAGGGTTGAAATAATAATGCAACCTATTAGGAAACCTTACCTCATGTACTGGAGCTCTGAGTTGGACAAGGTCAGGGCTTGATGAAGGTGTTGCTTTTTGCAATGGTTTTGGAATGAAAGCCATTTTCTTTTGTAAAACAGGAGCCCTTTTGGTGGTGCAGCAGGCTGTTTAATAGGTACAACATTCGTTTTAAGAGGAGAAACCATCCTGGACCTCAAATTGTACCCTCTCTGACCATCAGCCTGACATATAGCTCCTTCACTGATCTGCTCATCAACTAGGGCTTCCTCATATTATGCCTGTGTCAAAAAGAATATTTCACCTCATCCTGCATGCAGTGGATGTTTTCTTCAGCTTCTCCTTCTTCTTCAATTAATTTCGGCTCTTCTTCTAATACAGCATTATGAAATGGAGCTCTTATTCTCTGATTCCCCTTGATTCCTTTCCCTTTTGAGAATATGAACTGGGGCTTTCCCTCTTCTATAAGGGACAAAATTAGGGTTTTAGGGAGCAAAATCACTTGGCCCTTTACCCCCCACAGGTATCTTTCCTTGGTCCTTCAGCTTAGACATTTCAGCAGTTAGGTTATGTAACAATTTGGTCATTTTGTCAATCTTGTTCTCTGATGAAGAGGCCCCAATAGGGTCTGTCGACTACTTATTCCTGTCTATCTTTCCTTTGACCTTATGAGATGCCACAATGTTGGATTATACCTCTAGGGAAGCATCTTGCATGAGTGATAAGGAGACAGACCTCCTTTCTCTGAGAATTAGGAAGAAATCAGAGCCAAATGCATTTGCATAAGTTATCCTAGCTGAGGTATTAGTGGGCTTGATTTCAGTAGGGATCTTGCTGTACATATTGTTGAACCTCTTGGTGAAGTTGGAGACAGACTCCCCATTTTCTCTTTTAAAGTTACTGAACTCTGTAATATAATAGAGGTGGTCTCTCCTTTCTCCCCAATGTTTTAGAAAGATGTCATCTAGGGCTTCAATCCTTGCCACTGACCCAACATGCAACTCTTTAAACCATTTCCTAGCCTGATCGTCTAGGCTTTACACAAAAACCCTAGTCCATACATCTTATTGTTCTATGTTAGTGTTCTCAACATAGATGTAAAATGCCTCTAGATGTTTTTCAACTATGAAATCTCCTTCTCCTGTGAACTTAGGCATGCACTTGAGGTAATCTCTAGTGCGCATGGCTGAGAGGGGATTTGTAAAATTTAGGGGGGCATACCTAGCTACCAGGATCCTTTCCATTTTGGTCAATTGAGGGGAAGCCATATTGGAAATGGGTATGGGAAGGGTGGAGGAAGGTAGTATTGATATAGATATAAATTGAGAAGGTGGTGGTGGTAAAATTATCCCAGTGGAGTCACCAGGGATTGGATCTTCACAAGCAGCAATGCTTGAAGATGCCCAAACCCTAGAATTTTCTGATGTTTTTATAAATTCCTGAGAATTAAGTGTTTCAATAGAAGAAATAATAGCATAAATATTTCTTGAAATACTTGATGTAGCTTCCTTTGCAACACCGTTGGTCTTCCTTACTGAAGCCTTAGCTCTTCTTAGAATCTCTTCTGGATCTGAAACAGGTGTTGTTGGTGGCACCTGAGGGTTTTCTCTGGTACATGGTCTTCTTGAAGCCACCTTATTTCAATGGAGTCGCCAAATAGATGATTTACAACTAGAATAATTCCCAAGCTTTGTCTATCATCAAAGCAAGGGTCTATGTCGTCTCCCAAGGAAGCTGAGCTTCAGTTTTCTATCCCTGGCAATGGCACCAATTTGTTATCACTCCAGGAAACTCCTCTAGGTTGCAGCTTGAGGATGCTTGGTAACTAACAATTTTTTTGGGGTTTTCCAATATGGATCAAGTCAGGTGACATATATGACCTTCCACTCTCAAGACATGCATGAAACTCAACCAGGTATAAGGATTTTAGTTACGACTATTCAGAGGTTGAAAATATGGTGCAGGGATGGAGAACTCATCATGCTAGCAGATTCATACATAAAACAGATACATATAAATGGCTAAATCATGATAAGGAAGGCACTTGTAATTCAAATCACATCAACATGCCAATAGGGTGAGAGATATCAGTCATTAATTAACTTGAATATAACTTGAATAATGCATTCAAGCATAAGCACAGAAAAGACAGAAATGAAAGCTAAACAAATGATAACAAAAGAGATTATATCAAATCATGAGCAAAATGATAAGCTGACAATAGTATAGGTCTAAAATTCCCCGAAGTTGAACCTTTTCCATAAAATAAGTCTTAGGATTTATAGCCCGTTACAAAATATACAGATCCTGAAAACTTGGATCTGTTTTTACAAAAAATAAGCAAAATAATAGTTTTTTTCAAATTAGGTTTAAAAACCCTAATTAAGTACTTGTGTAACTAACTGAAGAATTAGTTCACTATATGAACCTTTAGATAAATGAGGTAACTACTAGAAATAACTGCTACTGGCCCTCTGCTCATTTAGTCACTGTTTTCTTTTGACAGCTAGGTGTTGGTGACCTTTTCCACTATTTATGTCATAGTAAAATTGAAATAGACATTTTCCTGATGCTTTCCTCCGCACCCTTCGTCTTCAGACTATGTCCCTGAGCCATCTATATTCGCCCAAAACCGGTCCTGTATGCCAAAATTTGATTTTAAGCCTCTGTCTGATTTTGGTGGTTAAGAGGCTAGACTATCGCAACTGTTAGCTGCCAAAAGTGGTGCTTTCAGTGGCTAATGAACTACCCCAGCATCCTCCTAAGCCATCGAAAGCCCTGTTTTCAAAATTTATTAGGGTTTTTCCAAAAATGTTCTTTTATGGCTGTCTGCTCAGCTTTCTTCTTAAGTAGGCTCTGTGCTAGAAGGGTTAACAATAGCCCGACTGGTTTCTGGAGGATGAAGGCTAACTGCAGCCTCAGCTAGGGTTTCCAAGGTGGGGTGGATACTAGGGTTTTCCTTGGCCTCTTTTAGTTGCAGTATTTGGAGCCTAATCATCCTATACAATCTAGTATTGTCCTTTAGGTACCTTGTATTCAAACTCTTTAAGAAAATATATATTTCTCTCTGCTCCAGGTAAGACTTATGTAGCAGCTTGTTCCTACTGGTTAATGCAGCATTATTTTTCTTTATTTCCCTTTCCAAAATCTCCATCTCATAAATTTACCTCAGTAATTGATTTATCTTTCGCATTTTGGGCTTGCTGGAGGAAGCCTTCTTTGTTTGTTCCTCTTGCTCCTTTGGTGTGGGGGATGGTAGTTCTTCAGCCACTGGTACAATTTGTAGAGCTACATTTGCGCCTTCCTCTTACTCCTCTTCGGAATTTGGGTAGGGTAGATTTAAAATATTCTCATAATGTGCTTAAACCTCCTGGCCTTTCTCACTGAACTCCAAGTTCCTTTTTACCTTCTTGGCCTTGGAAGAGGAGGGAGGATCTTCTACTACTGCTACTGGGGATATAGCCCTCCTCTTTCTTCTCCCACTCCTTGGTGTGCTAGACTTCTTGGCAGGATACTTCCATTTTTCTTCTAGCTGAAGGCTTGTCTCAAATCCGTTCCAAAATAGAAAATAAGGCCATGCCGTATTCCTTAGACCTGTGGGGAAGATCCCTTAGACCCCTCCTCCTAATCCTCAACCTACTCTATCGCTTTAGCCTTATAAATTAAACCCTCTCTCCATTGTGAAAGGAGGAACGACTATGGTACTTTTATGCTAGTGGAATTTCTAGGCGATATCTATCATCCTTTGGAGGCTTGGCTTGGATTGTTGGATGGAAAGTTGCAGCGTTAAGGGTAGGTTGTGGAATTCATTATTTTTTGTAATTCTATGTATATCCTTGATTACATTAATAAAAATCTCTTTCCATAAACATTGTTTTGTCAATAATGTTTAGATATTTCTTCCTTAATTGTTAGCTTAGATCAATTTATGTTTAGATACTCATGTATTGTTTGCTTGTTTACACTTACTTTACAGGGTTTTCTACTTGAATATATGAAGGGTATGAAGCTTGGATCAACAAAGAGAGAAGAGGATTTGCATACTACAAGTAATTGATCTATCTGTGGTCTTGCATTTCTATTTGAGATAGGAATGTAGATTTTAGTATGTATTTCATTTTTTCTAGATCTAGTTGGACTAGGGAGATCTGGCTTAAGTCCGCTTGAGTAGATTTATCCTGTAATAGCCTCATTTGTTGGAAAAATGTCATCAAAGAAGTCATGTGAGTGAGATGATGCAACCGCCAAAGCAAGCAGTCTATAAGGGTCCTCCTCCTCCTTCCGCGAAGAGGAAGGACTAGGTTCTACAAGAGGACCAAGATTAGCTTGATAAGCCACCAAAGCTGTAGATAATGACATGTCTGTCTCGGCAGATCAAAATCCTTCGTCCAAAGTACCCAGAGAAGGCAGAGTCCATGGATCCTCCATATGCAAAGTAGGAAAATGAACTGAACTTGACGATGATAAAACTCTACCCAGACTAGAACCTATCATAAGAATGGTTGTGGGAGAATTAAAAGTTCCCATCAATGAAGGATACATGCCCACCCAAACACTCTTAGTTGTGGGATGAGAATGATCACTGATCGGGATAACGGCTCTCAATGATGCTTTTGTATAGGAATTATCAAAATATTTCTGAGCAATCGTAACAATATTCCCATCAAAAGGAAAACAAAATACCCAGAAGAGAGATGATGCAACATCTTGCATCCTATAAAGCCAGTTATGTCACAGTAAAAGATTATACTCAAGGGGCGCATCAACCACCTCAACCTCGATCGCAACAGTCTTCCCCCCCAATTGGACCTCAAGGGAAGGAAGTATACCATGCGGCTGAAAAGATATTTCTTCAAACGCAGTCAACATGGTTCCATACTTAGACAACATTGGAGAATCCAAACCCTTTTAAAATGCTAAAGACATCAAGGAAGGCACATCGCCTTCATCAATCAGTGTGCACTTGATGATGTTGTTTAAACACTCTACATGAACCAAAAATGATATAGAGTAAGGAAAGCAAGGCTGAAATCCATGAGTTTCAAATTTAATCATTGAAGGAGAGTTTCCATTGGCCACCCCAAGAGAAGACAATAAGGCCTTCCTTTGCGAAGGGAAATTTTGAAGAACTTTTAAAGTAGACATCACACAAAGAGTCTAGCCCAAATCCTCGACAATAGAATAGTTCTAGGCAACTTGGGAATCAGGATTGTGCCTCGAACGCTTTAAGAATCCCATAGGAATGTGAGGTGGAGCTTTAGGCTTGTCACTAGGATTTTCAATACAAAAAGGGCTCTTAGGTGGAGTAGGTTCTTCCCCTAGGCCAGGTTGTGACGTACCATAATCTTTAGAAGTGTCACAAAATTTTCGACAGAAATCATGTTGATGCAAACATGGCCACTTACGGTGTTCTGTGGCTTTTGACTCCCACCAGAAGAACTTCAAGGGTCCAAAGTCCTCGAGTTCATATTTTGGTTTTACAGTAAAGGATCTGTCAACATAGTCGGGCTCTGTGCGATGAACTTTGAGGCATCTTCAATATGAAGGCACAAGTGAGAGAGGTGATCATCCCCGCAAATCCTGCAAGGAAATTTAACCTTACATTTAGGTTTCTTTTCCCCTCTAGGATTATTATTGTTCTTGTCATTATTATCATTTTCATTTCTATTCCCACCCTTTTGATTGTTTTTACCTTTCTTATTATTCTATACAGGTTGTTGGTTACCTTTCTAGTTCGAGGATTGCACTGAAAGCACATCCACTGTTTGGGTGGGATGAGACGAAGCCATATATTGTATCAACGTAAGTTGCTTAATAGACAACTTATTCATTTGATTTGTAACCAAGTCTACAAGTTTAGCACTTGTGGAGCCAACAATGCCATCGGCACATGGCCCATGTTTGAACTTAGGGTCGAAATTAGATCTAGGTGCATTCGATATGATCTCATACAAGAGCCCATATTGAGAGTAAATAAAATCTAACTTATTATCACTCTAGGAAACTCCTCTAGGTTGCAACTCGAGGATGCCTGGTAACTTACAATGTTTCTAGGGTTTTCTAATCTGGATCAAGTGAGGTGACCTATATGACCTTCCACTCTCAAGACATGCATGAAACTCAATTAGGTACAAGGCTTTTAGTTACCACTATTCAGAGGTTGACAATATGGTGTAGGGATGGAGAAATCATCATGATAGCAGATTCATACATAAAATAGATACATATAAATGTCTAAATCATGATAAGGAAGGAACTTATAATTCAAATCCCATCAACATGCCAATAGGGTGGCAACTATCAGTCATTAATTAACTTGAATATAACTTTAATAACATATTCAAGCATAAGCACAGAAAAGACAAAAATGGAAGCTGAACAAATGATAACAAAAGAGCTTATATCAAATCATGAGAAAAATGAGAAGCTGACAATAGTATAGGTCTATAAGTCCCCGAAGTCAAACCTTTTCCATAAAATAAGTCTTAGGCTTTATAGCTTTCACAAAATATACAGATCCTGAAAACTTGGATCTCTTTTTACAAAAATAATCAAAATAATAGTTTTTTGCAAATTAGGTTAAAAACCCTAACTAAATACTTGTCTAACTAACTAAAGAATTAGTTCACTGTATGAACCTTTAGATAACTAAGGTAACTACTGGAAATCACTGCTACTAGCCCTCTGCTCATTAAGTCACTGTTTTCTTTTGATAGCTAGGTGTTGGTGACCTTTTCCACTATTTATGTCATAGTAAAACTGAAACATACCTTTTCCTAATGCTTTCCTCCTCACCCTTCATCTTCAGACTATGTCCCAGAGCCATCTATATTCACCCAAAACTAGTCTTGTATGCCAAAATTTGATTTTAACCCTCTGTCTACTTTTGGTGGTTAAGAGGCTAGACTATCAAAACATTTCAGCAGCTATTTCGGTGGCTAATGAACTGCCCCAGAGTCCGCCTAAGCCACCGAAAGCCTTGTTTTCAAAATTTATTAGGTTTTTTCCAAAAACGTTCTTTTATGGCTGTCCGCTCAGCTTTATTCTTCAGCAGGCTCTATGCTAGGAGTGTTAACAGAAGCCTGGCTAGTTTATGGAGGCTGAAGGCTAACTGCAGCCTCAGCTAGGGTTTCCAAGGTGGGGTGGATGCTAGGGTTTTCCTTGGCATCCTTCAGTTGCAGTGTTTGGAGCCTAATCATCCTGTACAATCTAGTATTGTCCTTTAGGTACCTTGTATTTGTCCTCTTTAAGAAAATATATCTTTCTCTCTACTCCAGGTAAGACTTATGTAGTAGCTTGTTCCTGCTAGTTAATGCAACATTATTTTTCTTTATTTCCCTTTCCAAAATCTCCACCTCATAAATTTTCCTCAGTAATTGATTTATCTTTTGATTTTTGGGCTTGTTGGAGGAAGCCTTCTCTGCTAGTTCCTCTTTCTCCTTTGGTGTGGGGGATGGTAGTTATTTAACCTCTAGTAGAATTTGCAGAGCTAGTTCTACACCTTCTTCTTGCTCCTCTTCAGAATATGAGTAGGTTAGACTTAAAATATTCTCATAGTGTGCTTCAACCTCCTAGCCTTTCTCACTAAAGTCAAAGTTCCTTTTTACCTTCTTGGCCTTGGAAGAGGAGGGAGGTTGTTCTGTTGCTACTGCTAGGGATATAGCTCTCCTCTTTCTTCTCCCACCTCTTTGTGTGCTGGACTTCTTGGCAGGAGACTTCCCTTTCTCTTCTGGCTGAAGGCCTATCCCAAATCCATTCCAAAACAGAAAATAAGCCCATGCCATTTTCCTTCTTTTCAACAACTCTTAGATCAACAGTTGGATAAGCCCATGGTGGGACAGTCTTCCAACAATATCAGTTGGCTAGGATTTCACTTGGTGTGCCATATTTCCCAGACTTTTGTGTATGTAAAAGGGAAAAATTAGTGGGCTTTTACTTGTGAAGTGGTTCATTAACTTGAAATGGTAGATCATGGCTCTGTTATATATTCCTTAACATGTCAGGTAAACCACATATGGCATTCAACAGTTGTTTCCACATCTCTTCCAACCAGGATGAAGGCACACTCTTCTTCCACACCATTCTTCTATGCTTAGGCTTTAGGTATGACCTGAAATCTACATCTTTTGGTATGGTGGTCTTGAACCATTTTTCTCTTGTGCAAGGGAGTTCAGTTACTTCAATGATTAGGGTTTCATATATGTGAAATTCCTCCTTGCCTATAACTTCCTTCGAACCATCAAATGAGAAGGCAAATACCTCGGCCACCTACTGATGGGAACCTTGTATCTTCTGACAAAACTTGTAGCAGCCAACCTCTTGGAAGAGTTTACAGACCTCTTGATGTGCTTCCAAATAGCTGATATCTCCCAACTCCTACTTGAGAGCAGGTCCTCCCTTCATCTTGATGAGTGCCTCTCCTGGGTACCTGCAAAATAATTCTACATTCTGTATATAGTGTGTTAGTAGCATGCTTCCTTAGAGATGTTTTTCTTGGTGGAGAGGAATGATAAGCTCGAAAATGAAATGTGTTGGACCTTTTGGCACTGATTATGAGGTTTTTTGCTATCATGATAGATGCTGAGGTCATAAGGTGATGGCAGTGATTGATTTTCTCGATTTACTATGCCAAGAAATCATATTACACATCAGCCTGGCTAGTGAGTGAGCTTTATGATGTTCTTTTTGATAGGTGGAAGAAAACTGAGGGTTTCCAATCCTATCAATCCTTTTCTAGTTTTATAATGACCTGTTTAGCTTATTTCCACATGTGGTTATGTAGGCTCAAGTCATTTTGGTGGTTTGTCATGCCCGACACTGATTGTTCATCTTGCTGATGAGGTGTGATTTGACAATTTTCTAACCGTTTTCCTCTTTTGTATTTTCGGTGATTAATAATCTTCTAAATTTGTCTGCAAACCACCGAAAAGATAAATTTTGGTGGCTAATGAAATGATATCTCTTTGACCTAAGCCATCGAAACTTGTTATCCCAACTTCGCGGTGGAATCTTGCTTTCGACGGATAGTGGCCTCATCAAAAAACACATTTAAATACTAAAAACCCATCCTTCCAGTGGCTAATGAGTTGTCCAGAGTCTCTCCTAAGCCACCGAAACTATTTTTTCCCTGACACTTATCTTCCTGCTTTCGGCGGTTAAAATATATGTTGAATTGTTTGATAAGCTATGGAAAGCATCACCTTTCTGTGTCTAATGAGTTGTTCTGAGTCTCTCCTAAGCCACCAAAAGTACCTTTACTAATGTTGCTTGCTGCCTACTTTTGACAGTTAAAATCCTTCTTGGTCTTCTCCCTAAGCTGCCAAAAGCAACACTTTTCGGTGGGTAATGAGTCATTTCAAGTCTCTCCTAAGCCACTGAAAGTGTATATTTAATTCTACTTACTCGGGCCGCTTTTGGTGGTTTACCTTTATCCCGTGTTCAACCGTTTAGCTGTTGAAACATAGCTTTTCGGTGGCTAATGAGTCATTAAGAGCCTCACGTAAGCCACCGAAAGCTATAAATTCCAAAATTTTCAACCACATAAAAAACATAGACCTTCAATTTGTTAGGCATCCTTAGATCTTTCATTACATAAGTCAAATTCTTCATACTGTCAAAATAAATTTATTTTGGGAGATAACATAACTGTTTAGCTCAAAAGATAGCTTGTTCCTCATTCTGCACTATGGATGTGGAAACATCCTTCGCTATATAAGGCAATAACAATTTGAGGAAACACTCCAAAAGAAACTTTGGTGGAATTAAGGCCTTAATCAACTTCTTCCATCTACGCCACTCTTGAATGTGATCAGAGATATGGGTGGCTTTATCCTGCCAAAATGTCGACAAGAATTCAGTACTAGCATTGTAACACACGAGTAACTTAAAATTATTGAGAAAGGTCATATATAAGTCGTTAAACATTGTATAAGTACCCCCAGGAAACTCTATATACCACTTTTCCATAGGACCCATGAGGGTGTGTTGAAATAGTCTTAAACGAACCGAATCATGATTCAATGAGTTTGAAGAGAACCATAAATGGAAATTCATAACATGCTCACCAGGATCTTCACCAGTCTTACTTTTGAATTTTTGAATGTTCTAAGGAATTTGGTGGGAACAACCAGCCACGCCAGGTCATGAGATAACAGATTTTTAGTCAATCTTGACAAGTCAGGTAAATTCAATGTTGCAAGGAAAGGGAACCTAGGTTGAGCCATTTGGTTCGATGATCCCTGATAAGACTGGTTCACATAGGTTTGATTGTTATAAAAACCATTGCCTTGGCCTGTGGGATAGTAGCCTCCTCCCATTTGACCCATATAGGGTTGCATGGGAATATGATATTTCGGTTTACCTTGAGAATGGGGTGCTATGAAGCCATAGTTATAAGATTGATAAGCGGGTTGATACCCAGACCCATAAGGTGTATAATTTTGTCCATAAGGTGGTCCATAATATGGTACATACCTTGCTGACAAATGAAGAGGCACATAGCCTTGTAACACTATGGTGTGAGCAGAAGTTGGACGAACATGGCTAACGGTAGTAATCTAGCCCGAAGGACCATGCATTAGAGGAAATTTGAGGTCTAAAATGGGCCTTCCAAGGAAAATAATAAAATAATAATTAAAATAATAAAATAATAGTTATTAATTTTGGAGGAAGAATGAAAAAACTACTTTTTGTGTTCGTATTTTCGACATATCTTCCTATGTATTTACTCAAATTCTGAGTGGGAGATCTTGTTGGATGTGGAATTTAATTCCCCATCCAACGAGTACCCACAATGCATACTTTTGATGAACCCCGCTACCCCAAAAACAATAAATACCTGAAAAATGTGATGATGATGTTATCATCACATTTGTTTAAGGTATTTCTTGTTTTTGGGGTAGAGGGGTCCATCAAAAGTATGCATTTTGGGTACTCGTTGGATGCATAATTAAATTCCACATCCAACAAGCTCTCTCACTTGAAATTTGAGTAAAAACAAACAAAGATATGTAAAAAATACGAACAAAAAAGTAGTTTTCTTTTATGACAAATATGTCAATTCAACCATTATGGTTGGCTCATTTTATTAAAATTCTATTGGTTCTTGAATTCCAACTCACAAAACTTATTGTTGGCGCGTTTTCTTAGAAGGCCCATTTTAGACCCCAAATTTACTCTATTGAGAGTTAGGAGGAGGATGTGTCGTCAAAAATGCATTTGAAGGAACCTGTTTTGAAGACGATGGAATATGGGAAGGGATGTAACTTCTACCCCCAATATTGACATGTCTAGGGTTAGTTCCATGAACGAGAACACCAATACTAGGCCTAGGATGTGTGTTTAAAGGTACTCCCACGGCTAGGGTGGAAGGTGCAATATGACTACTACCAAACCTATCTGCATAGAAAAGAATAGAAGTTCCCCTAGGCACAACACCAGGGTCAACACTAGATCTGACATTGGGTGTCGTATCACTCTTAGGAAGGTCTGGCATGCTATGACTAAATGTGCTAGTGCTAACAGGTGCATTGTGAGTTTCACCGCTCGGATTATGTGACCAATACCAATGGTCTGCGTTTATGTAGTCTAGAAATTGTGAGAATGCATCATGTGATGTACCAGTCACAACATGGTCGGGTAGCTCCAGAGTCCCATATGCACTTGAAGGTGAAACCTCCCACACAGGAGGTGGAGAAGGCAGACACTCTAGGATCTCAGTTGTACGACTCATGGTAAGATCTGTGTGTGAATCAAAGTGAGTATCAGTCCGCTCGAACTGTCTAGTTCTCTTCCATGAAGGAGGAGGAGATGTAGCAGGTGGAATACCTACTAAATGATGAGAACATCGGGGTTCTACACTCAGATCCATAGAGACTCTATGAAATAAAATACTCAATCTAACTACGCAACCCTAAGCAATCTAGCGTAAATAGATCACACGCCTAAGAAAAGCTATAGCCAAAATACAAGCAAACCAAGGGGAGGATATGTGAGATCCTGAATGCAGTAGGTATGTCTCACCTAGTAGAGGCTTGAGACTCCCATACACTACAAGCGGAGGTATACAACCTATTATAGTGGCCCTCAGCTTCAACGTGTAAAGAAACTGTGTTGTCCGACCCATACCTTGCTAAGTTTTTATCGTTATATCAGATCTTATAACATTTAGCATAATAACAACATAACCATAAGTAAAAATATCACTGAAAGATAGACAAGCACAACCATAAAAAGAACACAAATATTTATCATGGGAAACCCTCACGTGGAAGAAAACCCAACAAAACTTCCTCTATATAAGATGTATAAAATACAACCAAAAATAGTTGTTCTCCTCCTTCTATTCTGTCTCTCTATCTCTCCTGCGCTACACAAGTGAGTGAGTGCATGTTCAAATAAGAACCACAACTCCTCTATTTATACTAATTGCAATTGACATTTTGCACTAGACAAGCCAGCCCCAAGAAACTGTTTGGGTCGACTTCACCTAGGAATACTCAAAAAAATATATTATATTATTTATTAGGGTACTAAAGACCCGACACAAGTGGAGGATTTACCTCATGAATCTATGATGACCAAATACAATAGTAACACCCCATCGAAGGAATAATAACATCTCCCTTGAGTTACATCAGTAAAATACATTTAGAATATCCTTTGAAGTTACAATATTTCAACACTCCCCCTTAATTAGAAGGTTATTCTACTCACAACATCATCATAGACTATAGGAGAACAGAGAGACAGTTACAATAGTGCATTGAGGTAATACATCTATACATCACATGAAGTTTTCCACAATAAGTAACTTGGAACAATTACTCTTTATCTTCTACATCACATGATAACTTGATCCTTTTGCAGCAACGCTTTGATCTTTCGATCCTTCGTAGCAGCACTTCGATCTGCTGATCCTTTGCAGTAGTACTTCGATCTTCTGATCCTTTGTAGTAGCACTTCAATCTTTCGATCCTTTGCAGCAACACTTTGATCTTCTCGATCCTTTACAGTCAAACTTTGATCTTCTCAATCCTTTGCAGCAACACTTCGATCTTCTCGATCCTTTGTAGTAGCACTTTGATCTTCTCGATCCTTTGTAGTAGCACTTTGATCTTCTCGACCCTTTAGATCCTTTTGCAGCAACACTTCGATCATTTTGATCCTTTGCGGCAACAATTCAATCCTTCTTGATCCTTTGTAGCCGCACTTCGATCTACTTGACCCTTCACTACTGTACTTCAATCTACTTGATCCTTCCTTGCCATGCTACCTGTAGTACACATGGTCTATTTGCAGGATGATCAATCTCGATCAATTTAGGACATAAGTCTAAGGATGATGCAATCCTCCATTAGCATGATCCATGAAATCGATCAACTGAATCATCTACAACTAAATGTAGATCTCAACTGCACCCAATGCTGGCCCTATCATCCATGAGGACTCATCGTAGACCATCCATATCACACAGGTTAGGACCACTCACAAGTGAGTGTTATACTACGGTATCTGCACTCATGTGTAGGTATACTCTACCATGTAAGACTATTGTCTACAGAGCAGATCTTGACTACATTCAAAAAAATTTCCTAACGTAGAACATCCATACCACATAGGTTAGGACCATTCCCAAGTGAGTGTTATACTATGGCGTCTGTGAGGACTCATCATAAAGAATCCATACCACACAGGTTAGGACCACTCCCAAGTGGGTGTTAACTCTATGGAATCTACATATGAATGTAGCTATTCTCTCCACATAAGAGTATCATCTGTAGAGCAGATCTTGACTGCATACAAAATGTCAGTCTTGGTGTCCATGAGAACTCATCATAGGGAATTCATACCACACAGGTTAGGACCATTCCCAAGCAAGTGTTAACTCTATGGAATGTACATATGAATGTATCTATACTCTCCACATAAGAGTATCATCTGCAGAGTAGATCTCAACTACATACAAAATTTTAGTCCCGTTGTTCATGAGGACTCATCATAGAGCATCCATACCACACAGGTTTGGACCACTCCTAAGCGAGTGTTATTATACGGTATCCATAACTGAATGTGGGTACTCACCATACAAGATTAACATCTACAGGGCCATACTTAGCTAGTAAGCACCATTCTCCTGAACATAGTGTTATAACTGCTATCCTCTAGAGAGGATACCATCATCCACAAGTGAATGTGGGTACTCTCCATGCGAGAGTAGCATTTGCAGGGCCATCCTTACCTAGTAAGGACCACTCTCATGAACAGAGTGTTATACCTTCCATCCTCAAAAGAGGATACTATTGACCACAAATAAATGTCAGACCTTGTCAGGATCTCCAGTCATACTTGTCCTCTTTCATGCTGGAGCATCACTGTCATCCCATCATTGATGTCAGACTCATCATCACTCCCCATTTTCTAGGAGGATCCATATTATCAACCTAATCCCCCTTTGTCCGAGGAGGTTTCATAGTCTTGACTTGTTCGTTCTTTTTTAGGATAGTCCATATCTTTGACTCATTCCTCCTTTCTGAAGAAATTCCATATCTTCGACTCATTCTTCCTTTCTTAAGAAAGTCCATATCTTCGACTTGTTCTTCCTTTTTCGAAGAGAGTCTATATCTTTGACCTATTTCTCCTTTCCGAGAAGGGTCCATATCTTCGACCTGTTTCTCCTTTCTGAGAAGGGTCTATACCTTTGACTTGTTTCTCCTTTCCAAGAAGGGTCCATATATTTGACATGTTTATCCTTTTCAAGAAAATATCTATATCAACATCAATGTTCCTCCTTGCGAGGAAAGTATGCAGTATCATTATCACTATTACTCCTTGCGAGGAATGTATGTAGTATCTTCACTATTCCTCCTTGCGAGGAATGTTTTTTTGAACTACACCAAGCTTTTCATGGAAGCTTGGTCACCATATCAGCAACTTGCTAATCAGTACTCACATAATGGATTTTTATGTCTCCCTTCGGTACAATATTCCATGGGATTCTTTTTCATCTTTATGCAACTCAAAGAAATACTGTGGTATCCAAATCCATGTCAATTAGTCCTGACATCATTTTTCTGAATCCATATGGCTTCCCAAATAGCGAAGCAATTTGCCATGTACTCTGATTCAGTTGTACTGAGAGAAACACAAGACTAAACCATGAGATCATGGTGGATCCCAGACAATAACATCCCCTGAGGTGATCTTTCTGTCTACAGTACTTCCTGCCCAATTTGAATCCATATATCCATTAATCTATAGTCATGATATCTACCATAGTAAAGTCCCAAGTCTGTCATACCTTTAAGGTACCTTGATATTTTGTGCAACTATCAAGTGAACCCATCAAGGGTTAACTAGATACTGACTCAAGGTGTTGACAGTAAGGCATATATCTAACCTTGTGTTCGTCAGATACATCAATGACTCAATAATATATTTGTACTAAGTCATATCCACTAACTCTAATGTATGATCAGGAAACAACTTCATGTTGGTATCCATGGGTGTGGCTATGGATTTACAATCCAACATCGAATATTATTTAATATTTCCATAGCATACTTTCCTTGGTTCGAAAAGATTCCTTTTTGAGCTCTTCAACACTTCCATCCTGAGGAAATAATGCATCAATCCAAAATCATTCATCTTGAATTCTTCAGCTATCTTCTTCTTGCAGTCTGTGATTTGTTTCTCATTTATAGTCAGAATTAGATCATCCACATACAACAATAGTATGTCAGGTTTATCATCCATAACCTTAAGGTAAGGTTAGGATCAACTTTACTATTGGTAAAGTAGATGCTTTCCAAGAAGATATCTATTCTTTCATACCAAGCTATAGGAGCTTGCTTCAGTCCATACAGAGTCTTTTTTTTTCAACTAACATACATGAGTCACTTTGTTTTTTACTTCAAATCCTTGTGGTTGTTCGATGTAAACCTATTCCTCAATCACATCATTAAGGAAGGTCGTCTATACATCCATCTGGTGTAGAACCCACTTCATCATACAAGCAAGTGCCATGATGGTTCTGATGGAAGTGTACCTTGCTTCCTAGAGCAATTTTATGTTCATAATCAATTCCCTCTCTCTTGAGAGAATCCTCTATCCACAAATATTTCTTTCCATCAGCAACATGTTTTATCTTATAGATCCACTTGGAAGATACCACACTCTTGATTTCTTGTTTGGGTACTATATCCCAAACATTATTATGGTATTCTTCCATCACTGCTTCTACCATGAGTTCATTCTGTCAGGTTATCGACATATCTCAGTCTTACACATTCAACCTTGAAGGTTGGAACCCACTTTACTCTAGGTAAAGTCTCGGTCCATCAAGAAGCTGTCCATCATGTCGTATCATGTTGAACTCAGAGATCTTGTGTAGTCACTCCCCCTTAAGCAGAGCATCATCTTCCCTCTGCATTTTGTAATGGAGTGATAGGTAGCATTATCTACTACTATGTATCCATCTCAGGTTACTAGATACCAATATCCCTTTATCTTCAACTTTGTCGAAAAGTTTGTCTCGCACCCATCTGCGAGCTTGTTGTCTTCTATAGATTTTCTTCTTCAACCTTGTAGCGAAGGTTAAGATATTCACCACTCTAGGTGATCTTTCAAGCTCCTGGATGTGCTTATTTATGGGTTCCTTCTGATCTCATACAAAGCATACTCTGTATAGGTGGTTCTTTTCTTGATATATACTTCAACTGAAGAAGTGTGTCTGGTCAATAGAGTATGTCGTGCCATAGTCTATTCTTTCTAAGAAAAACACAAAACATGCTTTGTACACTTGTTCTTGTAGATCCATATGGAAGAAACTATGCACTTCCCTTCAGGTCTCAGAACCATATCATAGACATCATTCCGCATGATCAACTATTACTCTTTGATCATAGCTTCTTCTATAGCCAGAAAAGTTATCATCAATGATGTCACCCAACTGTGTTACACAACTAGAGTGTGTCCGAGGCATCTTAATTTGGTTTGGAAATCCTATCATGCTTTTCTTCATCTTGGAATATCTCTTATGCCCAAGATGTTCTTCATATTTCGAGGTGGATCTACTGCTTTCTGAATCTCTTTCTTTCGTCACAGTGCCTTTGACCTTGGGAGCTTCAGGTTCATGTTTATTGGAGTGAATCTTGAATTGTCATCACTTGTTCTTTGGAATAAGTCTCATCTTTCTTTTTCTTGTAGGCAGTTGTATAGAACCTTTCCTACAAGTCAAATGCACTAGTTGCATAGTTAGAACCATTTCATAGAACATATGCATAACGGCAAATTCTTATGCATCATGCAACTGTTTATCCAATACAACATTTGTCCATATCTCACATAAACTTTCTAGATGCCTTCCATCTCTAACATGACATCATTTAGATTGTGCACTAATCCAGTATGTCAACAAAGAGGTTTCATTCTAGACAAGTAGCAATGGAGAGTTGTATATCACCATGGGCTACTTACCCATCACATGCACATTAGTAGTATACTGTCCAGGGATGGTTTTAAGGAACCATACTTATTTAAAAGTGTATAAATATTGGTGAATCTTACTGATTCTTAAAACTCCAACTATGAAATGTTTGGCGATATTTTTCAAAAAATATTTTAATTTCCAAGGATTTTGAATCGTTTATATAATAATTTGATGATTTTTAGGGTGAAAAAAGTTAACCCCATCAAAATTGGGAAAAACAGGGCTTCAAAAAATGCAAAATGGTGAATCTTTTTTAGGAGAAAAACCTCTAAAAGTATCCCATGGCTAAATTTCACCCCTAAAATTATCCCTGATACTTTCATTAATGAAAAATTTTTATCATGCATAATACACAGCATATACAGGAAAGACAATTCAAATACTTATGTTTGTTAGTTTTTCATCATCTCCTTCCAGATCAGCAGCTTCTTCTTTGACCAGTGATATTGCTTCAATCTCATGCTTGCTTAAAAGATTTTCTAGAATGTTGCTTCTGGAAGACCTAGGGTTTGGCAGATAAACCCCAATTTTTCAATTGATGTATCTTTCAGATATGATTGGATATAAATATGCACCTCCTCAAGGTGAGCTAAGCAATATACTCATTTTCCCAAAACTGTGATCAGAACTACAAAACATCAGATGCCCCAGTTTTCTTTAGTTTCTTCTATAGAAATGTTGGATATTGTTTCTAAGGTATCTCTGAAATTGCTACTCCTCTGTGTTGAAAATTTCACACCAAGATATCCTCGTCTATCCTCTTTCCAACACCACAGGTTATAGTAGACTTGGTTTCACCAATTGGGACTTATGCGCATTTTCCCAAGGTGACTTATTTCTGTACTTTTCAAAAGAGCGAACTTGTATAGAATTCCATGTGTCACTGTTTCACCTTCGGGATCTACAAATTTTACCACAGAAATTAAATTTTGTTCCCTTTCTGGAACATTTTGCGAAATTCCATTTGGACGTTCATAGCCAGAGATATAGCAATTTTCCCTAGGTCACCTACTTAAGGATGAATCCTGGGAGAGTCTGAAACCCTGACTTGGAAAAACCATATCTCCAAAAGTATAATGAATATGAGGCTGAAATGTTTATACATTGTTCATCAGGAATTTATGTTCGGTTTGTAAAAGTTTCGGCTCCTAATCCTTCTATGATATCGAGCTATAGAAAATATACCAAAACTACTAGTTTTAGTATTTTAGTGTTTTCAAGCATGAAACCCTAATCTTCAATAGTTGTAGCTGTAGCACTGTTTCGGCTGTACAATGACTTCTTTCAGGGTGGCTCCGATACCATGTTACATTTTTATGGTTATATCAAATATTATAACATTTATCATCATAACAGCATAACCATAAGCAAAAATATCACTGAAATATAGACAAGCACAACCATAAAAAGAACACAAAGATTTATCCTTGGAAACCCTCATGGGGAAGAAAACCAAGAAAAACTCCCTATGTATAAGATGTATAAAAGATAACCAAAAACAATTGTTCTCCTCCTTCTATTATTTATCTCTCTCTCTCCTGTGCTACACAAGTGAGTGAGTGTGTGTTCAAATAAGAACCACAAATCCTCTATTTATACTAATTGTCAAGTGAAATTTTGCACTAGACAAGTTGGCCAAAATAAACTGTTTGGGCCGACTTCACTGAGGAATACTCAAAAATAATATATCAGATTATTTATTAGGGTACTAAGGACTTGACACAAGTGGAGGATTTACCTCATGACTCTCTGATGACCAAATACAATAGTAACACCCCATTGTAGGAATAATAACAACTCCCTTGGGTTACATTAGTAAAATACATTTAGAATATCCTTTGAAGTTACAATATTTCAACATACCTGGCCATGAAACTCATAGAATAAGCTCTGCAAGTACCCCCAGTGATACCCAGGTAGGGAAACTAAGGTCACCCCAATATAACCAATGCTTAGGTGGACAGTCGTAGGAGGGTTCGACCGTATGGGCATGGTAGCAAAGCTCGAAGCTTGAAAGCACAAACCGGTACCTCAAAAGCTCCCAGATACAAATATGATACTGGAAATATCTCTAGATATCACAGAAAATGGCCAAGGGCTATCCCAACCACAATCGTGTACGATGCCTTGTGCTTAAATCCTATGTAAGAGGAGCCTCCTAAGAAACACTAATTATACCAAATATTTTTCTCTCTCACCTGGATAGACACCTACTTGTTTCGTTTAGTAGTCTTGGAGAATTGACTCACAATGAACTATTCCAAAACTACAAATCCTAATCTTGTTGATGAACCCTATAAAATGAAAATGTGTAATTCATTTTAATTAAGCATTGATTTTAACGGCTGTGATTACTCAAAGCGAAATGGTCGTGAAACTAATCATTATTATGACTCAACATTGAAATAAATGTGCACACCTAAAAAGCAATGCCAAGTGTGCTTTTTTAGAATGAAAAATGGGGTATGACACTACATGAGATGCATGTTTTCCTTCAAATGATAATGTAATCATTTCTAAATGAAAACCTGAATATAACTTCAGTAAGCAAACCTAATGCAAGTACCATGCAAGTGCAAAAATGAAAAAATGCATAAGTATGCAAAAGCAAAATATTTTTGTATTTTTGAAATAAATGAGACGTAAAAGAAGCAAAAATACTCTACTACTCTCAGACCCTGCAACCACTCATAGATAGCATCCAAGCAAGGCACCAAGATAAAAGAAATATAATGCACTAATCCCAAAACAAAAAAGGAAAAAATGAATGACAAGAAAAAAATCTAATAAAAAATAAATCAAAGAGGGTCTCTAGTTAGAAACAGAGGCAGTATAGAGAGACCAACAACACCCGAGAAGACTAATCAATACTCAGAATTCACCGAGCAGCTTCCAATCATCCAAATAAAGCTCAAAACAGAGGCATACGTGATTGTTCGTAGAAAACCTGCGTACATACGTGGGAAACGACATGTATATGTAACTGTGAATCAAATACTATTGTACATGATAATGCACCTAATAACCTTAGGTCTGGGGTTACCAACATACTCAGTTACTTGTAGACAATTTGACTTCTAAAGTGCAAAATAGGAAATATGAAGTTAGAAGGACTTACTGGGTTAAACGAAGGTCGATCCTTGCTTATCTTCTTCCTCTCTGCTCTACTCCAAAAGTCTCCAGGATAGTTCCTCTTTCACCTATCAAAAGACACTCTTCCAGATACAATATGATTCATATATGTATAAGCAGGTTAGATAAATCACATATAGTACTGAAATGCAAACATTTATCAAACCACAAAATATGAAACACATATGGAAGAATTAATCTCTTTATTATTAATAATGGAAAGAGTTTAGGTTACAACCCAATGTCTAAGACAAGGACTCCTCTGTCACCAAAGGATTCTGAGTTTCACTGCTCCAAAGATTTATGTAGACAATCCACCAGCATAACTTTGCTCTTCAAGTCTTACTACCAACACCCTCCCCAAGGCCTGTATTTATATGGGTGAAATAAGGCAGTTCTCGAAGGTTAGGGAGGTTATAGCAGTTAAGGAAATTAAGTTAAATGTCTTAACTAATATCCCATTAGTGCGTGTTTTGATATTTAAATGTTGAGAGACACATTCACGGGTCTGTAGTAGAGCAACCCATGAATAATTCGCGACTATGTATAAGCGCAACCCGTGAATACAAGGATTCGTGACTTGCTGTATAAGAGACTCGCGAATGATGCGCAAGTTGTCAGTAAAGAGAGTCGCGAATACAAATCAACATAGGTAAAATGGCAAAGTAACCAGATGGGTATATAGGGAATGTACTTCATCATAAGCCAAATTATAGTGAATATAGGCAAACCTCTATCCATAAGTGTCCTTTTGTGTGCCAACTTGAGGGAAGTCAGCACTCGGACGGAGAGGTGCCATTCAGGTGTATAACAGATGCCCCCTAATGTGTGAGGTTAGATGGGAACGATGGCCAAAATACATTATAATCTTTAAATCTGGAGAAACTTAGAAATCCAATGGAGCAGAGAGAGTACCTGAAACAAATACATAATAATGTCATATACAAAGTTACATCTGAGGATGCTATGTTCAATTTACTGGAACACTAGCTCCTTTACAATATTTGAGTACATCATATGATACGGGTAAAAACCACGTATTTACAAAGGTGGACCAAAGCCACAATACAATAATGATGAGTCTTCAAAGATCTGGAAGTTGGATATAGAAATGGAACATAGTCTTGTGCAACTTAGTTCATGTATGAGGAACTAAGGTCTTCATAAAGGTTCCCAAAGAACCAATACAATCCAAGCCATGTGAATAAGGGTAAGCTGAAGTCGAACATGGAGAGGATTCAACAGTTTGTCAACCAATAGATGATAATTGACAACTGAAGCAAAGGAGTTCACCAATGATGAAAGTGAATCCAGAGGTACCATCGTCAAAACTCTAGGTCTTCATCATCAAGAAGTGCTGAAACGAAACCATACTGTGATAGGGAAGGAAATAGATCCTCCAACGGATCACAAGAGTGACTAGGAACTGGGCAAAAGAAGGTAGACACAAGGAAATGGATAGCAGATATAACAATGATGGAATCAGGCTATAGATCAGACAGTGGGAAGAATCCTTGAACAGTGAGCACAACACAGAGATGACCCAAGGCAGCGTATAATATATAGATAGGACAACTAGACTTATCTGTCATGTAGGAGACATGAGCAGATTCCCCAGGTATAAAGGACAAGAGGAGGAGCAGAAACTCAAAGTGATAGCTGAACACAGGTGTACACTGAAACATGGATATTGGAAAGCAAAGAGTGCTATGTTCAAGGATGACATGCTGCCATTACTGAAAACAAGAGAAAACTTCTTCCTTACCTTCCCTGTTAAGTTTTAACGAGTCCAGGAAAGTCAACTTGGTTCCCTCTTCATTTTTTAACAAGCTTGAAGAGATGGGAAAATAATGCTTGATAGGATCACTGATTCGAGGATTTAATGAGCCCGAACTAGTACATGCTCATGCGGTGTTTTCACATTTAGAGAGTCTGAAAACTCCAAAGAAGACTCCAGGGGGGTCCTTTTTCGTCCAATTTAGTCTCCTGAGGCCAAAAAAGTATAAAACAAACCATAGAAGAACTCTCTTAACTTCCGAAGAAGAAAAGGTGAAACTTTTTCGTACTTAGTCGGGAAGGTCCGAAAAAGGTTAAATTACCACCTACCCAACGCTCCTTCCAGAACAACATAAAATAGATTCAGTTTTACGAGTATGAAGGAAAGCAAGATCACTCAGAAAGATCCATTTGGTTACGAGAAATGGGGCTTACAACAATAAACTCGTTTCTTTGTTCTTGAGTGTTTAACGAGCATGACAAAGACACAAAGTACACTCGGAATTTTTTTCATGTTTGGGTCCAGAGCACGAAAAAGAGAAAACTAAGCTCAAACCGGGTGTTCCTTTTCTGTAAATTTAGTCCCTCAGGTCCAGAAAAGTGATAAACCTATACCTGAGAATACTCTTCTCAATTCAAAAGAAAAGAGAGTGATCCTTTCTCGTACTATTCCACATGGTCCGAGAAAGAGATAACCTACCACCAATGCGGATTCCCATTCACATATTCTTAACGAGCTTGAACGAACGAGATAACTCGGCAGTCAAGTCTGTTTTGAAGGAGTCAGACCCGGGCCTAAAGAAACTCCATAAGGTCGGGGAGTCCTATAAAGGGATAGCTTGTAAAGAGAGATTCATAAAAAGCTCTATTTGGCGTGAAAAATAGCTATGAGGAAACCCATGGTCCTGAAACAGTAACGAAATGAATACCAAAGGATGGCAATGGCATATAAGAATGATACTCATGAAAAAAGGAACCCTAGCCACGGAAGAACAATGGTAGAGACAAGGGACTAATGTCTTAGAATACCATAGTCCGTGGCAAAATGTTGCATACTAAGGTTAATGTGGAGTGATAAGATGCCAACATGTGTTGGAAAGAGCAAAAACCACCCTATAGAAGCATCAACATTTTGTAAAAGTTGGTAAACCTGTTCCAAGGCACAAAAAGGGTGATATTAGTCAATTGACATTTCAAACTATACAAAAAGACCCACTTTACGAAATATTATTTCTATAAATAGCTTGAAAATTAAAACATTTCTCACCATTTGCACTTTTTGAAACAAAAAGGAAAGTTTACCCTCTATCTTTGATCGATCGTCGTGGACAATTGGACCAGCGAAATTCAAATCCGTCAGCTTTAGGTAACTCTACACCCTAAGCCCTTTAATTTGATCCAAACAAATTTCAAAATTAATGGTTAATTCAGTATATTTCATCATCCTAAAACATGGCAAAATGCATTCGCGGGTTGCTAAGCGTAAGAGTCGCGAATACGCGTTCCATTCGCGAGTTGCTTAATAGGAAAGTCGCGAATGACTCGCGAGTTGTCCCAATGGACAGTCGCGAATGCTGTGCAATAGGAAAATGTTTTAAAAATAGTCAATTTTTAAATTTTTATGATGGAATACTGAATCAAATTATGTCTATTTGTCAGGGAAAATATGGTGCTAGAGTGGAGGGAGAGGGAACATGAGATGATGGATCAAGCAGCTCTCCAAATCCTGCCTACCATCCAAGCATTGAAGAATAGTGGGCTGCTCAAGTTCTTTTGTACATCGCCCATGCGGGCCAATGTCTGCATATTAGAGTTCTTGGTCAATTACTGGGACCATGACCTGGGGATGTTAAATATCCAAGGTGAGACTTATAGAGATTCTGGGTTCGATCCCCAGTGGATTCGCCAGTTCTGTTGTACAGGATAATGCACCTAATAACCTTAGGTCTGGGGTTACCAACATACTCAATTACTTGCAGACAATTTGACTTCTAAAGTGTAGAATAGGAAATAGGAAGTTAGAAGGACTTACTTGGTTAAACGAAGGTCGATCCTTGCTTATCTTCTTCCTCTCTGCTCTACTCCAAAAGTCTCCAGAATAGTTCCTCTTTCAATCCGAAGGGCATTTTCCTATATGCGAATGTACCCCAAGGGAAAATAAAAGTTGTTTTATGCTGGTCTTCCGGTTTGATTTGGATTTGATTGTAGCCGGAGAAACCATCCATAAACGAAAATACCTCACTCCCCGCACAAGCATCTATGATCTGATCAATAAATGGTGTGGGGTAGTTGTCCTTGGGACAGGCTTTGTTAAGATCTTGAAAGTCAGTACAAACGCGAATAGTCCCTTGCTTTTTATCAACAGGAACTGGGTTAGACACCCACTCAGTCAAAGCAATGGGATATATGAAACCTACTTTCAACAACTTTTCAACCTCTGCCTTCATAGCCGCCGCTTTACGCCGGTTCACGGGGCGTAATTTCTGCCGAACCGGCTTGGCATCAGGGTAGGTACGGATTTCATGTTGGACAATAGATGCATCAATGCTTGGCATCTCCTCATATGACCAAGCAAAGATATCACGGAATTCCTTGAAAAGGGCAGTATAGATAGCAATCTCCTTCGGAGAGCAGTTTGCTCCTATATAGATGTTTTCCACGACATCTGGGTTGACGGAAATATTGATAGGTATAGTGGCGGAAATGTTTTCCATATTCCCCTTGGCAAACACTCCTTCCCTAGGTAAAGGGTTGACGGGTGTATCAACATCTCCAGGCAGTCTCACATGAAACTCTTGGTTTCCTATCTTGCTTAGCTCTAGAAGGAAATAAGATCGGTGATGAAGATCCTCACATATCTTCTCACGTCCACACATAGCTTCCAGAATGGCTTCATCGGAAGGTAAAACCGTATCTAAGCAATCTATGGAATGTAAAGAGTTTTCCGCCCATGTAGGAAAATAGACTTCTTCCAGATCGTCCGAGACTGTAAGAGGATCTAGAATGGGATCAACAGTGGCATGGGTAATAGCTTGATATGCCACTTACACTGCCGATAACGGTACTTCCGGTTCTTGGGGGGTTGGGAGAACCCAAGGATCAGTCCTATCGACCACTGAAGCGATGGACTGCCCCATACTAGTGGAACCGATATAGTTAACCGGGGCTCGGATATCAAACGTGCCCATCAATGATGTGTACAGTCCATCCCCTAAGCTCTGAGCAGCAGGCTTGCTCTGATCAACCAATGGTACATTGGATTCCTTAGACTCTAAATGGCCCTTTCGAGTAAAATCAAGTTGTTCAACAGTAACCAACTTGCCCTCATGTGGAAAAACCACGACACGAAGAACAACCGATGCAACAGCAGTCATTGCATAAGTCCAATTCCTACCCAGGAGCAAATTGTAGTCCAAGGGAGCATCAATCACTTCAACTTCAACAGACACTGCTTTTCCTGCCAACTTAATCTCGAAAGCTGGCAAGATACCATGTGGACGAAAAGACCTTCCATCGAAAGCAGTAAGTAAAGTGGTTGATGGGACCAGCTCTGGGGATCCGAGAGCTTTCCAACAAGCCAGGGACATAACACATGTAGAGGCTCCCTCATCAACAACTGCCCTTCCAATGGTATTACCACCATGTACGACATCTATTGATAGGGCTACATGGTAAGGGAGGAGAATTTTGACATCTGACAAAGGAAACTTCGCCATGAGACTCGAAGAGTCAATGCTACCTAAAGCTGCTAAGAGGGCATCCCGCTGGGCGGGATAACTCTATAGCACCTCCAAAGCTGACATTACACATGGGGTTTGAGCTAGGTCTTCAACCACTGAGTAGTTGGAAGCAGCCCTATTGGGATTATGCAAAGTCTTCTTAAAGATACCTTTGAGTATCTTTGGCATTATTTCCGCAGGTTTCTCTATAGTGAGCGGGTTGGAAGGTTCACCTACAGCTTTACCCGTCTCATGAGTCTCTTTCTCATAGTTCTTATTCCTGGTTTGCAACAAAGTTGAGGATCTGACCATGTTGATATAATTAGGGTCAGGAGTAGTTTGACTGCCCCCTGCTACAGTAGAAGCTGACGCAGAATTCTGTCCTTAGGGAAAAGGATCCTTCAGGATAGCTGTTGGTTGGGTTTTTAACAGCTTCTGAGCTTGTTCCATAAGGGGACAAATATGGGTCAAGTGGTCTCCTTGGCACAACTTACAAGGGAACTTGACTTTCTTCTTTTCCATTTTTCCCCCATCAGAATTGTTCACGGGTTTAGGCTTTTTTTGGTTTCCCTCTCCTTTTTTGCCTTTCTTCTTCTTCCCGCCGGGCTGCTGATTTCCCTTCTGAGAAGTTTGAGCAAAAACATTTGCATTTTGGGGAGAGGGGGCAGCCTTTGCTGCCTCCACCGTAGACTGTTTGACAGATAATTGGTGAAGTTGTTTTGTCAAAGACTCTACAGTGGGAGAATCAACGGACCCAACCACACCATCGGCATGGGGTCTAGGCTTGGGTTTCTCGGCCTCATGAGAAGGCCTAGGTGCCTCAGGGATGATTTCATATAAAATCCCTGACTGTGAATAAATCAAGTCCAACTGCTGGGCCCTAAGTATGGCTTCTTCCTCACTAGTCACTCCTGATGTGGAAACATCCTTAGATATATAGGGAAATAATGATTTAAGGAACCATTCTAATAGAAACTCAGGAGGAATGGTGGCTTTGATAAGGCTCTTTCGCCTCCTCCACTCTTGGATATGATCCGAGATGTGGGTTGCCTTGTTTTGTCTAAAGGTAGACAACAAGTTCGTTCTGAAATCGTATCGAACCGGAAGCTGAAAGTGGCTAAGGAAAGCTCCAGCCAAGTCCCAGAAACTACTAAAAGCAGCAGAAGGCAACTCAATGTACCATTTTGCCACAGTGCTCGTCAAGATCCTCTGGAACATCCTCAATCTCACTGAATATTCATTCAATGAATTGGAAGAACACCATAAATGGAAGGTGGTGGCATGTGCCCCAAGATCTTCACCAGCTTTACCTTCGAACTTAGGGATATCCGAGGGCAATTTGGTGGGAACAGGTGGCCACGAGGGGTCATGCCTCACCGGGTCATTCATCAATTTTGATAAGTCTGGCAAGTTTAAAGTTGCCAGAAAAGGAAGTTTGGGCCTAGCCGGTGTACTAGATGTGCCATATTGGGGATTCGAGGGTCCTACCCCCGACTGCCCAAAGTTAAAAGAGGGTTTTCCCCCAGACACCGGTTGTGAAGTGGGAAGGTTGCTTTGGAATGGATTCCATCTGTAAGCCACAGGATTTTGGGTGGGAGGTGCAGTGTAAGTGGTTCGGGTCATCCCCATAGAAGTAGGGGTCTGAAATATTGGAGCAGGTATCCCTCTGCTAAACAAAGAGAAGGGAGAGCTCGTGTATGGGACCGAAATAGGGGTTTGGAAGCTTTGCCCATAAGAGGTGTTACTTCCAAACTGCACTCCTACATATGAAGGAGGTGGACCTACATATGGATTGGATGGGGGAATGTGCCCCCCATTCCAAGGGAATCCTTGGACAAAGGCCGAGGATCCCACCAGACCACTCTGGGTAGTGTAAGGGAAGGAAGAAGGAATTGTAGGTATATTGGGGATCCCAGTAACCATATCACCAAAAGTACCTCCTATGTTCGAGTAAACCAGCGGTTGGACCACCCGGCTTGCTGGAGTTAAGGGTGTGGAAGGTAAACTAGATCTAGGGGCACTAACTGGGGGAGGTAGTACCCCTTCAACCCGAAGGGTTGAGGTGAAGACAAATGAACTTTCTCCCGAAGAATACATGACTCTACCCACAGGGACACCTAGTACTGGTGAATCAAAGGGTCTAACCTGCACGATCACTAGATCGTTCAAATCAGTCAAGGGGGTGTTAAAATTTCTTGCAAACTCGTCAGTCTGCAATTCTTTTATCTCGACTTTGTCAAAGTCAAAGCGGTTAGCAATTAATTCCGGTTCACCAAGAACCTCGCTTACTCCTACTGGTTCAAAAGAACCGCTTGTGCTTAATCTCCACCTTTGGGGTAAAGGTGGAGGCTCCAATGTGGTGAGAGGAGGAAGGTTTCTCAACCTTCTTGACCTTCTAAGCAGTTGGTCCTCCAGAATTAAGACTTGGACTAATCACACCCTAAGGCCAACTAAAACGCAAGCAAACCACAGAGCATACACTAAAAAGATCCTAGAGTCTCAAGAAATCAAACCAGGGTATAAAGATATACTTTCCCGAAGAAAGCCGATGAACAGTTACTTGGTGTCCTTGAGGGGTTCTCAGGCACAAGCGGAGGAATCACCCACCACCCTCCTACAGTTTCCACAAGGGTTACCTTCCAAGTCCGTTCAAGGTGAACCAGAAATAACCTTCCGGTTTACCTGGGTATGAGCCCTAAAAAGACAAGAGACTAAGGCTACCTTGACAATACCAGCTGTCTGGGGGGACAGTCGTCAACCGAACTCATATGCATGGGCAGGGTAGATTAGCCCGAAACTCTGTCTAGGACAGAATCCCCAGATGCGTAAAAGTCCTGGGTTACGTTTTGACAAGGATTCGGAGGGATATCTCCTCTGTCCAAGCCTCCACGCGGCCTAGTGCTTAACTCCTGTTTGAGAGGAGCTTCCCAGATACAGTGATAGAATCAAGGATTTACCTAAAGAAAGGTACACTACGTCTGAGTTTATAACTTGTGGGAAGTTTACACTCCCTAGCCCACGAGTCTAGCCTAAGCTAGTAGGTGAAAGGCCCCTAAAAATAAAAACTTGCTAATAAATTTTAAATTAAGCGTTTATTTTAAAGGGTTGTTTCTTACTCAAGAGGAAATGGATGTGATGAACTGTATGGTGTTTTGACTCAGCAAGAAATAAATGAAATTAAAGGTGTATTCAAAGCAAATTAGCACTATAAAATAAACTTCTTTTCATTTTTTCAAAATATGTATTGATGAACTGAATGCAACTATAAGAGAAACTAAACCTATATTTTTGTAGTTTTCTGAGATAATATTTTTAAACTGAAAGCAAACACTACTTGTGCAAAAATTACAATGCAAAAGATTAACTATGTTTTGTTTTTCACTTTAAAAAACTCAAAAATCCACTATGCATCTATAATGCACTGAATCTTGGGTAAACTTGACACTTATAGACTGTATGAAAACCACAAACTGAAGCAAACAAGCAGACAGGACCAACAGACCAGCAAGAAAAGCAGGCTAGGAACCCTAGCTTGGGTGGAAACAATGACACAAAATCACTGAAGACTTAAAAGGTAAGTGCAAGCCAACAACTGTTACAAAGTAGACTGGAACAAACAGAGCCCAAGAGCCTGATCACTGATCTGGACTAAGACACTTAAACCAATCACCCAAACAAGCTAAATACTTCAGGATGGAAAAAATAAATAAGTCAAGTAAAAAGAAATCAAAGAGCTTTCAAAAAGCAAGAGATGTGATCACCTGAGGCATTCAAACAACTCTATAGCACCCTTAAAGAAATTCTTCTCAGGAAATAGGAAATATAACAAGCAAAAGAACAAGCAAACTTCTACTCAAAAAATCCCAGTTTCCAGAAGTATCCGCGACTGTCTATGAGGACAACTCGCGAATGATTCACGACTGTTTAGTTGAACAACCCGCGAAAGCAACTTTTAATTCACGACTATTTTGTGGAACAACCCGCGAATGGGTATAAAAAATTTCTCAAAGACAAAGAAAAAAACCCTAAGACCTTCAAATGCTGAAGCAAGTAAGAAGCAGGATAAAAATCACAAACAGACTACCAAGCAAACACTGGCTAGGAAGACAGAAATGACCTACAGCAAACTAGGCTTCCCCAGCGGAGTCACTAGTTCTGCTGTACAGGATAATTCACCTAATAACCTTAGGTCTAGGGTTACCAACATACTCAGTTACTTGCAGACAATTTGACTCCTAAAGTGCAGAATAGGAGATAGGAAGTTAGAAGGACTTACTTGGTTAAACGAAGGTCAATCCTTGCTTATCTTCTTCCTCTCTGCTCTACTTCAAAAGTCTCCAGGATAGTTCCTCTTTCACCTGTCAAAAGACACTCTTCCAGATAAAAGATGATTCATATATGTATAAGCAGGTTAGATAAATCACATATAGTACTGAAATGTAAACATTTATCAAACCACAAAATATGAAACACATATGGAAGAAGTAATCTCTTTATAATCAATAATAGAAAGAGTTTAGGTTACAACCCAATGTCTGAGACAAGGACTCCTCTGTCACCAAAGGATTTTGAGTTTCACTGCTCCAAATATTTCTGTAGACAATCCACCAGCATAAGTTTGCTCTTCAAGTCTTACTACCAACACCCTCCCCAAGGCCTATATTTATATGGGTGAAATAAGGCAGTTCTCGAAGGTTAGGGAGGTTATAGAAGTTAAGGAAATTAAGTTAAATGGCTTAACTAATCTCCCATTAGCGCGTGATTTGATATTTAAATGTTGAGAGACACATTCGCGGGTCTGTAGTAGAGAAACCCATGAATGATTCGTGACTATGTATAAGCTCAACCTGTGAATACAAGGATTCGCGACTTGCTGTATAGGAGACTCACGAATGATGCGCGAGTTGTCAGTAAAGAGAGTCGCGAATACAACTCAACATAGGTAAAATGGCAAAGTAACCAGCTGGGTATATAGGGAATGTACTTCATCATAAGCCAAAGTATAGTGAATATAGGCAAACCTCTATCCATAAGTGTCCTTTTGTGTGCCAACCTTAGGGAAGTCAGCACTCGGACGGAGAGGTGCCATTCAGGTGTATAACAAATACTCGCGTACAGGAAGAAAAATAGGGAAAAATGATAAGCCAAGGTAAAAATTACTCCTACAAACACTACTGTGTAAACATACCTCTAGACCCGACACAAAAACAGATAAATAAAAATAAATTCAAACACATTGTGCACCCAATCCCCAAAGAAAAAGCAACTAGGAACCTCCCTAGTGGAGTCTCCAATTATGTTATAGAGAGAAACTTCCTATGGCTTGGGTGTAACACAATAGACAGTATGACACCAAAAATCAATCCTTTCCAATATTCAAGAGCAATAAAAACATCTAACACTAAGGGATATGAATCATGCCTTTTTCCAAATGGTTGATGTAGATCCCCGTTGAGCTTTTCCAACCCGTTTGCATTCACAATTTTCTCTCAAAAACAACAAACAAGACAAAAATGATATAGATATTAATGTGTCAGAGCTACTCTAGCATTTATAATCAATCATGTATAATAAAATAAATTTGATCCATGGATACAATATTCATATTTATGCACATGTATTGGACAGGAAATGGATATTTCTATTAATAAATTAGAGATACAATAGCGACAAACTCTGTCGGTACTTCTGTGAACTAGAGAAATCGAGTCCTCCACCTAGGCCTCCACCACTTCAATCCTCCATCTCTCAATGGCAAGCTCACAAAGAAAAGGCAATATTGGGAAGAGTAACACTATATGCTCCAAAGGGACAAAGTGAAGTGGACTCAAGCATAAGCAAATGGGGCAACAATGGACTATAGTTTCCTTACTCTTCAATTTCTCCTCTTTCAATGTATCGAAGAGGATTAATATATATCACTCCACAGAGGTAATGGAGGGTCCGGTCGGAGTATTCTCAAGGAATATGGAAGGACAAGAGTCAAGTAATTCAGACTACTATGAGGAAAACTCCAAAAATATTTGTCTTCATGCATACTTCCCAATGTATGTAGGTTTGAGCTCAAAAGCTGCATATACACACGAGTATCACTTTAAAAGTCATGTATATGTATAAACATGTGATTTTGGGGGATAATATTGGAACATATAATTATAATATAGGTAAATGGGATCCAAAGAGTCTGCAAAGGGACAAGGAATGCCATAAACATGTGATCACCCAGGTATGGTAAAATCAGCTATAACAAAGACTCAACATACTTCAAATATAGGAGGACTGCTATCCAGGAAGTCGAGGAACCTAAAGAGATGAGAGTCCAAGAAATGCAAATTGAAGCAATTACAGAAGACCATGAATATCATGACATGAAAGAACCACAAGAGCCGGTAGATACATTCATTGAGAAGGACTCCCATAAGAGGAAACCAGCATGGGCATGAGAGCTCATACAAGAAGCTGAAAGGTATGGTGCTCTAGAGGGTATACATAGAGAAAGAAAGAGAGAAAATCCCTACAATATCTATGCGTCCCTGTTGTGTGACATCATTAACAGAGAACCTTCAACCTATGAAGAGGCCGCAGAAAAGAAAGAATGGAAGGATGCTATGATCAGTGAATATCATTCGATTATAAAGAATGATGTTTGGGAGATAGTTCCAAGACTAGAGAAGAAGTATGTCATGACTTCAAATTGGATCTACAAGATCAAGCATGTTGTAGATGGAAACATCAAGAAATACAAGGCAAGGTTAGTAACACAAGGCTTCTCACATAAAGAAGGCATAGCCTACAAAGAGACATTTTCACCTATGTTGAGGTACACTTCCATTAGGACCATACTTTATTTGGAAACAGTTATGAAATCGAAAATACACCAAATGGATGTCAAGACATCCTTATTGATTGATGTAGTGGAGGAGGAAGTGTGTGTGGAACAACCACTGAGATTCGAGACACATGAAAGGAATACCCATGTGTTTAAATTGAAGAAGTCAATGTATGGATTGAAACAAGCACCAAAGACATGATACAACATGATGGATAGCTTAATGATGAGCTTGAGCTTTACCAAGACTACAGCAAATTCCAACCTCTACTTCAAGATGGAAGACACAAGACCTATGATACTCCTACTATATGTTGATGACTTGTTTTTGACAGGCGAAGAGGAACTCATTACAAATGCAAGGAGGAGACTTGATACAGAGTTCGAGATGAAATACCTAGGTATGATGCACTACTTCTTAGGCATGGAGGTGTGGCCGAATGTAGATGGAATATTCCTTAGGAAAGAGAAGTATGCAGTGGATATTCTAAAGAGATTCTGAATGTTGGACTGCAAGGTGATAGCCACACCTATGGCATATACCTTGAATCTTCTGACTGATGCTTCATACGAGTTGGTTGATGCTACAATGTATCATTAGATGATTGGATCATTGATGTATCTAACAAATATGAGACCAACCATATGCTTTGCGATGAACACCTTGAGCCAGTTCTTGGCAAATTTGAGGCATGTTCACCTGATAGCAGCAAAGCATGTTCTCAAGTAACTAAAAGGTATAGTGGCTTATAGGATCAAATATGATGTGAATTAGAAGATTAACCTACATGGTTATGTGGATTCTAACTAGGAAGGTAGCGCCACTGATAGGAAGAGGACCTCAGGTTGCTTCTTTATTTTACAATATGGAATGATCTGTTGGTTCAGAAGGAAGAAATCTTTTGTGACGTTGAGTACATCCGAGACAAAGTATGTTGCCACCTTCTCGGCTAGTTGCAAGGAAGTGTGGTTTTGAAAACTACGATCTGACTTATTTGACCTCCAGTTGGATGTGACTTGTATCTTATTTAATAATTAGAGTTGCGTGAAGCTATCGAAAAACCCAGTGTTCCATGACAAGTCAAAGCATATCGAGATCAAGTTCTACTATATCAGGGATATGGTGTAGAGAGGAGTAGTGAAGCTCCAGTATGTGGCAATACAGGAGAAGATAGCCAATGTGTTGACCAAGCCTCTAGTGAGAGTGAAGTTCAAGTACTTCATAGAAAGACTTGGTTTGATCCAGATCGTGATCCCTCGAAAGAGGAAGTGATAATTTCTAGCATATCTAGAGAGACAGGTTGTCTAACTATAACATCATAGCGAATTTTGTAGGTTGATCAGACGTAATCAGTCCTATAGGTTATTCTTGGATAAGTCCTGGTGAAACTCATAGGTTATCCATGGATGTAATTAGTCCTGATGTGTTCTATGCTAGAAATAGTTGATGCACGATATCTAATATAGGAAATGAGTCAGGTTATCTGAACAGGAGAAATCTGGGTGAAGCAGGATCCTCAGACGTAATAATTCATATAGGTTTTCCTCATATCTAATAAGTCCCTGCAAAGCTCATAGGTTATCCTTGGATGTAATCCATCCTGTGACATGTTATTCGAGTGTAAAATGAGACCTGGTGTCGTATGCAGGTTACTCGAATATAATAATTCCTATGGCTTTTCTAAGTGCAAAAATGAGACCTAGCATGGTACGTAGGTTACTCAAATGTAATACACCTCGAAGGTTGTCTCAATGTAAAGGATCCTGAACGAAGGATGTTCAGATGTAATAAGTCCTTTAGGTTGACCAGAGAATGTAAAAGGTCCTGAAGTATCAGGTTATTTGGTCGTAATCCGTCTGTACATATATATCTATGTATGTGTTTTCCCATGTTGAGATGATAAGGTCATGAAGCATGAGAGGTGTACCAAGGCGGTTCTACTGATAGAACATAGGTTGATAGTGCAAAGACGTAACGCACTGAGTGTGATCCTAGGTGACTATCGCATAGTATAAACTGTAGGTTTTCTTAATGATGTGAAGATTATCTTGGCCTACTACTATGGTGAAAGAACGCAGGTGGTTTGCATCTAAAGATTTGTTCTTTTTTTTTGTTTTTTGCAAGACAAAAGAGATGATTTATATATGACAAGATGAAGGTATGAGATGTAGGTTATTGTCATGGAAATGTAAAGAAGGTCCTGAAGCATTCATATGGAATGGATTTATTGAGATGTGATGAATACCTGGATGAGGACTATGCCTACACCTAGCCGAAAGAGGATTGGATCTATAGAAACTTCCAATGATAGATAGTACCATTCGATGATCAATGATAAGAAGATGACGGCAGAAGCTATGATGATTACTCTATGGCTCCGCGATGAAGGTTTGACCAGATGTGTTGATGACTGTGAAGAGAGAGAATACCTTCCTAGTTAAGAGGGAGTGTTAATGTATTTGTAACTTCGAAAGATATTCTAATGTATATTATCATTTTATGTTGTTTTACCCCCATTAGGGATATGTTTACCCCCTTACGGGATGTCTCTCGGAGAAGTTGGCCTTGTTAGGGAAGACATGTGATCCCTTGTCTTATGTTTGGTTAGTGACTTCAAATGGTATAAATAGGGAGGCTCTCTCCCTCATTTATACACACCTCACACTCTCAAGTTCACATGAGAGGGAAAAAGAGAGAGAGAAAGGAGTATATATAGATAGTTGTTGAATACTTCTTATTACTTCTTTTGATCATCTTACTATTTTGAGGAAGTTTGCAGGGTTTTCTCCTTTATGGTTTCCCTGGTGAAAATCTTTGTGTATCGTGTATATTTTATATCTTATGCATCTTGTTGTACTTGTTATTCTTTCATATAAAAATCCTAGATAAAATAATCATTTATAAAGAAAAAAATAATACACTCTAGTATAGGTAAGGGTTGTAACAGACCAGGAAGGTGTTGATGTTTAGTTTCAATTTCTTGACAATCCAAACATCTAGCTATGAATTCAGCTATATCAATTCCCATATCTGGCCAAAAATAATGTTTCTTAATTGATGTAATCATATTTTGATATCCAAGATGTCCTGAATATGGTTTTTTATGAAATTCTGTTAAAATACAGTGGAAAATATTTGAATTTTCAGGAATGTACATCCTACCTTTTGAATATAGATACCCTTTTTAATCAATTAAATATCCTTGTTGCTATGATTCCTTACTGTTTTTCTGCAATATTGTTCTAATTTTAGCATAAAATTGATCATTTTCCAATGTTGTTCTAATTTCTGTTTTTAAGTTTTCCTCTATTTACTCAAGGAAATTTCATGAAGAAGGTGGACTCACCTACTCAAGGAATTTGCAACCTTATTTTCCCTACCTTTTATATGTATTAATTTAAAATCATATTCACTAATGAAGGCTAACCATCATTCTTTCCTAGCATTTAAGTTAGGATGTTCAACAAGTTATTTCAGACTCACATTATCTATTTTAGTAGAAATTTATTCCCCGTAAGGTAGTGTCTCCACATCCTTAAGGAATGTATGATAGCAAGCAGTTCTAGTTCATGAGTTGCATATTGTTTCTCACCATCTTTTTGTTTTCGAGATTCATATGCAATTACATGGTCATCATGTATCAATATACCCCCCAGTCCTTCCTTGCATGCATCGGTAAAGATGACAAAATATTTATCCATGTCATCTACTTTTAACATAGGTTCTTTTGTTAGCAATTGTTTAAGTTTTCTGAAACTAATCTCACACTTTTCATTCCAAATTAATTTAACTTCTTTATTTTGCAAGGAAGTAATAGGGTAAGCTATTTTAGGAAAAAAATCTAGGAACTTTCTATAGTATTCAACTAACCCAGTAAAGGATATTATATATGAGACATTTTGCGGAGTAGGCCATTCCATTATCACCTTGATTGATTTGGGATCTACTGCTATACCGTCTTCATATATAATACACCCAAGATACTGAATTTATTTCTTGAATAAATCACATTTAGAGAACTTGGCATAAAGCTAATGTTCTCACAAGGTTTGTAAAACTATCTTCAAATGTTCAACATGTTCTTGTTCATTCTTTGAGTGAATCAAAATGTCATCTATGAATACTAAAACAAAATTGTCTATATATCGGTTGAAGATGTTGTTTATCAAACACATGTAAAATATGTGGGTGCATTGATTAGACCAAAATTCATTACCACAAATTCATAATGCTCATACCTAGTTCTGAAACCAATTTTTGTTATATGCTCTTCTCGAATCCTCACTTGGTGATATCCCGATCTTAAATCTATCTTGGACAAGATTTTATTTTTTCTGACTTGATCAAACAAGTCATCAATTCTAGGGAGTGGATGTTTATTTTTTATAGTCAATTTATTAAGTTGATGGTAATCAATACACATTTTCATAGTCCCATCTTTATTTTTCATAAAGAGAATCGAGGCTCCCCAAGGTGATAGACATGGGCTTATGTATCCTTTCTCAACTAATTCTTGCAGTTGGATTCTTAATTCTACCAATTCTTGATCACTCATCCAATAAGGTTCTTTGGATACCACTAATTCCTCGGGAACCAAATTTATAAAGAAGTATAGATCCATTTTAGGTGGAACTTCGGGTATTTCGTCTAGAAACACATCATCAAAATTGGATAAGACTTGAATATAATATATTTCTTGTTAAATTTATTCATTACAGTGCTTAATGCTAACTGCATAAAGTTTACACCCTTTTCTAATTTTTTTTAAGTTATAGTTTTTGTTGAGAATCCGCAGTAACTGTTAATGGCATATTCTTTTAAGTTGTAGGGCAGAGACCCATCGTACAGAATCCTTTCTATGTATCCATTTCACCAAACATGGATTTCCTAAATCATCAATACATGTGAAAGTATTTTCTAAATAGTTTAGAATGACATGATTATTTTCTAGCCAGTCCATCCCAATCAAAACATCATAGAAACCCAAGGGTAGAATATTTAAATATGAACTAATTTCTAAGCCATTTAGATTTAATGAAAAACCTTTGATAAGTTCTGAAATCTTTCTTTTAGTGTCAGCGGCTAACTGCACCAGCCATGGTTTTGGGATTTAACTTTTTGTAGTTTACATTTTTTTACTATTACAGGAGAGATGTAACTATGAAATGCTCCCAGGTCGATCAAAACTGAAGAAGAATGCCTGAAAATTTTACCTTCTATTTTATTCATAGATGGTTGGAATTTAGCTTGGCATTGTTCCAATGCTGCATAGATTTGAGGTAATTGGGCCATGTCATCCATTGCAGGATATTTTTGCAAATTGTTTAAGACATTGTTCTTGAAATTTGGACAATCTATAAGATAATGAGGCCCTTGACATTCAAAGCATTGTATTGTTCTTGGATTTATTTTGTTTCCTATGAAAGAAGATGGTTTTGTACCACTTTGAGCTAGAATATTTGATTGATGCTAACTCTTATCAACATATTTGGTATTCTGAAATTTTTTGTTTATGGAAATTTGCTATATTGATTTATGTGAATAGCTGGTTTATAACCCTTATTTCTTTGTTTTGAATAGGATATTTGAATATTTCGATTTATTTCCTCATTTTCTTATATACTTTTGCTATGCTTATAACACAATCTAGCCTTATAAAAGGCATCATCCAAAGTTTTAGGAGTATTGAATTCTATTTTGTTTGCAAAATAGGTTTATAAATAGCTTATACATATTTGAATTTTTATCTTCTCTTCTTTTATGCAGGGTACATAATGCAGTAGTCATAAAAATTTAGTAATCATTCCATCCATCGTCATAGAGCCCATTTTCAGCTCATGAAACTCCTTGATTTTCTTGTCATAAAATCTTTCAGAAAAGTATTTTTATTTAAACAATATTTTAAATTATTCCCAATAAATCTTACCTTATTTTATTCCTTTGGTCAATTTTAAATCCCTCCACCATTGTGCACGTTTTCCATTCAGGTTATATATTGTTAGACAAGCTTTCAATTTGCATGGATAGTCATAGACATGAAAATATTTAGAAACACTAGGTAGCGATTCCTCAACCTTCTCTCCTGAATATAACTCAAATTCAAAGACTGGCACCTTAATCTTTTTGAATTCCCCTTTCAGTTTAGAGCTGTGTGAGTGTTTAGAATTTTTCCTGTATCTTGGTGGAGATGAGGATGCAGTTGAGCTAGTGTTGTAGCTTCTTATTTTTACAAAGTTTATGAGAGGAATTTGATTTGAATTTTTCTTATTGTTCAATAATTATACCACCTTAGTACCATGGTCATACACCTAGGACACATTTTCATTTTTCTCATACTTATGTTATATGGTCCAAAACTAGGTTGCGTTGATTAAACAAGGTCCTTTTGGTGTTTTGGAATTATTAATGCAACCAGGTGCCCACATTTGATCATTCTGGTTACACATTCACCCTTATTTATCACATTTGATTCCTTGGTGCACTCCCACTCCATAAAACAGGGAAACTGGTTGACCAAAGGCACCCATGCATGGTATTTGGGTGTTTTTGTCTCTTTTGGACCATTTATTTATTCCTAGAGCCACTCCCACTCACCCAACAACTATACCACGCCTACCCTACCTTAATTTATGTCCTATCATGCTCCAGCAACGTTCACACATAAATTCATGACCGTTTGTGGTGGTTTGGGAACTCATTGGTCCACCCAGGGGGGTTTTGAGGTCCAATCTAATACTGCCACATGTATGCATCCAACATGCCTCCAAAGGACAAGGATTTTATCCTCTTATAATATAAACATGTTCCAAGCATTTTTACATATTGGACAGTGATATTAAACTCTTCTATTGGATCCATTATTATGTGTTAATTTCAATGTTTTCACTATTTTTCTGCATAATTTGTAAATATCTTGAGTTGTGAGGATTCCTTTAGCTCCTATATACTGTTGTTAATCATATTTTCATATTTATTCCTTATATTTTTCATTCTTGTAAGCATGGATAATTTTAGGGGCGAATTTTAGCCCTGTGAGCTACTTTTACATGTTTTTCTCCCAAAAAAGATTCACCATTTTGCATTTTTTGAAGCCCTGTTTCGCCCAATTTTCATGGGGTAAAAATTTTTCTCCCTAAAAATCGCCAAATTATTATATAAACGATATAAAATCCTTGGAAATTAAAATATTTTTTGAAAAATATCGCCAATCATTTTATAGTTGGCATTTTAAGAATTGGTATTTTTCACCAAAATTTATACACTTTTAAATAAGTATGGTTCCTTAAAATCATCCCTGCTTATAAGTTATTTCCACCACATTACTCAAAGTATGTATTGGATCTTATTTAATTTCAGTCAGATTCTGCAGTAATACTACATTAAGTTCATGTTGAGCTTGTCTATCCTTTAGTTTATTTTCCTTAATACTTTGTAGTTCATATTTCATATTTTGCATAGTTTTTAATAGTTCTAAGGGTTTAATGGTTTTCTAATCATTGTCTAACTCAACCCACGGTTCTCCTTCCTGTTGGGGTGGTTCCTGTTGTCCTTGTTGGCTGGACCTATTAGAGATGTATACTCGTGACACTCATTTAGAATAAATCTATTTCTATAATCCCATTTACGAATTAGTTTGATATTGGAGGAATGGAACCCATGCTCATTCTAATAAACTGGTTATTAGGATTTTAATAGTCAGTTTCCATTTATGGAATTATACATTTGCTTGCAAATGTTTGCGTCCTTAGTCTATGTATGTTGTAAAGCATGATTTCTACTTTTGTTTGACATGCAGAAACATTATGTTTGTTTAGAATAACAGATACATCGTAAATTTTCAATGTTTATTTAGCATAAATATCAGGATTAGAGTTTATATTTTTCTAATTATTCCTATGGCATTATACCTAGGGTTGTTGGCTTACTTAGCACCCCACTAATGCATAATTGATTCCATTTAAATGGATATGACACCATTTGGACACCATTTCTATTAACCCTTGATCTAATTTTATTTTCATGGAGAGTCATGGATATGGTTCAAATGTTAACATAATTTAAGATTTGGGTAGTGCCCTACCAAGGGCTCTTTATGAAAATCGTGGTCAACACCTTTTTTGTGGGATATAATATGGTCACTTTGGCATAATTGATCATGAATACATTGTGTTGATGGTGCTTTATGGCATTCCTCCATTTCTACAATGTCCTATGTGATGACAATAACTCAGTCCAACCACTAGCAGAGTGGGGACGTGTGCTTAACATGCATGTTGGTTTCCAATCTTGACACTGTATTTAATTTTGGTACTTTCTCATTGTTACAACAGGGTTTTCCCCTTTTCACATGCTATTGCATTTGTAAAAATCATTGTTGAGTTGGGGTTTTGGCTCTTCCAGGACAGAGTTCGTCCCTTATGGTTTCGATGGTAGCGGTTAGTTGGAATCCTAAAACTGTATTATGGTTAAGTGTTTTTAGAAGGTGTAATATGAATGAGTAGTGGCCTCACTCCTTCAGAGCTCAACTTGGATGTTCAGTCTGCTTTTTACCTATTGGTGTTTTCTATTTACTATTGTATAATTGTGTTCCTCTATTATAATTAGTTGTGTATATGATGACAGGAGTATTGAACTCCAATATGGCTTTTCTTAGCGATGGTAAGGTAAGAAGTTGTTTAGTTGTTTTCATTTATAGCTTTTAATATGAAACATTATTTTCTTCTTACAATTTCTAACTCTATTCCTTGCAAAATTTGGAAAAAAAAATTACCCAACTCGATGTATGAACCAGTCTCTTGGTGGGAGGGTTTTGTCCACTCTCTCCGGTAATCCACGAGACTTGGTTCTCATTCCAAGGAAATGCGAGGGTAAAAGAGAATAGTCCTGTGGAATATCATGCATTGGGTTAGTTGTTATTTGCAATGATTGGGTTGTACTCCTCTATTGGACATATGGAATTGCTTCTTAACATATTTTTTTCTTTAATACCTTATAGGCTCCAGATGGTTGGGGGTTTTTATCTATCTGTACTCGTAGGATTCTTATGACTCTAATGGTCGAATCCCTTAGGGTTTTGGATATGTGTGTGTGTGTGTGTGTGTGTGTGTGTGTGTGTGTGTGTGTGAATTGCAGAGGGGTTTTAAGCACCTTTCTCTTTGTTTGCAAGGATATGGTCACTATTTAAGTTCATGGATATATAGTGACCATATCCTTGCAAACAGAGAGAAATGGGCTTAAAAACCCTCTACAATTCATATATATATATATATATATATATGACTTATATTTTAAATTCTATTTGGATTACATATTTTTGTATGACTATTATTAATACGATATAAATTGAAAATAATGCAATGTCCATTAATTATGTTTGCAATATGGATTATGTGATTGTGCTCGGTGTGGTCGATAGTTTTATATGTTTGTATTTTTAAAGTCAATGCATATTTAAGGGAAAGTATAGTGATGCATTATTGTTTAAAGTCTGGGTTAAATATTTATTCTTGTATTCAGTGAGGTTGGTGTTAGAATAGTGGATTCAAGCTAAACTAGTTAGCCTATATAAGCAACCAACAACATATCATAAAAGATAAGAAGAGGAAAATAAAAGGACAAGATAACACCAATATAAGTGGTTCACCCTAATGGGTTATATCCATGGGAAGGTAGTCTTCTATTATCTCCAGAATTTCTTCTCCAATCTTACAAGAGAGAAAAGCACAAATACCCCAAAGAATATAGATGATGTACAACAATGTCACAATAGTACCACTACTACATCAAGAATACATTATATGTAGAGAGTCACTTGAGCCTATTATATACGAAGAGATGAGGAGGAATTACTATCCCATATTGCATGTGGGATAATATAATTATCCAAAATAACATCTCTTAATACAATACCATGGACAAATACTCTACACAAATAAATACAACACCATCTAACTTGGTTTAAATGTATTACTCTTTTACATAAGATTGTAGACAAGTTCCGACATAATACAAAGACATTATTACCTTCCAAGGAATATAATATATTCCAACACTCCCCCTTAATAATGGTTGGGAAAAGGGCCCACAATAACACTAAGGAAGGAAGGAGTCATTACTGCTCCCCCTTGATGACAACTTCCAGAAGAACCAAAGCTACAAATAAGAAGAACACTTCGGATGATGGAATTTGATGATGAACAACCACTTCTCATTGAATCATGAAAGTGCACACGAACAAGGTTATACGATGAAATACCCAACAATAAAATGCCGAGAACATGTGATGGAATCCAATCACAATATGCCCAGATCAACACAAGAACCATCCCAACCATACATGATAGTAGAAGAACTCTGATATAAAATCCACACCATTGTACAGATACCTTCTGATGGCCGATACAATAGAGTGTGTGGCTAAGAACACCACAATAGTGTACAAAAAAATCCTAGATGGCCAATACACATGCGGATAGCAGACATTCTTCCAATCAAGGTGCAATATAAATATATATAGAAGACCTCAAACATCGAAGAAACAAGACCCCAATGGTCTATACATCGAAAATGATATCATACATATGAACATCAAACTTTAACAGTAGAAGATGGTGCTTCATTATTCTTGGAATAAGGTGAAATCCTAAACAAAGAACTTATCTGCACAAGAAATTTCAAGATTAAGCATATAAAGATCATAAAACAAAATTGTTCATACATAAATGAAAATGCTTATATAGCAAAGGTTAGCAAACATCATATAAATGAATGGAAACATAATATGATCAAATAAAAGATTAACTTGCTCATTAAGGAAAATGAAGTTACTTTTACACATTAAGTTTCAGCTACAACATATAAATAGTGAGCCAAATATTTCACTTAAATATATGAAAATTTAGTCATCGAGCAATTAATCTGAAGCATAGGTGCATTTCTTATTAGTATGATGTTAATATGCAAGAGATGAATGCCCTGAAAATATCAATGCTTCCATATAGGAACATTAGAGACAAGTAGGAACACAATAACCTCTGCAATCATAAGAAGTAAATAAAGAAGCATCACCAGTCATATGTTTAGATGCATCAAAATCCATTATCCATTCCACGTTAGAAGAATAATTAATAGGAAAAACAACATATGCACATAAAGCTAATTGAGAGTCATGAGAAGTTTTTTTTTAGCTTTAGCCATTAAACGTTTTGCTTTAAAACAATTCTTTTCAGGATGGTTACTTTTACCACAATGTTTACAAGGATCATATACTTTCTTCTATTTACTATCCATTAGATGCATGAAAAACATGTCCAAAATTAGTATTAGAAGGACTAGAACCTTCAGCATTATTAAAACTTTTCTTATGATGATTATTAAGTGTAGTTAGAGCTTTATTAGGTGTGAGTTGTCTTGAAACAATTAACCTTTCTTGCTCATTGATCAATCTTTTACAAAAATCATCAAAAGTTTGCTTCGTAGTAATTTGAGACAATTCTAGAGCTCTATTCCTAGTTTGAATGAACATATCAAAACAAGATGGCATTTTATGTTCTACAAGAATAATAAGAGTAGTGTCAGTTTTCTTGTAATTTTTACCACAACTATTTAATTTATCAGTTAAAGTTTTCAATTCAGCAATATATAACTCAACTCTTTCAAAGTCAGCAGGTTCGAGGTCAAAGATCTTCTTTTCAAGATAATATGCAGAAACATCATCAGATTTATGAAATAAAGAGGAAAGAATTTTTCATACCTGAACCGGGCTGTCTTCTGCCTCAATAGTTACCTGAAGACTATCTACAACAGTTTGACCAATGAACCCCCTTGCTTGATCACTTTTAGCTTCCCATATAGTCAAATCATCAGCAACAGTAGGTGTCTTGTGTTCACCATTAACTAGTCTCCAAATATTCTTACTCTTGAGAACAACAATCATCTTTCTCTTCCAGGAAAGATAGTTAGAACCAACTAATTCAGGAATAGAAGCTACTTCGAAAGTCATAATGAGTGGAATTTTGTCAAGAAATAAGAACCCTAATACTGAAAAAATGACAGAAAAATAGTGAAGAACTTGAAAACAGTTACACTTTACTAATCTAAATCTACAAAAGCATAGTTAGAAACATAGTAAAGAAAAGAGGAGAAACTTTCACTTACAACCCTATGAAAAAAAATGTGCCCAGGAAAACCCAGTCTTCTGTTATGGCCGCGTAGGTGAATCCAATATGGTTGTTCTAATTCCAAAAAAATCCAATAAGAAATGACCAAGTTACAGCCATTTTTTTATAACTGCCATTTTTATTACCGAAAGGAAGCCCAAAAATGCCCAATTTTATGTTCTGGTCACATAGGTGGATCCAGAATCGTTGTTCCAATTCCAAAAATAGGTTATAATAAAAAAAACAGGTAAACACCCACTTTTATGTTCTGCTCACATGGGGTGTATACAAAATGGTGTTTCCAATTCCAAAAATAGGTTATAATAAAAAAAACCAATAAAAAATGACTAAGTTACGACCCTTTTGTATGACTGTCGTCTTTATTACTGAAAGGAAGCCCAGAAATACCTAGTTTTATGTTCTAGTCGCGTGGGTAGATCCAGAATGGCATTTTCAATTCCAAAAATAGGTTACCATAAAAATTCTGGTAAAAGTTGAGCACGTTACGACCCTTTTTTATAACTACCTTTTTTATAATCGAAAGAAAGATCTCCTTGAGGAGAGCCCCAAAATCATGTAGATTTACAGGAAAAACATCAAGAAACCCTTGAAAAAATTCTGCAAAAATCTTACACAGCAAGTTAGGGTTAGGGTAAAATGAAAAATGTAGAAATATGCCCAGATCTAAAGAGAAGCCTAATGGTTAACAGATAGAAAGCAAATCTACAACAAAATGACAATGCCCAAATGATAATCGTTATTGATTGAAAGCTATAGAAGGTACTAGATCATAGCAACCCACTCTAATATCATGTTAGAATAGTAGAGTCAATCTAAGCTAGTTAACTTATCTGAGCAACCAACAACATATCATAAAACATAAGAAGAGGAAAAGAAAAGGACAAGAGAACACTGATATACGTGGTTCACCCAAATGGGTTACATCCATGGGAAGGTAGTCTTCTCTTATCTCTAGAATTTCTTCTCTAATCTTACAAGAGAGCAAAGCACAAATACACCAAATAATATAGATGATGTATAATCGTGTCACAATAGTACCACTACTACATCAAGAATACATTATATGTAGAGACTCACTTGACCCTATTACATACTAAGAGATGAGGAGGAATTACTCTCACATATTGCATGAGTGATAATATAATTCTCCAAAATAACATCTCTTAATACAATACCATGGACAAATACTCTACACAATTAAATACAACACCATATAAATATGGGTTAAATGTATTACTCTTTTATGTAAGATTGTAGACAACTTTCGACATAATACAAAGACATTATTACCTTCTAAGGAATATAATATATTCCAACAGTTGGAAGCCCTAAGTGTCTGTATCTTGTGACCATTACAGAGATATGGGGTGGTATAAGGATACATTATTTTTGTTGATAATTTGAAGTCTAAATTCTCTATGGTCATGAAAACAACTTGTTTTGGAAGATTAGGGTTTATGGATTTCTGAGTATATATATATCATTCTATTTATCATCTGGGTGAATTTAAAAATGTGAGGACTCTTTTTTCAAGCTATTCTTTAGTCTATTCATATTTTATTAATTGTTAGTTCTTTGTCATTATTAACCTAAGGGTTAGTATAGACGGAATGTTAATTATGTCAAATGAAGGCATTAGTTATGTGTGCCTTATAACTTCGATATATTGATAATTTTTGTATTTATCTGTCTATTATAGTCAGCTTGTATATACCTAGGTTTAAATTTGTATTTATATATTATCTAAAAATAAGGTTTATTAGCACTTCTTAGGGTTTAGTGTGTATCTTAACCTAATCTATACGTACAATAATAAATTTCTTCTTGCAAACTCA
>LPNX010745397.1:180062-199386 GCA_001517045.1 Pseudotsuga menziesii
GAACATTACAGTTCTCATTACATGTTGAATAAAACTAGTAACACAGTCTTAACCATTCTAGGAGCATAAAAGGACTATAATATGAAGAAGTTGTTTAGACAATTAAAGTTAATTAAAACAATAAAAATATAAAACCATAGATATATTAAAACATAGAGATATAAATCTTTCTCTTAGAATTAATAACTTATAAAGCAGTTTCGAGGCCGATAAAAATTATTGAAGACTGTCAAACACTAGAAATGCTATAAGATAAAGGACTTAAAATATTTTCTTTCCTTCCAAATAAGATGCATGATAAAAAAAATTAATATGGCAGAACTGAATTATAGCAATAATTATGTTCCTTAAATCTAATTAACTCAATCTGAAAGTTAAGGAAATAGTACATTAAAAATAACTTATAAACAAAAGAAAGAACAAAAAGTTAGATGAACTTATCTAAAAACCTTTAGGCAACTTGATATGGGACTACCCAGTTCCACCCTACTATAGATGTCTGCAATTGTTCATAAGCTTCAACCCTTGCAAACATCACCCTCAACTTGAACCAAGCTTACTAGTAAGCTAGACTTAAGGTTGTTTGATGTGAAGTTCTTGTCCTTCGGTAGATGTTGCCATTAGGTTCCATTTACTCAACATTGTCTATTTCCTTGTTTGCAAAATATTCCTCTTTTATGAATTTTCTCTTTGCAGGCCACACAACTAGAATAAAACGAATTTGAGTACTCAGATATAAATCTAGGACAAACCTTTTGAAGCAAGTAGGTAGCTCTGTCTCTGCAAGCTCCTCCATCTACCATTCATTACTATATTCTTATGATATTTTTAAAATAGGGATTGCTCTCTGTTTTTGGTTCAAAAATTATTATCAGAGAAGAAATTCAAAGGAGAGGATAAAAGAATTATTTTCTATAAGAAAAATGATCATAGCCATCCAAATGAAGAGTCGATACATAGAAAAAAAACATGTTCTAGGATCATGAAGTAGATAGGGTTTTATTTTATTTCATGTCAATTATTTAAATTCTTAATTATAATTATCTTATTTATCTTTCCCTTTTTAAACTTTAATTACTCTCATCAATCTTAAACCCCTAGTAAGCTTGGTCCCCTTTTTAAACTAGTTGTCTCATATCAAGTTGCTATAAGTATCAAAACAAAGTTTCACTTTTCTTATATAAATTATCATAGTTCATGATGCCTTACATCATTCATAGGTTCAAACCTATGACTTAACCAAAACATAGTTTATATACAAAGTATGTTTAGGGGAAAATTTTTAGGATGTCACATAATGGTTAGTAAATAAGAAAAATTGTAGGTTGTAATGGTTACCATGTATTCATTTGCTAAATTACACATGTTGTATTTATATGTTCAGATGTCACACTTGATAAGAAGTAGTTGAAAATGCATGTCAATTCCAGTGTAATAGAAAATTTAGGTGATACAAGAATCAATTTAGGTGAAATAAGTTCCATTTCCAACTAGAAATTTGCAACAAAGTAACTTAACTTTAAAAAAATTTCATGCATGTATTGCATCTTCAATAATGAATCTACTTACATAATGGTAGACTTCCACATGTCTATGTCTAGTTGAATGAGAAAGAGTTATCATAGTAATTTTTTCTTACAATGGATATGTTTGCAAAGCTAACGTAATCTCGATTATGTCACTTGATTAAAAAAATCCCATTCCTAAGATTTGGAAAGATTAAGAAAAAAATTTGATTCCTAGGATCTAGGATTAATTTAACTAGCTAACTTATCTTTGAACTATGTAATATGGTCAAATTGAGCGGTCCACGGTAGAAAGTTTAATATTTATATTTCAAACTACAATGGGAGCCATTAAAATGAGAGTTTTAAACTATAATAAGAGAGGAAAACCAATCCCAAGTGATCAATGATCCATCATAGGCCTCAACTATTGTATGCTCTCAGTTGCATGCAATATCAACCAATTGAAGATTTTGAACACCATTTTCCTTGAAGAGACGCCCTTTTCCTTAAAGAGATTAGGAGCAATATTCCTTGGAATACATAAGTGGAGTTGGTAAGAGACCTCTAGTTGTTGATAAAGATGGATATTCATGACCTCATGGTTGGTTAACATGTTATTCTTTCCATACATAATGTTTTGTGTCTTGTGTCAAAACTAAGAATTATGTGGTGTAAATGTGTGGGTTTTCTAATAAGGACATTTCATTTCTAAATTTAGTATGCCACCACCATGGAATATTTTAAATCCATATTTCTTGGCACTTCACATCATTGACATGTGCAAAGCAAGTGAGCTCAGTTATAGTCAATAATGAACTGCTTGGTCTTATGCATAAAGTCTTGTCAATCAAGATATAGTATATTCTTTAGTTATCACCCAAAACTAAGACAAGGAACTTGAAACCAACTTTAGACTATTGGTTTTCCACTAAAGATAATGAATTTCAGTATGTTCATCGATGGATAAATATCAAACACGCATGAAAAATGAAATGTTAGATTTGTGGAATGGAATTACTAGTGGCTAGGATGTTTTAAATGCATGAAATTTACTATGTATCTGGTTTGTGGATGGACTTAAATTGTATATAAAAGTTGAAATTTACCATGCATTTGGTTCATAGATGTATTTAAATTGTATATAAAAGTTTCACATTAGGGATGCAATTTCTACATACTGCATACTACATTAATTTCACCTAAAAATGAAACAAGAAATTTATGTGGCATTAAGGTAGAGGTCCTCATAGTTTTCCTTCAATTTGCAACCCTCATATGCAAGTGAAGTCTTTCCATTCTCCCATGTATAAGGTGGTTGTAAGTAAACATTGCTGCTACAAAAATCAGAACTATGATCATACTTGTGTTTGATATTACCCCCTTCATGTAGGGACACTATGGTCACTTTCTCTTCCACCAAATTCTCTGATTCACGCCCAAGGGGTGTGGCATTCTCTTCTTCTTCATTATTTGGCTCAAGAGGTGTCAATAAATCTGATTTATGAAATTCTTTTGGATCTAATCCAAAATATGTCTCATGAGACTTACATGAACCAACATCCTTAGCAGTGATATGGATATTACACACAAAGAATTTGGAATTGCATTCATCTTCCCTTTCTTCTCCCATGAAACCTTGCAGTGACTTGAACTCCACCTCAAGAATTTGTTCTTATTCTTGTCCACTTGAATAACTAAGTGGATCATGGTAATTTTAAATGATTGAGAATGGTTTTAGGGCCTCATCCTCTTCTTTATTATTTTTGATAGAACAAAAAAATATTTGTATCACTTCTTTCCATAGCATCGGCTTCACCTCTTTATCTATTTTGGCTCTAGGTGGTAAACATCTAGTCCCCACTTTCTTGTACACTTCATCCTCCATATGTGCAATATTTTCCATGCTTTATTGGTAGTATGGATATTTCAATAACTTTTGTATATCCAAGTAGCAGTAATATCAAAAAGATAAGACCTCCCTTATCTCTTTTTTTAAAGCATAGTATTCAATGAAATAATGGAAGGATTCCTTAGAGTTCCACTGAACATTTCACCAACAAAACTTGTATATTTCTGCCATATGACTTCATCATATGCTAGAAGACAAAAATAATCAACATCATTCCTAATGAATCTACTTGAGGTACTACATGAGGGATCGTCATAGTATTCTTTTTCATACTACTCCAAGTATTCTTTGATCATTGGTAGGAGCCTCATAGTTGCAACTTGATTTAGTGATTTGCAATCTTATTCAACATAGATCCTTATTTCCACGGGATGAGCCAAAAAAATATCTCTGATACCACAATAATATCCCTGATATTATATCATATCATAATTCTAACTTTTCTACCGATATACTTAAAATATGAAATTAAAACTTTACAATAAAACCGATCACATCTTTATGCAGGGAAAAATATAAGTAGTACTAGAAAATATGGGAATGGTAATGGCATAATGGAAGAGACTAAGAGAAAAATATGGATATATATAATTAATTCCCTAATATCCTGGATTTTGGGTCATTTTAGGTTTCGAAATCATCTCCATTGAAGTCTACTCCCACGCTTATGGGTTCCCCAACCAATGCAAACTAGGATTGAACAATCACCTCCAATAAACCAAGGTTTATGGAATTATAAAATGATATATCAGTCATGTATTAGGAATAAAATATCATTTTGATAGGTTTGGAACTGATATGAAACAATTTGAGGCAATTTGAGGTGGTTTGTGCAAAAACTATTAATTTGGCTTAAGGAAATCTTGCGCGAAAAATGACACTCAAACACAGTACGGACCCAAAAAATTCACAATATGTAAGATGGCATGGGTAAAGGGGTGAATTAAAAACCTAAAGAAACTTACATATAATTATTTGAGTTTATAGATCTTCCATAATGCTAAAAATAATGAAACTAGTCGAAAATACCTAGTCAATGAGTAAGGGTGTACAAATAGTGACAAATTTCGTATCAGAATTGGTTAATACCCAAAAATTATGTTATACGGAAATTCATACAAGTTATTTTATGCATCATATCACTCATATATTATTTTCATGGTTATTACATCACATTTAATGCATCAAACTATCAAAAAGACCCATTAAATGGGCATTAGAGGACTCATCTCATGAAACTTCAGCATGATGGCTCTTTTCGAAATAATAATTATAGTGTTACAGAGATAATGACATATTGATGGATTTTTTAAGCTTAGAAGAAGGTTTGAATACCTGATATCCTCAAATGGTGTCCAAAACTTAGCTCTAGAGGCCCATAACTGGCACCTGGCACCGGTTTGAGAGCATAGGTGAAGTTTCCTTCAATAGAGCTTGAATTCAATGGACGAATAGATGATAACATATCTCAAAAATTAATATTATAGAGATGATCCTTTTCTCAATGTAATATGCACTGAATATTGAAAGGGAATAGAAGAGAGGGGAAAGGAGAAATAGGGTGCATCACCCAAGGGAGTGAGGCTCATCAAACTCAGTAATGAAGGTTAGCTTCACATAACATCGAAACAATAACAATCCAAACTGAATAATGGAGTTGGAAACACCCTTAAGTAGACCTTGAGTGACTTGTTGAGCAAGTCCTTTACGTAATGAGCAAGTTGCCACTTGATAAAACCTAACACTAATCCAATGATGCACCCTCCTTGAGGAAAATGGAATGTAAGAGTCATAGATGATGTTTCCTTGTTTGTATAAGTCAACCCAATGTGGAAATTCTCCCTCCTTAAGAAAATTATCAAGTATGAATCTTAGGTAATGTTTCCATGTTTGTATCCTTTGATCCAAAATAGAAATTGTTTCCTCCTTGACTAAATTTTCCTAGCTTATGTTTGCCATTTTTTCTTGTACTTTCCTTCCTTGAAAATTGCTTGCTTTTCCCCGCTTTTGAAAGTTTCTATCTTTTTATGAAATATTGATTTTGCTAGTCTTTTGGAGAGTTTCTATGTTTCATCATAGGTAGTTGGTTTTCCTAATGCACCCTCATGACATGGCACTCATTTCCACATGTAATTGTTTTCCATATTAATTAAATAATTACATAAAATAATTAGAATTAGAAATTATCCTAATGCATGACTCCATAGTTTTTAATAACCAAAATTCCCTAGGTAATTTAATTAATTCAATTTTTAACCCCTAGGTGATTGACATGGGCAACACTTAATGTCCTTCTGGGAAGGGACACCACAATATTTAGACAATATTTCAAGTTCCTCAAGTGATGAAGGTTGATGGTGGTCAACACCCATCGGGACAATGGAGAGAGATGGTGTTGCTAAAAAAAACACCCTTATAACCTAAGGTCTCTAGGGTTACCAACTTACTAAGATACACTTGCAGACAATCAGCTATGGAGAAAATCAAATAGGATTAGGAAGAAAACATTTCAAACCTGGTTTATCACTATTGATCCAAGCCTTTTCTTCTTCTTCCAGTGTTTCTTCCAAAGCTTCCAGGGTTGTCTCCAATTACCTACAAAGAACAAGTTCTTCCTGCAAATATATATATATATATATATATAATTGGTTAGAGAAATACATATTCATAGTAAAATAATAAGATAATTCAATAATCAACATATACAAGAGTGCACAATATGGGAAGAACTTTCTTTATTGACAAACAAAGAATGGTGAGATTACAAACCAACTTCTAAAACAAGCACTCCTTCTGCAAACAAGGACACTGAGTCTTATGCTCTAAGATATGTGAAGGAATACCACCAGCATAACTTTCCTCTTCTATGAATGATTGATTATCTCCATCCCAAGCCCTTTATTTATACATGGGTAAATAGAGAGGTTTCAAAGGCTAGGATGGTTGAAACAGTTGAGATAGTTATGATTAAGGGCTCAACTGATCTGGACTAATCGTGTTTTATATTTTTTAACATCAAATTAAGGTACACATGAGTATTGATATATGAAATTCATGTATGTCATGCTCCTTTCTTTAAGGAAACCCGCATATGCAATGTACACGCGAGTTGTAATGCACATACGTGCGTGTGACACGCGGGTTGCTGTGAAAATAGTTATGTGTGCAACCCTAATATCCAAATGAAAATATACTCAGCTGGTTAGGATAATATGTATGAACAGTCATGCCCATCTATAGTGTTTCAGATACTTCAATCCAGTTTGTCCTTTTGTGTCCCGACATAGTGGATGTTAGTACTCAGATGGAGAAGTGCCATTTTACATGATAACAGATGCTCCCTAATGGGTGGTATCAGAGGGAAGTGATGGATGAAATAAATTATAGTATTTAATCTTGGAGAACTCAAGTGTCTAAGGAAACAGAGGAGATATACATATAAAAAGTCGTATACAAAATCAAATCCGAGGATTCCATGTTCAATATAATGGAACACTATCTCCTTTACAATATTTGATTACATCATATGATACGAATAACAAGACCACATATATCACAAAGGTGGATCGAAGCCACAATATACAATGATGAGTCTTCAAAATCTAGAAGTTGTGTAACTGATCATAACATAATCTTGTGCAACTTAGATTATAAATGTGAACCTAAGGTATTCATTGAAATACAAAGGAACCAATACAATCACTACCATGTGAATAGATGTGTTGAAGTCAAACATGGAAGGAACTCAATAGAGTGTTAGACAATGATTGAAACTGACAATTCAAGAAAAGGAGTTCACCAATAATGGTAGTGAGTCCTAAGGTACCACCATCAAAACTCTAGGTCTTCATCTTCCGAAAGTGCTTATGAGAAGCCGTGTTGTGACGAGGAAGGCAATAAATCCTGCAATAGATCACAAGAGTGACTAGGAACTAGATACGGGAAGGTAGACACAAATGATACTCAGATAGGACAATGAAGGGATTCAAGATAATAATCAAATGAAGGGATAAATCCTTGAACAGTGAGAACAACATAGAGATGACCCAAGGAAACTTTTAACTTGCAAATAGGACAACAATACTTTTTTTTATCCATCATATAGGAGACATGATCAGATTCCCCATGTATATAGGACAAGTGTAGGAGTAAAAACCCAAAGTAATAGACGAGCTGAAAGTGTAAACTAAGACATGAATATTGAAATGTTCAAAGAGTGCTATGTTCAAGGAGGACATGTTGCTACTGTTTATAACCCAGAGAGAGTAATTATTCCTTATCTTTCCTGTTAAATTTTAATGAGTCCATGAAAGTTAACTCAGGTCTTTCTTCATTTTTGACAAGCTTAAAGAGGGGAGAGAATAATGCTTGATAAGGTCACTAATTCATGGATTTTATGAGCTAGAACTAGTACATGTTCATTGGTGTTTTCATATTTTGAGAGTCTAAAAACTATGAATAAGACTCCGCGGGGGGGTGATTTTTCATACAGTTTAGTCTCCTGAGGTCGGAAAAGTATAAAAAAACCACATAAGAACTCTCTTAGCTTCCGAAAAGAAGTAAGAAGCACCTTTTTCATAATTAGTCAGGAAGGTCTGAAAAAGGTTAAATTACCACCTACCCAATGGTCCTTCAAAAGAAGCATATAGCCTGAGTTTTATGAGTGTGAAGGAAGGCAAGATCACTAGGAAAGATCCATTTGATTATGAGAAATGGGGCTTACAACAGTAAACTCGATGCTTTGTTCTTAAGTTTTGCGAGCATGACAAAGAAATAAAGTACTCTCGGAATCTTTTTCATGTTTGGGTCTAAAGCACGAAAAAGAGAAAACTAAGCTCATACTAGGTGTTGCTTTTCCATAAGCTTAGTCCCTCAGATCCAGCAAAAGTGATAATTTATTTTTGGTTTATAAACTAAAGAGCAAAACTAGGGTGAAGTTTTAGCATTGGTTTGTTCCTCAACCCAAAAAAATGAAGTATGACCTCATCCACATGTATCTAAAGGAAAAACAAGTTCAAAGCATTAGTTGTAAAGACTAAGTGATACTATGAAACCCGACCCTTTAACAGCACTTAACAAATCTAGAATAAGCGTTAATAGTTTATGATCTTATTTTTCAACCAAAACCCTCAAAATATTTTTGTTTGGATGTGTAAATCAGAGTAATTAGCATATTATCAATGAAGGATTTTGATCACAAGATAGGTTGCATATTACTTTGAAAAGTTTTTAGATTCAATTCAAGAGTTTTAAAGCATAACATCTCTGAGATTTATTCTCATAGTATTTCATAAAATACTTATGGTAATTATAAAAAAATAAAATAATGTGTGATGTTACAAGTGGTATCATGGAGAGATTTCAACAGTAGGCCTGATAGGCTCCCTCACTTGTAAGGAAAAAACAATATACTAATTTTATTTTTGTATTGATTTCTATTCCAAAAATATAAAAACATGTTCTACAGAAAATGGAGAATGCAGAAGCCTCTGCTCAGAACGGTTCTAAACACATTAAGCCTGAAAACCTTTACATAGATTTGAACAATCCTGAGATATTATAGATAGTCAGAGACTTGAAAGATGAGCTACAAACTACGAGATAGGATGACCAAATATTTTTAGAATTAAATGAATATCTTTTGGAAAAAATGAATAAACAAGAGAAAGATAAAAGATGTGTTATCGAAACTTAATCTGACATGTTTTATAAACATAAAGGAAAAAGGGGAAAGTATCCTGATAGTGAATGTTCCTCATAGATTAAACTAAGGTCACGTAAATAAAGAGAGAGATACATGAGTGATAGCATTGGTAGTGACTGAAGACCTAGGAAAAAGAAATATAAACCCTATGAAGATATTTTTGGAGAATTCAAGAAAATAAAGCCTCCCATGTTCGATTGGAGAGAAGAGAAAGGAGAGGAAGCAGAAGCCTGGCTATCAGGCATGAAGATATACTTTCAAATATACAAGTATTCTAAAAGATTAAAGGTCATAATGGCTATCTATAATTTGACCGAAAAATCCACATATGGTGGCAAGATATTAATAGGGTCAAAAATCTAAGGGAGAAGTACTTGACTTGGAGGGTTTTTAAGTAATACTTCACGAGAAGGTTTCTGTCCGAACAATATTATGAGGACAAAGCCAAGGAATTTTATGATTTAAAACTTGGTTCCATGTCTATGAAGGAACTGAGCAACAAGTTCTTAAGTCTACTGAGATACATACCATATATAATAGATGAAAATCCCAAGATTCAATGATTTCTAATCTGTTTACCTGCTAGCTTCAAGGATATGATTGAGTTTGAAAATCCAAAAACCTTGGAGGAAGCTATGAGGGAGGCAGAATTCTATTATGAGCAAGGCAAGAAAAGAGAAAATCTACCAAATTGGAAGAATAAAAAGAAAATTCAATTTGACCAAATAAGAAGAGGATTCAAGTCAAACAAGAGTTTTGGGAGTAAGACTGAGAACTTCTCCAAAAATAACTACTAGAAAACTTATTTTAAGAACAAGATACCTCAGAATACTGCAGCATCAAAGGGAGGGGATTTTTCTAATAATTCTATTAGAAATACTAAACAACAGGAACCTGTCAAATGCTAGGAATTCCAAGGACCACACTACGCCAATTACTGTCCAAACCGGAAAGTAAATACCAACAACATACACACTGTATAGGAAGCAGAAACAGTTGGGGATGTGGCCAACAAGATGCACAGGATCAATGTAGCGCTGGAAAAATGATAGGAAGATCACCATACTCTATGGTATAAGTGCAAGGTATGATAAAAAAATTCTGTATTTCCATCTTAATTGATCCAGGAGATATTCTAAGTTATATATCTCCTAGCATAGTGAAAAAGTGTAAATTACCTTTAAATAAATTTGATAAATCATGGCTAGTCCAGCTAGCCATAGAAACTAAACGAAAGGTAGTAAATTATGTTGAAAGTTGTAATTTGATGATGGATCAGTTTGAAACTTAGATAAAACTAAATGTGTTACCTTTAGGATCTTACGATATTCTCATAGGAATGGATTGGTTTGAGAAACGCCAAGTAATTTTAAATTCCTTTCAAAAGACTTTTACGTGTTTAAATAAGGAAGGAGAAAGAACTACTATTGTAGGAATTCCCAGAAAAATATTTGTTAGACAAATTTCAGCCTTACAGAGAAAAACACTGTAAGGAAAGGCTGTAAATTTTTTATTGTGCATGTTATAAATAATTAACAAGTTAATAATGAAAATAAATGTCACATGCCCCAATTTTGCAAAATAATATTATCTTATTTGAATTATTCCAAGACATTATGTTAAATTTTATGTTAAAGTTGTAACTGATGACTCAGCAAAGTCAAGGATGTTGAATGTAATTATGAATAATTTAATTATAAATAAATAAAAAGTGGAGACAACAACTTGGGAGAGTTGTTAAAAGAGTGTTTACTGGTCAATTTGGTGGAGGAGACTGGGTGAAGAGCAAATAGACAAGTGGCAACATCCTCAAATACTTCCAATGTTGCAAGTGGCAACCTCCCTACATTTGGGGTCATGATCCCCCAAGAAAGTGGGATCAGATCAAGTGGCTCAATTAATGACAACTAACCCAAAAAGACCTAGTAAATATTAATAAAAATTCCCATTGAAGAGAGCTGAGGCTGCTCATTCCAAGAGAAGAATCATTCAGGTGAATTTACTTCAAGGATTTCATGGGAAGGGAATTTCTGGAAAGTGTTTGAGTGGTAAACTATAGAGACTGATCTAGTAGAACTATTTAGCTAAAGGATCTCGCTTCTGACTATAGAGTTAGTACTGAGTCATTGGACCAGTATTTTGTTGCTTGCTCCATCCATTCCCAACCAAGGAGACCAGGAACAGGCTCGGGGGTCCTGAAAAGACACTATTTGAGCACTCTCTAGGAGTTGGTAGGGAGGAATAGCCTCCCAATGCTGTTGTCATCCAGCTTTAAAAATAGGTTCTATTGTCTTTCATTTGCTGTGTTAAAGTTTATTTTTGAGTATGAATGAATAATGTAAGCTTTATATGTTATGTAATGAACTGTTAGAATTTACAATCTTTTAGTTGTTGAATGTTAAATCTGTTTTTGAATGAGATAATCCTTACACAGTAAAAATATATTTACACAGTCGAAATAGGGTGAAACCCTAGTGCACAAAAATTATATTTAGAGCATCAAAATAAACAAGCCTGAGCTCAAGAGGGTACATCTCTTGACTTAAAGATAAAAAGAGGATGGCTTGATAGGCCGCATACTTTTCTTTACGTAACTATACACATAACCGGTAAAACAAAAATTTATAAGTCACGGCATAAGTCAGAAACCCTGCTAGCAGCAAGGGCTTGGTAAACAAACTAAAGAAGCTAACGAAGAAACAATAAACCACAAGGGTTATTTGCAGGCCACGGTGAACAACCGAAATTGTCCCATAAAGAACTGCACAAGTAGGAACGGCCATGGGTTGACCAGGGCTTACCTATATGGAGGAAGATGACCCTACTCATTATACCATTTGTGAAGAGAGATGTAACGATCACCTGCAAGGTTGCAAGCCGCAACATTAATATATTGTATTATATCAGAAATTGAATTAAGAACAAGTTAAGAACTATAAAACAAATGATTTTTTTGTTACATACCTGGAAACGAAGGTAATGTAACCACCAAGGAATAAGAGTGCCACCACCAGCGAAACGAAAATCCAACCCTTCATCTCTTTTGTGATAGAGAAGGGTCCAACGAGTGCCTAAACCACTACTACCAGCAGCCAGAAGAAGGGAGCAACGACCAAGCAGGAAGCGGATAGTGAAGCACGCACTGTCACCACCTTTCAGAGCATGAGAACCCACACTCCCAAAACCTCTATGACAAACCAGGCCGTAAGATTAGAGTCACGGGTCTTAATGAATTGTTGCCAAGATAAACTTACAGTCCTGTAAACTATCCCTACAAGCAAGCCGTGGAGGAATAATCCCAAAAACTAAACACAATTTAAGCTGTAAGAAAAATGTCACATCTCTCCTCAAACCATTGCAGGATGAACTCACTATGTAGAGAAGGAGAAAGAATGATGAAGGAGGACTGAAAAACATAACCAAGACACAGAGTTTGCATGGTGACCAAGACACAGTTGCAGAGCGGCCCGAAGGCTTGAAAACGATGGAGGAAAATGACCAAGTCTAGGGTTCGTAAACCCTTTTATTTTCTCAACACTTGGCCAAGGAAGAACCACATTTTCATGCAAATAATTCAACCATGCAGTGTGTAAATCATAGAGTCCCCACATGCAATCGAATTCCAATTATTCAAATGTATTTTAAGCACAATCTTATAGTGTGGCAATCATTTACAAAGGTTCCATGAGTCAACCAACGTTTGCATGGTATAAACTATGAATGCATAATTAATAAACCCTTGAATCATTGCCAAGCTTATGATAGTTGACGCATAGTTTGGGACGAGGCGATTTCAAAACCTTGTAATTACATAACCTTTTACATGATCAAATTGAGGGAGTGGTCTAAAGCCACATCCTTTACCCATTGCATGTTACATTATAAACTTTGTTATTAAATATTTATTCATATCAAGCTTTTTGTTGACCTTGAAATCAACGAATCTCATAAACCATATCCATGCCAGAGTGTGTTTATGTTAATACATACCCAAAGTATGTTATGTTTTAACTTGCCCAATTACTTAGGTTTGGAACTTAGTTTCTGAACTTTATAACTATATAGTTATTCACATTAAGTTTATTATTAATCATGAAATCGATGCAATATAATAATTGATAATATTTCCCAAAGTATAAATATGCATAAAAGATTTAGTTCTTCACTAATGGAAAATCCATTTAGCCATAGCATAAATAGTATAGATACAAATGTTGATAAACCTTGAGCTATCGAAACTAGGTTTATAAAGTAAATCTTGTGATACTTAGGAGATGCAAAGAAAAAGGCTATTTCCTCTCTTAGCCAAACTATGATAATACAAGTTTACTAACAATTTTGCATAGCTAATCATATTGTCACCAACATTTATGTTGTGACCTGAAAATGTTTTTGAACATAGTTTTAATTAGGATCATGAACTTTATAAACCTTATCTGTTTATAATATAGAACTACTGGTAAAATTAAATGCATTATAAATAAGATAATTTGTGTAGGTATCGTTGAATATCATATAAATTATAGATCAGTAGCTGGAAAATACTCATATTATGGGTATGAATCCTGTACATAGCTCATATCAACAAAGATTAATAACTTTTGGCTGTTTACCAACCATGACAAGTACTTTTTAGCTTTTCCATGTTTTGATTTGTAACATAATATTTTAGAACTTTCTAGTACTTGCATGAGATAATAAATCAATCTCTCTTGAATAATTGACATAAGTTATGTAATGTGGTCAAAGGCTTAATCCAAAAGAAGTACTATAAAATAAAATAAGAAACTGGAGTGAAACCATCTCACTAAACTCTAAGTCCTTAGGACTTGGTACTTCATTGTAATGTCTAGAACCTTATAGACAACAATCTTCATTACATAATATGAATAACCAGCAGTCACTTATACCAATATTATAAGTCGATAATGTATTTTACTGTTAGAACAATCATTACAGCATTACAAGTTATGCACTCTAGGTGAATTTAACTTACGACAAATATCACAAGTTGTGAACCAGGGAAAATAATAACTCACTATTTACATTCATGAAAGAAACTCTTCTATACATATATTGTTGACAATAATAATTGGAAGAAACAAACTACTTGTTTTACCTCATAGAAGCAGAAGGATTTGTAACACCTTATTTACCGAGCTATTTATTTTGCAAATAGAAATATATTTGAATGATTTATGGAATTAATAGGCGTTACTCGATCATTCATACCTATAAACCTGTAAGGAAAAATAATATTTCCGTATTAGCTTAAAATCTAAGTAAGCCCCAGAATCCAAGACAGTTCCACCTAATTGTTGCAAAACAAAACTCATCAACAAAATGAAAGAGGAATTATTGCACAAGTTAAACCTAAATTTGTATTAAATAGTAGAATGCTAAGTTACTTAATTAAGATTATGTATTAACTAATCTGGTAACCAAATCTTTTATAAATAACTATTAGCTGTTAGCAGACCGCATTCTCAACATTTTATGTAATTTCAAAATTTTAAATGTTTATGAAAATTTGGGGTTTTGACATATTGTATCAGAGCACAAGGTTCAAACAATAGGCCTTGATGGAGCCCAACTAGCTTTCATGAAACAGTAAATTAAATTATTATGCTGATGTATTTTATTTTAAATGTTATTCAACAGAGAATTGTTTTCTGAAGTTTAATAGGTAGGAATGGAAAGGCTGGAAGAGTATGCAGAGGAGGAGTCTCCAAGAGATCCTATACCAGAGGATTTAACTACCAATTCCTCAGAATTGTTACAAACTGTAAAAGATCTAAAAACTTAAATGGAGTCTGTAAAATGAGAAAATGAAAGGATTCTAAGGGCTCAAGAAGAGCTGAATCAGATCCTAACTGAAAAGTTTCAAACTGAGGGTAGGGGTAGAAGAACAAAATCAGAAGATACCAGTCATCAACGTAAATATAAAAGGATGAAACATACTAAAACTGAAAGCAGTTCTTCTTCTGAAGTGTTTGGTGAACAACAAAATTACCATTCTACTGGTGATAGTAGTGATAATAATCAGTACACTAAAAAGAGGAAATACAAACCTTATGAGGAAATTTCCAGGGAATTCAAAAAGATAAAACCACCAACCTTTAATGGAGAGACTGAGAATGGGGAGGAAGCTAAATCTTGGTTATCTGGGATGAAGAAGTACTTCCAAATATACAACTATTCCAATCAGTTAAAGGCTAGAATGGCTAATTATAACCTCTCAGGAAAGGATGACATTTGGTGGTAGGACTTGAAAAGAGTTAAAGGCATAAAATAAAAAAATATAAATTGGAGTACCTTTAAGAAGTATTTTAAAAATAAATTTCTGTTTGAGAAATGTTATGAGGAGAGAGCTAAAGAATTTTATGAGTTAAAGCTAGGATCAATGACAATGAAGAATCTGAACAACAAGTTTTTAAGTCTACTTAGGTATGTACCATACCTCGTAGATGAGAAACCAAAGGTACAACGATTTCTTAGCTGTCTTCCTTATCATATTAATGGTATAATTGAATATGATAACCCAAAGACCTTGGAAGAAGCTATGAGAAAGGCTAACTTCTGTTTTGAGCAGAATCAGAAGAAAGAAAGCTTGGCCAACTGGAAAGCTAAGAAAAATAATAATCGGTTTGAACAAAAGAGGGATTTTGTGCCTAACAGAAATTTTAAGAACAATAAGGCCAAAAATTATCCTAATAACAAGAACTTCCAAGGAAATAAGAACAATACACCCAACAACTAGAATAATTCGAAAGGTAAATATTTTGCAAATAATCATGGAAACTTTACCAAGAGCTTTGAACGCAAAGATCTTGTCAAGAGCTGGGAGTGTAATGGCCCACACTATGCTTCAGTCTATCCAAACCAGAAGAAAACTGGTAACAACATTCATACCATACAAGAGGAGATGACCGTTGGGGAACTAGTGAGGACCATGCCTAGGATTAATGCAGCTTTGGAGAATCGACAACCTGAATATCAGAATTCCATGGTGGAAGTAGAAGGTATGATAAGTCAGACCCCTGTAACTATTTTGATTGATCTAGGAGCTAGTCTCAGTTATATTGCACCTCAAATAGTAGAAAAATCTAAGTTATCTATTGATAAGTTTGAGAATTCATGGTTAGTTCAGTTAGCCACTGGTGCTAAAAGAAAAGTAACTTGTTTTGGGAAAGAATGTGCATTAGTTATGGATAAATTTGAAACTGTTGTTAAACTTAATGTTTTGCCACTTGGTTCTTATGATTTGTTGATTGGTATGGACTGGTTAGAACAACATAGACTAATTCTAAACTGTTATGATAAAACTTTTACATGCTTAAACAGTGATTAAAAACCAGTAAGTGTTAAAGGGATTCCTAGAAAAACTACTGTAAGGCAGATTTCTACTTTACAACTTAAAAGAGCTGTTAGAAAGGGATGTAAAGCTTATGCAGTAACAATAACTGATGAGGAAAGTTTAATTAAAACAGATAAGTTAAAATTGGAAGACATACCAGTCTTAAGAGAATATGTTGATGTATTCTCAGGAGAGATTCTGGGATTACCTTTGAAAAGGGAATTGGATTTCACCATTGAACTGGTATCGGGTCCAGTACCTATTTCAAAAGCCCCGTATCGAATGAATATACTTGAAATTAATGAATTAAAATCTCAATTAAAAGAATTAATTGATAAAAAGTATATTCAGCCAAGTGTGTCTCCCTAGGGGGCACCTGTTATCTTTGTCAAGAAGAAGGACGGAACTATGCGACTTTGCATATATTACCGTCAGTTAAACAAGATGACCATTAAAAATCGATATATGTTTCCCCGCATAAATGATCTGTTTGATCAACTACGAAGAGCCACGGTATTTTCGAAAATATATTTAAGGTCTGGATATCATCAAGTAAGGATTAAAGATGAGGACATCTTTAAGACAGCTTTCAGAACTAGATATGGTCATTATGAATTTGTCGTAATGCCATTCAAGCTTACTAATTCCCCAGCTATCTTCATGTTTTTAATGAATAATGTTATGCATAAGTATTTAGATAATTTTCTATTCGTATTTATCGACGACATTCTAATCTATTCGAAAACTAAAGAATAACATAAAGAACATCTAAAAATTGTTTTGCAAGAGTTGCGAGAACATCAAATCTTCACAAAGTTTAGTAAATGTGATTTCTTCAAGGATAAGATTCAGTATTTAGGTCACGTAGTGACCAAGGAAGGAATTTCTGTAGATCCTGAAAAGATAAGGGCAATCGAAAATTGGTCGGTTCCTAAGGATGTGATGGATGTTCGATCTTTCATGGGCATTACTGGTTACTACCGGAGGTTCATTGAATTTTTTTCGAGGATAGAAAATCCGATAACTTCCTTGCAGAAGAAAGGAAAGAAGTTCGACTGGAATCAGAAATGTGAAAAAAGACTTAAAAAGCTAAAAAAATTATTAACTGGCGCACCTATTTTAAGAATAGCAGATCCTAATAAAGAATTTGTGGTGTGCATTGATGCCTGCAATGATGGCTTAGGTAGTGTTTTGACTCAAGAAGGGCATGCTATTACCTATGAGTCTAGAAAGTTAAAAGTTCATGAAAATAATTATGCAACATATGATCTGGAACTAGCAGCTCTAATACACGCCTTAAAGATGTGGCGAAATCACCTAATTGGAAGAAAAATTGTTTTAATGACTGATAATAAAGGATTGAAGTATCTTTTAGATAAACCTAATCTAAATTCCAGACAAGCTAGGTGGTTATCTTTCTTAAGCGAGTATGATTTTGAAATTCATCATATAAAAGGTAAAGAAAATAAAGTTGTTGATGCATTAAGTAGGAATGCAAGGATGAATTTTGCAGCAGCTATTAGCACCTATGTTTCAGATTTAGATGAACAACTTAAAGAAGGAATAGAGCAAGATGAAAATGACCAGAATTTGCAAGCCAAAGTTAAAGAAAATCCAACAGAAAATTTAATTAAAGGTTACAGTTTAAATGAAAATGAATTTTTACTGAATAAAGATAGACTGTATATACCTAACGTACCTAAAGTTAAGCTGTTAATTATGGATGAAATTCATAAAACACCATATTCAGGTCATCCAGATTATCAAAAGACTATCACCATGTTAAGAAAAGAGTGTTTCTGGCCAAATATGAAAACTGAAGTAGTATAATATATAGCTAGGTGTTTGGAATGTCAACAAGTAAAAACTGAACATCAATACCCAGTTGGTTTGCTTTAGCCATTACCCATCCCCAGCTAGAAATGGGAGATAATTAGTCTATATTTTATTACTAGGCTGCTTAGAAATCAAAATCAGAATGATTCTATCATGGTAGTAGTTGATAAGTTAAGCAAATCAGCTCACTTTATATCTGTTAAAACTACTTATAAAGCTGCCAACATAGCTGATATTTTTCTAAAACAGATTTTCTGCTTGAATGGAGTACCAAAAGTCATAATCTCAGATAGAGATCCTAAGTTTACAGGAAACTTTTGGAAGTCCTTGTTTAAAGGGTTAAACACTACATTAAATTGCAGTACTTCTTTCCATCCTCAAACAGATGGACAAACTGAAAGGGTAAACCAGGTAATGGAAGATTTATTAAGAATGTATGTGAAAGACCAGTCAGATAAATGGGAGGATTATTTACATCTGGTAGAATTTGCTTATAATAATAATTATCAGACATCAGCCAGATTTACTCCTTTTGAAATTTTATATGGATGGAAATTTAATACTCCTATCTCTTGGACTAATCCAGTGGATCGATTGGTATTAGGTCTGGAACTGTTAAAAGAGATTGAAGAAATTGTAAGACAAGTGCAGGGAAATCTGAAAGTGGCATAGGATCAGCAGAAAATTCAAGCAGACTTAAAAGAAGTCCAAAGGAGTTTTAGGTAGGTGAACATGTGTTCATCAAGGTAAGGCCCAAAAAGAGCTCTCTGAGATTGGGGAGTTGTGCAAAATTGGCACCTCGTTATTAGGTCTGGAACTGTTAAAAGAGATTGAAGAAATTGTAAGACAAGTGCAGGGAAATCTGAAAGTGGCATAGGATCAGCAGAAAATTCAAGCAGACTTAAAAGAAGTCCAAAGGAGTTTTAGGTAGGTGAACATGTGTTCATCAAGGTAAGGCCCAAAAAGAGCTCTCTGAGATTGGGGAGTTGTGCAAAATTGGCACCTCGTTA
>LPNX010745397.1:199514-262351 GCA_001517045.1 Pseudotsuga menziesii
TTCAAATTCTATCTAGGATTGGACAAGTAGCTTATCAATTAGCATTACCACCTAATTTAAGAGTACATAATGTTTTTGACATTTCTGTTTTAACCACTTCACACATGTAACAATGAAAGTATAACCACTTCACACATGTAACAAACAATTATTTAACATGTATTATTAAACTAACCTACAGAATAATTTAAGAAATTATTTGTACACAGGTTACTAACAGAATTTAACTTTGCTCGAATGACCGAGCTTATAAACAATTATTATGATATAAAGAAATAGCATAACATACAATAATAATATACTATAATGGAAGATAATTTAAACAGTAAAAATATCTTAACACAGTCGAAATAGAGTGAAACCGTAGTGCACAAAAATTACATTCAGAGCATCAAAATAACCAATCCTAAGCTCAAGAGGGTACATCTCTTCGCTTAAAGATAAACAGAGGATGGATTGATAGGCCACATACTTTTCTTTACGTAACTATACACATAACCAATAAAACAAAAATTTACAAGTCATGGCATAAGCCGAAAACCCTGCTAGCAGTAAGGGTTTGGTAAACAAACTAAACAAGCTAACCAAGAAACAATAAACCACAAGGGTTATTTACAAGCCATGATGACCAACCGAAACTTTCACATAAAGAACTGCACAAGTAGGAACAGACATGGGTTGACTAGAGCTTACCCATATGCAGGAAGCCGACCTTACTCATTATACCAGCTGTGAAGAGGGATGTAACGGTCACCTACAAGGTTGCAAGCTGCAACATTAATATATTGTATTATATCAGAAACGTAATTAAGAACAAGTTAAGAACTGTAAAACAAATTAATTTTTTTGTTTCATACCTGGAAACGAAGGCAATGTAACCACCAAGGAATAAGAGCGCCACCACCAGTGAATCAAAAATCCAACCCTCCATCTCTTTTGTGACAAAGAAGGGTCCAACGAGTGCCTAAACCAGTACTAGCAGTAGCTAGAAGAAGGGAGCAACAACCAAGCAGGAAGCAGACAGTGAAGCATGCACTGTCACCACCTTTCAGAGCATGAGAACCCACACTCCCAAAAACCTTATGTTAGACCAGGCCGTAAGTTTAGAGTCACGGGTCTGAATGAATTGTTTCCAGGATAAACTTACATTCCTGTAAACTATCCCTACAAGCAAGCCGTGGACAAATAATCCAAAAACTACACATAGTTTACGTTGTAAGCAAACTGTCACGGCTCTCCTCAAACCATTGCAGGATGAACTCACAGTGCAGACAAGAAGCAAGGATGATGAAGGAGGGCTGAACAACATAACCAAAACACAGAGTTCGCATGGCGGCCAAGACACAGTTGCAGAGCGGCTCGGAGGCCCGAAAATGACGGAGGAAAATGACCAAGTCTAGGGTTCGTAAACCCTTTTATTTTCTTAACACTTGGCCAAGGAAGAACCATGTGTTCACGCAAATAATTCAACCATGCAGTGGGTAAATCATATAGTCCCTGCATGCAATCGAATTCCAATTATTCAAACGCATTTTAAGCACAATCTTATAGTGTGGAAATCATTTACAAAGGTTCCATGAGTCAACCAACATTTGCATGGTATAAACTATGAACGCATAATCAATAAACCCTCGAATCATTGCCAAGCTTATGATAGTCGACACATAGTTTGGGAGGAGGCGATTTCAAAACCTTGTAATTACATAACCTTTTACATGATCAAATCAAGGGAGTGGTCTATCACCACATCCTTTTCCCATTGCATGTTACATTATAAACTTTGTTATTCAATATTTATTCATATCAAGCTTTTGGTTGACCTTGAAATCAACAAATCTCATAAACCATATTCATGCCAAAGTTTGTTTATGTTAATACATACCCAAAGTATGTTATGTTTTTACTTGCCCAATTATTTAGGTTTGGAACTTAGTTTATGAACTTTATAACTATATAGTTATTCACATTAAGTTTATTATTAATCATGAAATAGATGCAATATAATAATCGATAATCTTTCCCAAAGTATAAATATGCATAAAATATTTAGTTCTTCACTAATGGAAAATCCATTTAGTCATTAGCATAAATAGTATAGATACACATGTTGATAAGCCTTGAGCTATCGAAACTAGGTTTATAAAATAAATCTTGTGATACTTAGGAGATGCAAAGAAAAAGGCTATTTCCTCTCTTAGGCAAACTATGATAATAAAGTTTTACTAACAACTTTTCATAGCTAATCATATTGTCACCAACATTTATGTTGTGACTTGAAAATGTTTTAGAACATAGTTTTAATTAGGATCATGAACTTTACAAACCTTATCTATTTATAATCCAGAACTACTGGTAAACTTAAATGCATTATAAATAAGATAATTTGTGTAGGTATCATTGAATATCATAGAAATTATAGATCAGTGGGTGGCAAATACTCAGATTATGGGTATGAATCCTGTACATAGCTTAGATCAACAAAGATTAATAACTTTTGGCTGTTTACCAACCATGACAAGTACTTTTAGCTTTTCCATGTTTTGATTTGTAACATAAGATTTTAGAACTGTCTAGTACTTGCATGAGATAATAAATCAATCTCTCTTGAAGAATTGACATAAGTTAAGTAATGTGGTTAGAGGCTTAATCCAAAATAAGTACTATAAAATAAAATAAGAAACTGGAGTGAAACCATCTCACTAAACTCTAAGTCCTTGGGACTTGGTACTTCACTGTAATGTCTAGAACCTTATAGACATCAATCTTCATTACAAAAGATGAATAGCCAGCAGTCACTTATACAATTATTATAAGTCGATAATGTATTTTACTGTTAGAACAATCATTATAGCATTACAGGTTATGCGCTCTAGGTGAATTTAACTTATGAAAAAGATCACAAGTTGTGAATCATGGAAAATAATAACTATCATTATTTACATTCAAGAAATAAACTCTTCTATACATATATCGTTGACAAAAATAATTGGAAGAAATAAACTACTTGTTTTACCTCATAGAAGCAGATGGATTTGTAACATCTTATTTACCGAGCTATTTATTTTTCAAATAGAAATATATTTGAATTCTTTATGGAATTAATAGGTGTTACTCGATCATTCATACTTGTAAACATGTAAGGACAAATAAGCTTTCTGTGTTAGCTTAAAATCTAAGTAATCCCCAGAATCCAAGACAGTTCCACCTACTTGTTGCAAAACAAAACTCATTAGCAAAATGAAAGATGAATTATTGCACAAGTTAAACCTAACCTTGTATTAAACAGTATAATGCTAAGTTACTTAATTAAGATTATGTATTAATTAATCTGGTAACCAAATCTTTTATAAATAACTATTAGCTGTTAGCAAACCGCATTCTCAGCATTTTATGTAATTTCAAATTTTTAAATTTTTATGAAAATTTGGGGTTTTGACAATAAACTAGGATTCGAGGATAACCCGATCATGTAGGATTTTGTGGATGTATTCCCAGAAGAAATTCTAGGGTTGCCTCCTAAATGAGATCTAGACTTTACAATTGAATTAGTACCTGGAACGATATGTAATTCGAGATCTCCCTACAGAATGAACATCTTGGAGATGAATGAACTTAAATTACAATTACATGATTTAATAAATAAACATTACATAAGACCAAGTATATCCCCTTGCAGAGCACTGACCTTTTTGTTAAAAATAAAGAAGGCACTCTACATCTATGCATAGACTACCGTCAACCTAATAAAATGACGATTAAGAACATATATCCTCTGCCCTGCATTGGTGATCTATTTGATCATATACGTGGAGCGATGATATTCTATAAAATTGAATTAAGGTCTTGTTATCACCAAGTTAGAATTAAGGATGAAGACATATTTAAAATTGCTTTCTGAACATGGTACGTGCATTATGAATTCGTGATTATGCCTTTCAAGCTAACCGATGCACCAACAACCTTTATGTGCTTAATGAATAGTGTTCTAAGTAAATATTTAGACAAATTTCTGGTCATCTTTAGAGACGACATATTCGATTGTTATTTTTAGATTTGATTGTGTTGAATAATATTTTGGACATAGCCATGTATCACGGGGTATGGATACCCGTGAATAGAGACTGTACATTTAATTTGAATGACTAATATTGTTTTACTCCATAATTAACTAGATTTGTTTGTTGTTTGACTTTTTAATCAAATTTGCGAGCCAGACATTTATTAGTTTTTTGTAAACGAGTCTAAATTATAATTAGTCCCAAATGGATATGATTACCCAATAGGAAGTAATGGTATATTTGATTTATAATGAGTTAATAAGTCGATTAGAATATCCTCGATTAAGTGTTTAACTGATGAAACCTTTCGGCTCTATTTATGATAACTTATGTGACTTTGAGTGGTATCTTTGTTTATTGTTTATACTCTTGCTTCATTACTAGGGTTAATCGATTTGTTGTTTAACTATAGGTATTATTGAGACATAGTTTTTAAATGTGACTAAGTTACGAGTAATATAATCTACAAACATACATTAGAGGAAATTTGGGGTCTAAAATGGGCCTAATAAGAAAACACGCCAAAAATGAATTTTGTGAGTTGGAATTCAAGAACCAATAGATTTTCAATAAAACGAGTCAAGCATAATGGTTGAATTGACATGTTTGTAATAAAAGAAAACTATTTTTTTTGTTCGTATTTTCAACATATCTCCCTGTGTTTTTACTCAAATTCCAAGTGGCAGAGCTCGCTGGATGTCTAATTTAATTCCGCATCCAACGAGTACCCACACTGCATACTTTTGATGGACCCCGCTACCCCAAAAACAAGAAATACCTAAAAAATGTGATGATGATGTCATCATCACATTTTTTCAGGTATTTCTTGTTTTGGGGGTAGCGGGGTCCATCAAAAGTATGCATTGTGGGTACTCATTGGATGTGGAATTAAATTATGCATCCAACAAGCTCTCTCACTTAGATTTTGAGTAAAAACACACGGATTTATGTTGAAAATACGAACACAAAAAGTAGTTTTTTTCATTCTTCCTCCAAAATTAATAACTATTATTTTATTATTTTTTTTAGGAGGCCCATTTTAGACCTCAAATTTCCTCTGATGGATAAACTCTTTATGAAAATCCCTCAGCTCCTAGGGAATATGATTAGTTGAAAATACGTTTAAAATGTTTTTAAGAGAAGAGATGCAAACATACTTTAAAATATTCCACCAGATCTATAATACATTTGCTAAGATTCTTAGTTAAAATTAACATTAGATCCACTCTAATTGGGGTATGGAATCCCAAACAAAGGTTATTTGAAATATAACTATGAAAAATAAATTTGTGATTCTTTTACTAATAAAAAACAGTTTATATCAAATCATAACATGAAAATAGGAAAAGGTTAGGAACAAATGCATAGTATCATTTACTATAAAAATGTATTTACAATTCATGTATATACTCAATTTATAATTTAACAGTAGTTAAACATATAAGAAATAGAAAGAGGAACCTGACACCACTATCGAGAAAACAGAATTGAAGCTACTATTCCTCCCAACCAATTCCTAGAGAAGCCAAGTCCTACTTACTCCAGAACCCCAAAAACTATTTGCTGAGACACAAGGACAAAATCCAATCAATGTGCCATCTCTTGCATTAACATATCAATTCCTCGTCCATCGCGAGCATCCCACTTACTTGATAGACATACTATTATATAGTATTTTTCCTAGGACTTGGTTGTTTATGAGCCTCTTTCTCCTTAGCAGTCCATAAGGATTCTTGACTTGATTTTGGGGAATATGCCTCCTACATCACTTGAATTCTCACTCAAAAGCTTTCACCACTTGTCTTTTCCCCTTGTGGGCCAATGAACACTCTGTAATACCCCGGTTTTGACCTCGTTTGCATTAAAAGGGTACATGATGTATATTTTGTAATTAATCATGGTGAGGAGCAAAAGGAAAAAGCCCCACCATCAATTTGGTTGTGTATGTTTCAGAAACAGGGTTCATTGTCAATGGCATATCGCGCTATACGACACATTATAGTTCCGGCATCATGTAACTATGCACATCGATTTGAAATAAACCTACAGCTCGCTATGACGGTGCAACGTTAAAACAAAAGGGAATGATTCCAAAGGTTAAGGCGGGGGGGTTGTCTAACCCGTGGGGGCCATTGGGAGTTAGCCATGAGTCACCACCCTATGTTCTATTGTTAGTTGGGGACATCTATTTGCTGGCAAGGAAAACAACCACCACACTCATGCCTGCACTCTCTCCATGACGTGCCTCTTTATGCCCTTCCCGCTAACTAGATCGTGAGTTGGTTCATCTTCCCTCACGCTAAGCAGAGTTAAAAGGGGGGTCGCAATTCATTGTGTGAAAAACTATTCTATCAGGTAATACCAATTGAAAAATTAGTATTAGGGATCAATGACTATTCATCAGTTGCAGGAAAGGTTATGTGAATTAAATAAACACATTAATTCAATGCACATTTGACATGTGAAGATTTTAATGAAACATCAGTACATAAATTAACATATTCAATAAATGAGAAACCTATGATCAGTATGCCAGAAAGATAAAAAAATTACTGAAATTCATGAAATAAATTTGATGAACAACCATAAAAAATAATATAAGAAACAATGTAATTTTATTAAACTACAAAACATTACAATATTTACAAAATTACAGAGCTTTCCCGATATGTCTTTGGCAGTCCCTTCTCCAATGGTTCTCCTATACTTAATCCCGTGAGCTCCCCCTCTCTTAGGAGATACCCTTCCCCTTAAATAATATTACAAAAAAATTTACAAATAAGACAACCTTCCCAAGACGCGGGATTACAAAACATTCAGTTTCATGATTTGCGAAGGGCAGATTGCCACTTGGAAAATGCATCCATAAGATCCTGGATGTCTCAATATTGAGTATGCTTCAAATGCAACTCTGCTTTGCAAATCATAGATGTGATTTATTTCTTCTTGAGCTTTTTCCACTCTCGAAGGAATCTTTCAATCCTCATCAATGAAGTGAGAGGTGTCTTGATCCATTACTTGATTTCATCCAAGCTAAGTTGAGTGATCTCCTGGATTTTATCCTTGACTTTAGAAAAGTCACTTTCAATTTGTTCCAATTTTAGTTTCAGAGGCATAGCCTCATCAATAGGATCCAACAATGGCATATCCATAAAATCGATCAAGGTATATGAAGCAAACCATCTTCTCTTGCAAGCCACTTCTCCATATTTAATGATGGACTCCACCAAGTCGCAAACATTGTCCCATGTCTCAATTGACACCTCAATATTCTTGAGCTTGATATTGTCTAAGAATGGAAGATCATCTGGTCTCTCTTTGATATACTTTTTCCAGTCTACTAGGTTATCGTAAGCTCGGGTTGCTTCCTTTCTTCTCCTTCTATTGCGATCATGGAGAACATAAGATTGGTGCTCAAATGCATTATATAATTCCTGCATTTCGTTAAATCCTTTAAAAAGATTGATCATTCCTTGATAATAATCACTATGTACTCTGTAGGCCAGTTGTTTAAATTCTTCTCCTGTAAATTTGGAGAAAGAAGAGGTGGTCGATACAAGTTGGATATCCTTGAGTTGTTGCTCAAGGATAGAAATATTGTTATCATGTTGTTCATTCAGATCATTTTCCTTCTCAAGCTACTGCTTCAGGTAATCAATTTTTCTTTGAAGTTGCCTTAACTTCTCCTCACATCCCTCCTTTAGGTCTTCGATTTCCTTCTTATGGTGTGCCTCAGCTTGTGCTTGGTCCTGTTTGGACCTTTGCAATTCTTGTTCCTTTTCTTCTACCTCTCTATTCAGTTGAGACATTGAATCAAATTTATCTCCAACAAAAGCTCCCATAGCAGCTGCTTTGTCCATGGTTTCTTGTTTAACATTAGTGGAGTCCCTTTTCCAAATGATTTGATTTGGGACCGAGCCTTGATTGAAGGTTCATTCCCTTGACCTCTTAGATCCTTTTTTAACCACAACTTTCTCTTTTCTACTCCAGAAGTATTGTCCCACTGAGATAACTGCATCTTCACCAAAATCGGTCATCTCATTTGTTCTTGAGATGGTTCCCTCATGAATAATAACTGAGGGTGCATGATGGGAAGTTTCAGGAATCGGGATATTCATTCTAAGAGATGGAATAATAGTGGAAGGTGTGTGAATAATAGATTAAAGGGATGACGAAATGGAAGTGGGGACATATGTAATACGTTCAGGGGGAGAAGTTGTGGGAATGAAAGAACTATCAGGTTGTGAAATAAAAGAATGTGAGGATGTGGAAATAGTGTGCATGTATAATGATGTTGACATAATAGGTGAAGTGGAAAAAGGAATAGAAATAGGCATGTTTTTCAATACCAAGGGTGTGTCATTGGTGGCAGAAAGAATATGGGACAAATTAATTTCAGAGAAAGAATGTTGTGGCAACAAAGTGTCAAAAATATTCCCATATGACTGGGTAGTTGTAACAGATGATTACATTCTAGTGGAAACAATAATAGGACATATATAGATAGAAGGAGTGTTTTCCTCCTCAATATCACTGTGAATCTCTTGTACCTCAATATCGGCCGGAGGTAGTGGATCTACCTGTTGAATCGGTTGAACATGTAGAATTTGTTGTTCTGGTTGTTCTACCCTTTGGCCCACTTGTGATGGAGGCTCAAGGATTTATGTCTATAATTGTACTTGTGGAAGGGACTCCTGAACCTTCTATTTATTTGACGGTGGCTCAGCCATTTCTACATGTTCCTGTACCTCTAAGCTGAGTTTTTCCAATTTCTTCTTAAATTCCGCTGGTCTATGCAAGGCTTCAAGTGTTGAAAAAGTTTTTGTTCTCATAGGACCTTCGAGAACATCCTTACCCATGTCCTTTGACTTCTCAGTAGGAGAAGTGGAGGAGTTGGCTAATGCTTCTTTATCCTCCTTTTCTATAATTTTTTTCTATATGTTCTCTTCTATGATTAACCTGAGATGCATGAAATGTACCACAGTGATTTTAACCTCCTTTCGGTATTGGAAGATATGGTTCTTCTCTAGAGGAGTGGAGATCTTTCTTACTACCTTTGAGAAATCCGTGGCATCTATGTAGATAGAATGGTCAGGGAGTTCGTTGATGAGCATATGCAATATTTGTATGTTCTTTCACAAAATGGTTTGCCAATAATGCCTTGGGATCATGCATCCTCTTCAGAAATAATAATAATATTTTGGAAGTAAAAAGTAAGATAACTTCTATTTGTTTGCAGAAAATGATGCAGGTAACAATGCGTGAGGATCTATACAATGGGTTTATTTTTAATTTATTATATTTTCTTTTATTATCATGGTTAAAACCCTAAGAGGTTTATATAGTTAGGGTTTTAATATTTTTTTGATATTATATTACTTGTTTTACAAGAGACAAAAAGATTAAATCTAGAAGGACTAAAGTAAACGGAGTATTTTAAATATAAACTTAGATATGTACTTCCATTCTTATACTTGTTAATATTATTCTACAATCAAACTACTAAATCTTTTAAAAAAATAATATTTTACATTTCTTTCTACAAGAAAACACTGCAGAGACTACATTTCTTTCTGTAAGAAAACACTACAGAGACATCACCAGTTTAGATGAAGCCTACAATCACTACTAAAATTTGTTGATGATCTCGACTCAGTCAGAGTTAATAATTCAATTATTCAGAACTAAGCAAAAATACTCTTAAGAAATATAAATTGATCTATTGTAACTCTGTTTCGTTTTGAATATTTGTAAATACTTTTTTATTGAAATTAAGAACTACAACATGAATAAAACTAATTTCCAGTCTTCTAAATTATAATAGATTGTAAATAGAATAGAACATCTTTATACTCTGTAAACATGATCCTACCTCTTTAATCAATCAATTCTAATACTACTAATCAACCTAATTCCACACCTTCCTGTACTAGAGTACATCACTACAATGAATGGAAAAATACAAGAGGTAAATTAAATCCATTTATCAAACAATTTCTATACAGTTACTTAATCACCAACTCATTGAATAAAAATCTATTAGATAGAACCTCATTCAATAATAATTATAGTCTACCCAAGTCAGGAGTAGTTTTAATAATACAATACAGATATAGAATTTAGAACCTAGATAAGTTGTAAAGAAAGGAACTAACACCCAAGGGAGACTGTTCTACCCAGCCTTTTCCTGAAGCAACCAAATGACTTGCTTAGGACCCCTGAGCTTATTCACTGCACCACTAGGATGAAGATCTCTACTACACAACAGACTTCTGCAACTTATCTTTTAACAAAAGACTTATCTCAACAATTCACTTTAGCTATCCCCTCATCAAACTCTTTGTGTGCCTCACTTTTCAACTTGCAAAAATCGCAAAGTTCATTCTCTTAGAAAACAAAATGAGTGGTGAGCCTCCTGCTCAATTTGATGGTTTATATAAGATTGCCTAGGTCTTAGGGTTAGTTTGGAATTAATGAACCACCCAGATTAGTTTCTCCTCTCAGGGAACAGGACCACTTTTTTAGGGATTATGCTCCTGCAACAACTAGAAAGTGAATGTCATTGTTGACACTTGTGAATCAGCATTTTATAGCTACTCCTTCCTCCTAGTGGTAGTGAACACTCATTTAATAGTTTCACCTGAATAGGTGTCTCCTTTATTTAATTAATAAAATAAATAATTCTTCAATTACAATCATCCTTGACCTACTTGGTCATAAACCTTACAATAAAATTTAACATAATGTTTTGCTGAAATAAATAATAAATTATTTATTTTCCAGTTTTGGGTATGTTACAAACACCCCGCCTTAAGCTCAACATCATCCTCGATGTTGTTTAAGTTATCCTGAGTCTTCTCTTAACAGAGCTAGATATTCCACCCTCTTATCGCTCTCCATTTCCCAAGTCGCTTCATATGGACTGAGGTGTTTCCGCTACACCTTTACATGTCCAATGGTGCGATTCCGGAGAAAAATTTCCCTCATTTTGAGAATACAATCTGGTTCCAGCAGAAAATCTCCTTCTGGTTCTACCTGAATCAAATTCCAGTCAATCACATGAGTTGCATCATGTATATATTTTTTCAAAATCAAAATGCGAAAAACATTGTGTATCCTAAGATTAGGTGGTAAAACTAGTTGATAAGCCACTGGACCCACTCTTTCCAATATCTCGAATGGTCCACAATACTTGGGTGCCAATTTAGCACAACTCCCTAATTTAAGAGAGATTTTTCTTGGTTTAGCCTTTACAAACACATGCTCACCAACTTGGAACTCCTCTAGTGTTCTTTTAAGATCGGCATGGCTCCTTTTCCTATCCTAGGAAGTTTTCAATTTTTCTTGTACATGTTTCATTGTTAGTTCCAATGATTTTAACATGTCAGGTCCTAACATAAATCGATCTATTGGATTCCTCCATGTAATTGGAGTGTACACTTTCTACCATATAATATCTCAAAAGGACTAAGTTTAGTTGATTCCTGATAATGGTTATTGTAATCAAATTCAACTAAATGCAAATAGTCTTCTCACTTCTTAGGATAATCACTAACATACATTCACAACATATATTCTAGTACCCGATTAACTCTTTTGGTTTGTCCATCCGTTTGCGGATGATAAGCAGTACTAAAATTTAGTTTAGTGTCTAATCCTTTAAATAAAGTTTTCCAGAAATTACCTGTAAATTTTGGATCTCAGTCGAAAATAATTATATTTGGAATTCTGTGTAGATGAAAGATTTCTTTCATAAAAATATCAGCGATATTAGCAGCTGAATGAGTTGTTTTAACAGGAATAAAGTGTACTTATTTACTTAAATTATCTACAACTACCATTATAGAATCATTATGTTTCTGGTTTTTAGGTAAACCAGTTACAAAGTCAAGACTAATGACTTCCCACTTCCAATTTGGTATTGGTAATGGATGTAGCAGGCCTGCTGGGTGTTGATGTTCAGCCTTAACCTACTGACACTGAATACACCTAGCTAAGAATTCAGCAACCTCATTTTTCAAGTTAGGCCAAAAGTATTCTTTTCTTAACGTAGTTATCATATTATGATACCCATGATGTCCAGAGTAAGGACTTTTATGAATTTCATTTAAAATCAGCAACTTAACTTCAGGTATATTTGGTACATACAATCTGTTTTTAAACAATAATAAACCTTGTTCATTAAAAATGTAATCTGTAACTATATTTTTAGATGTTTTCTGAATTACCCTTTCTTTTAAATCCTAATATTTTGGGCCCCGTTTTATACCTACTTCCAATTTATCTTCTAAATTACTTTTATAACTACTTATAGCAGCCACAAAACTTGTTACAACATTTCTTCTCAAGGCATTAGCCACCTTATTTTCCTTCCCTTTAATATGCTTGATCTCAAAATCATATTCCCTAAGGAAAGATAGCCATCTAGCTTGCCTTGTGTTTAGATTTTGTTGATCAAACAGATACTTTAGACTTATGTTATCAGACATTAGCCGAAATCTTTTTCCTATTAGGTGATGACGCCACATTTTTAAAACATGAAATATTGCAGCCAACTCTAAATCATAAGTTGCATAGTTCTTTTCATGAATTTTTAATTTTCTTGATTCATATGCAATTGCATGACCTTCATGAGTCAGCACCCCGCCTACACCTTTGTTGCATGCATCAATGCATATGATGAATTCTTTGTTTGGGTCTACTATTTTCAGGATGGGTATCGTAGTTAATAATATATTTAGTTTATTAAAACTATCTTCGCACTTCTGATTCCAAATAAATTTCTTACCCTTCTTCTGTAATGAAGTTATGGGTTTGCAATTCTTGAAAACCATTCAATCAATTTTTTTAATACATTGTTATTCCCATGAAGGATCGTACATCGATTACGTCCTTAAGAATAGGCCAATCAATGATAGCTTTTATTTTATCCAGATCCACTGATACCCCCTCTTTGGATATTACGTGTCACAAATATTGTATTTTATCCTTGTAAAAGTCACATTTGCTAAATTTAGAATATAACTGATGTTATCTTAATACTTGAAGAATTATTTTTAAGTGTTCATCATGCTCTTTTTTAGTATTAGAATAAATTAATATGTCGTCTATAAAGATGACCACAAATTTGTGTAAATATTTACTTAGAACACTATTCATTAAGCACATAAAGGTTGTTGGTGCATTGGTTAGCTTGAAAGGCATAATCATGAATTCATAATCCATGTACCATGTTTAGAAATCAGTTTTAAAGATGTCTTCATCCTTAATTCTAACTTGGTGATAACTAGACCTTAAGTCGATTTTATAGAATATCATCACTCCATGTATATGATCGAATAGATCACCAATGAGGGGCAGAGGATATATGTTCTTAAGCGTAATTTTATTAAGTTGACGGTAGTGTATGCATAGACGCAGAGTGCCTTCTTTATTTTTAACAAAAAGGGTCAGTGCTCCCCAAGGGGATACACTTGTTCTTATGTAAGGTTTATCTATTAAATCTTGTAATTGTAATTTAAGTTCATTCATCTCCAAGATGTTCATTCTATAGGGAGATTTCAAAATAGGTATTGTTTCGCGTACTAATTCAATTGTAAAGTTTAGATCTCATTTAGGCCCGCAACCTTAGAATTTCTTCTAGGAATACATTCACAAAATCCTACACGAACAGGATATCCTCGAATCCTAGTTTATTTTCCTTATTAACTTGTTAATCATTTATAACATGCACAACAAAAAATTTACAGCCTTTCCTTACAACGTTTTTCTCTGTAAGGCTTAAATTTGTCTAATAGATATTTTTCTGGGAATTCCTACAATAGTAGTTCTTTCTCCTTCCTTATTTAGACACGTGAAAGTCTTTTGAAAGGAATTTAAAATTACTTGGTGTTTCTCAAGCCAGTCCATTCCTATGATAATATCGTAAGATCCTAAAGGTAACACATTTAGTTTTATCTAAGTTTCAAACTGATCCATCATCAAATTACAACTTTCAACATAATTTACTACCTTTCATTTAGTTTCTTTGGCTAGCTCGACTAGCCATGATTTATCAAATTTCTTTAAAGGTAATTTACACTTTTTCACTATGCTAGGAGATATATAACTTATAATATCTCCTGGATCAATTAAGATGGAAATAAAGAAATTTTGGATCATACCTTGCACTTCTACCATAGAAGTATGGTGATCTGCCTGTCGGTTTTCCAGCGCTACATTGATCCTATGCATCTCATTGGCCACATCCCCAACTATTTGTTCTTCCTGTACAGTGTGTATGTTGCTGGTATTTCCCTTCCGGTTTGGACAATAATTGATGTAGTGTGGTCCTTGGCATTCCCAGCATTTGACAGGTTCCCATTGTTCAGTATTTCTAACAAAATTATTATAAAAATCCATGCCCTTTAATGCTGCAGTATTATGAGGTATTTTGTTCTTAAAATCATTTTTCTGGTAGTTATTTTTGGATAAGTTCTTGGTCTTACTCCCAAAACTCTTGTTTGACTTGAATCCTCTTCTTATTTGGTCAAATCGACTTGTCTTTTTATTCTTCCAATTTGGTAGACTTTCTCTTTTCTTGCCGTGCTCATAATAGAATTCTGCCTTCCTCATAGCTTCCTCCAAGGTTTTTGGATTTTCAAACTCAATCCTATCCTTCAAGCTAGCAGGTAAATAGATTAGAAATCATTGAATCTTGGGACTTTCATCTATTATATATGGTACGTATCTCAATAGACTTAAGAATTTGTTGCGCGGTTCCTTCATAGACATGGAACCAAGTTTCAAATCATAAAATTCCTTGGCTCTCTCCTCATAATATTGTTCGGATAGAAACCTTCTCTTGAAGTATTTCATAAAAACCCTCTAAGACAAGTACTTCTCCTTTAGATTTTTGACCCTATTAATATCTTGCCACCATATGCCGGCTTTTTTGGTCAAATTATAGATAGCCATTATGGCCTTTAATCTTTTAGAATACTTGTATATTTGAAATTATTTCTTCATGCCCGACAGCCAAGCTTCTGCTTCCTCTCCTTTCTCTTCTCTCCCATCGAACATGGGAGGCTTTATTTTCTTGAATTCTCCAGAAATCTCTTCGTAGGGCTTATATTTCTTTTTGCTAGGTCTTCGGTCACTACCACTGCTATCAATTACGTATCTCTCTCTTTATTTATGTGACCTTAGTTTAATCTATGAGGAACATTCACTATCAAGATACTTTCCCCTTTTTCCTTTAGGTTTATGAAACGTGTCAGATTAAGTTTCGATAACACATCTTTTATCTTTCTCTTGTTTATTCATTTTTTCCAAAAGATATTCATTTAATTCTAAACATATTTGTATATCCTGTCTCGCAGTTTGTAGCTCATCCTTCAAGTCTCTGACTCTCTATAATATCTCAGGATTGTTCAAATTTATGTATAGGTTTTCAGGGTTAATGTGTTGAGAACTGCTCTTAGCAGAGGCTTCTGCATTCTCCATTTTCTACAAAACAGGTTTTTATATTTTTGGAATAGAAATAAATACAAAAATAAAATTAGTATATTGTTCTTTCCTTATAAGCGAGGGAGCCTGTCAAGCCTAGTGTTGAAATCTCGCCATGATACCACTTGTAACATCACACATTATTTTATTTTTTTATAATTATCATAAGTATTTTATGAAATACTATGAGAATAAATCTCAGAGATGTTATACTTTAAAACTATTGAATTGAATCTAAAAAGTTTTCAAAGTAATATGCAACCTATCTTGTGATTAAAATCCTTCATTGATAATATGCTAATTACTCTGATTTACAGATCCAAACAAAAATATTTTGAGAGTTTTGGTTGAAAAATAAGATCATAAACTGTTAACGCTTATTCTAGATTTGTTAAGTGATGTTAAAGGGTCGGGTTTCATAGTATTACTTAGTCTTTACAACTAATGCTTTGAACTTGTTTTTCCTTTAGATACAGGTGGATGAGATCATACTTCATTTGTTTGGATTGAGGAACAAACCAATGCTAAATGACATCAAGTGATAAGGTAAAAAGTGATCCACCAAGTTTTTCTTAAAGGAAAGGCCTAAACTCACCCTAGTTTTTCTCTTTAGTTTATAAACCAAAAATAAATCTACCTGAAGAATGCAATGGTTCTAATCAAACCATAACTAAAACTTATGCTTGTTAAACTTTCCCTTTGAAATTATATAATCACATGCATTTCGGTACTCTCGATATTACCATAAGTTTAAAACTCCAAGATGGAGAATACATTGGATTCAGTTTTAGTTATAAAAATTGATGTGACTGAACTTATAACACTTGGAACAAAAATGCATTGGAAACAAAGGATAAAGGACAAGACTTAAACTTATTCAGGTGCAGGCCATGTGATCTCATTAAAGACTCTTCTTGGAAGGCAGAAAACTGGGTACGAAACCCTACGTATTTAATATGTCTTAAAGGTTGTTCGTACTTTGATTTTAATTGGGTTCTAGTGGAGAGTAAAAGTCCCCTTTCTCTGGCAATGCAACTAGAGTTGGGGAAGCTCGCAGACTCGATCGTCAACCTCCTCTGACACCTTCTCCCATTGAATACTGCCAACGATGTTGACAGACTTTATATAAGAGAAACTTTAGTTGGAAATCAAAGCACCAAGAAGGTAAAGTGTTCCAATGCAACTTTAATCAAAATTATTTTACCTCTTCTACACAGAGTTTTAAAATGATTTAAAATCCGGGTTGATTGTAATAACATGTAACTTCCAGATTGATACTCTAAGTCAATTTTTTCTTGGAAAAGACTATTCAAGAAGACCATGTAATCTGTAAGATTATGACCCTACCCTTCAAGGCTTTGTTGATAAACTAGAGATGTGTTTGGGTGATTAACTCCGTAGCAAAGGCGCTTCGTCTCTATGACTAAAGTCGGTGTGGAAGTCATCATATCTAAATAGTTTTATAAACATGAGTTGTAATACATATCTTGTGAGATTTTAATATATATTTTGAAATGTTTTTAGCTTTGTAGGGACACATGAAGGTTCTGCAAATCGTCATGTTTTAAAAATTCTCAAAACAGTTTGCTTAAAGAATCAAGTGACTGCATAATATTGGGTATAAGATGTAATTATAATAGTTATATCGTTGAAAGGATTATCGGTGAGGGTTTGTATAATATTTCTTAATTTGATCAATTAAACAATGTGTTTAACTTGTATTATATTATGTTCTTTGTTTTGCTTACTGGTATGTAAATATTTTAACATGGTGAAGCCGTGGTGTAAAAAAGAAAACATACATGGTTATTTTACCGTTCTAAGAATTTAATATACATACCCTCGAATTTCGGTCATGAAAACCTTACCCTGAAAAGTAAAAATTTGTAGATGAGAGTCAAAGGATTTCTGATAATGGTAAAACACTGTTTAGTTTAGTAGGACCTATTACTAGTGTTGAGAGGAACTTGATAGGGATTTTATGACCACTTATATTAATTAAAAATTTATTATAAAAAAGGGTGAATCTCTACATCGATTTTTTTCTTTTTAGTAAGAATGGATTGTAAAGAAGATAGATTAGTCGCTATGGTTTTCTTTGTGTTTTGTAAAATAAGGTATGGTTTTAGTTATAACTCTATGCAAGCATATATATAGATGCCAGTAACTTTTACTGTAATTCTCTATAAGAATGGATTCTAAAGAAAATAAATTAGTCTCTATCATTTTCTTTGTGTTTTGTAAAATAAGATATGTTTTTAGTTATAACTTTATGCAAGCATATAGGGAGAGAGAGAGATCGGTAACTTTTGCTGTAAAAAAATTATTTTCTCTTCCTCTACTTTGTTAATTAGTTTCTTTTTCTTTTCTGACTTAGAAGGTACTATGACCTTAAGGTCCTGTTATTACTACAGCCTAGGGCTATTTAGAAATGATAATAATATTTTGGATGTAAAAGGTAAGATAGCTTCTATTTGTTTGTAGAAAATGATGTAGGTAACAACGCCCGAGGATCAATACAATGGGTTTATTTTTAATTATTATATTTGATTTTATTATTGTAGTTGAAACCCTAATAGGTTTAGAGAGTTAGGGTTTTAATTTTTTTTTAGATTATTTTACTTTTTACAAGAGACAAAAAGCTTAAATCTAGAAGGACTAAAGTAAACAAAGTATTTTAAAGATAAAATTAGATTTGTACTTCTATGCTTATACTTGTTAATATTATTCTACAATCACACTACTAAAGATTTTAAAAAAAATTATATTTTACATTTATTTCTGCAAGAAAACACTGTAAAGACTAAATTTCTTTATGCAAGAAAACACTGCAGAGACATCACCGGTTTAATTGGAATCCTGCAATCAGTGCTAAAATTTGTCGATGATATTGACTCGGTGATAGTTAATAATTCAATTATTAAGAACTAAGAAAAAATACTCTTAAGAAATATAAATTAGTCTGTTGTAATTTTGTTTCCTTCTGAAAATTTGTAAATACCTTTCTATTGAAATTAAGAACTACAACATGAATAAAACTAATTTCCAGTATTCTAATTTATAATAGATTGTAAACATAATAAAACATCTTTATACTTTGTAAACATGAACCTACGTCTTTAATCGATCAATTCTAATACTACTAATCAACCTAATTCCATACCTTCATGTACTAGAGTACATCACTACGGTGAAAGGAAAAATACAGGAGGTAAATTGAATCCATTTATCAAACAATTTATATACAGTTACTTAATCATTGACTCATTGAATACACATCTATTAGCTACAACCTCGTTTGATAATAATTATAGTCTACCCAAGTTAGAAGTAGTTTTAATAATACAATACAGATCTAGAATTTAGAACCTGGATATGTTGCAGAGAAAGGAACTAACACCCAAGGGAGATTGTTCCACCCAACCTTTTCCTGAAGCAACCAAATGACTTGCTTAGGACCCCCGAGCTTATTCATTGCACCACTAGGATGGAGATCTCTACTACACAGTAGACTTCTGCAACTTATCTCTCAGCAATAGACGTATCTCTACAATTCAATTTAGCTATCCCCTCATCAAACTCTTTGTGTGCCTGACTTTTTAGTTTGTAGAAATCACAAAGTTCATTCTTTCATAAAACAGAATCAGTGGTGAGCCTCCTACTCAATTTGATGGTTTATATAAGATTTCCTAGGTCTTAGGGTTAGTTTGGAATTAATGAGCCCCCAACTCAGTTCCTCCTCTCAAGGAACATGACCACTTTTTTAGGGATTATGCTCCTTCAATAGCTAGAAAGTGAATGCCAATGTTGACACTTCTCAATCAGCCTTTTACAGCTGCTCCTTCCTCCTAGTGACAGTGAACACTCATTTAATAGTCTCCCTATAACGGGTGTCTCCTTTATTTAATTAATAAAATAAACTATTATTCAATTACAACCATCCTTGACCTACTTGGTCATAAACCTTACAATAAAATTTAACATAATGTTTTGCTGAAATAAATAATAAAAAATTTATTTTCTAGTTTTGTGCGTGTTACAGTTATATTGTTGTAATTGTTTGGTGAATATGATGGATGTGCTTGAATTTTATACCAAGGATTTTCCTCTGTGTAGATAATGGTAGCCATGATATGGACTTACAGCCCTATATTTACTTTTTTTTGTTGATTTAAATAAATGACCCATAGGGTCTCTACATTAAATAGCATTTTAATTTCAAGTCTCGGCTGCCATCCATAATGGATTAAACGTCAATCATTGGGGAAACGAAAGCTAGTTTTCATAGCTATAACAACTAGCGTGTAGGATGAAAAATGTGTTAAGAATTGATTTGATTTTTTTATCCGCATTTAATTTACCTTGTAGATAGTATAACTCTAGATAAGGATCTTTGATCCGTATGTGGTCGTTTTATGCAAATTCTTGAAATATTTTCTTAACATAATTCTTGGATTTGATTTTGATTTGATTATAGGGAGAAAGATTGATGGAAACTTCATTTTTTCATGATGGTCTGTAACCTGTTAGACTTAGATAAATTGCTTTCATTTTTAATACTGTAGATCTACGATTTAGGTGATCTATATCGTAGATGGTGTATTCTTTTGAATCCATGATCTGATTTTGTTGTTTGCTTAGGTTCCTAAGATTCATTTATGTAATCATTTTTCTATAAGAATATTGATATATAGTTTTAATTCCTTTACTCATTAAATAAGTAATAAAGTGGAATCCTACAGTTTGTATAATTATGGTATTATAATTATAATGTACAATTATTTCATATGTATTAATCGTAGAGTTGTATTCTATACATTAATAAGATCATATGATTTCATCCTAATATAATTTTATATGCGTGAAGAATTTGGTGATACTCTGCTTATATATACATATATATATTTATGTACTTCTTACTGTGGTTTAATTCTAAAGCAAAATAAACTAATACTAACATGATTAGGGGTCCTACCTGTATTTAGTTTTGAAATTACATACTAGGAAATCAAGATAAATAAGAAGTGCAACGATGCATTTCTAAATCGATTGTATCGAAAGAATTTGGAAATAAATGATACAAATTGGAAATAGACGATTCATATCCATTTATGTGCATAATTCCATTTTCAAATAAAACTAGAATTCATAATTTAAGTATAGATGTCAAATCATAAAATTTCCTAAATGCTACTAAACATTTAATCATACCATAATTAGACTAACTGATATCCTACATTAACCTCTTCAGATATAGAATAAAAACATTTTAAAACATAGATCATGAACCTAACACCAATGTTGGGAAAAAAAAGTGGAGAAGCTTGATCTAACTAACAGTTGGCATGTTGTCGAACTTTGACAAAGTCTAGCACTTCGACTACTTCGACAAGTCAGAACCTCAACACAACTGACCTTGATAGGTTTCATGCTCGACATACACAATTTTGACATGCTTGTCAACACCTATCCAACATCGACTAATTGACTCTCTATCTTCCAATTGAACTTTTGAATCGTTATAACTTCTTGTAACTAAACGTAATAGTTAGTCACCTGAGCATCTCAAGATTCTATATAAACATGTACATTATTTTAACAATCAACCAACCTTCATAGAGAATAAATAATAATAGAAATTGGTTTGAATTCTTGCATATTGTCTTTGCACATACTTTCTGTCGATATAGTGTATTTTCTTCTTTTCTTATTTTTTTCTAAGCTTCCACCATAACAGTGCTCAACTAATTCAGTCAACTGTTGTCCCCAACGTGCACCTGGGCACGACTTGGATCATTGGTATCAGAGATTTATCGTTTCCAGAGCTTAAGTTACATCAACACTTCCATAAAAGTTATTTAACTTATTCTTGTTCAAACACGCTCACAAACTCATCAAAATAAGTAGACACTTCCTTCGACTTCAAAAAATATGGCCGAAGAAGCATACAATAAACATGAAACTGACAAGAAAGAACAACATAGAAAAATAATTGGCTCTCCAACGGACTAAAATGTTTTCCCTGTTTAACAAGATTCTCATGCAATTCATTTCGAACTCCAGGGAATCCACGATGTGACCTCACTCCAATAAAATCAGCCCCTTCAAAGTGCAAATGAATATGGATATATCAAATATTGAAGGCAAGATTGATGCAGAATCCTTTGACAATTGGGTATAACAACTAGAATCATACTACTCTGTGAATCAACTCCCCGAAGTAGAAAAATTCACAATTGCATCCTTAAAGACGTCGACCTCCATACAATGGTGGTGGGAGAATTTATCGACAAAAATGGAAAAAGAAGGCGACCCCATAGACACATGGGTAAAAAATTTCGAGTACATTCGAAAGGAGTTCTACCCACCAAAGTATCTTGAACAACAGTATAAGAAGTGGAAGAAGCTAACAAAATGGAAAGACTAGTCTGTACTGAGTTACACCAATGAGTTTTATCGACTGATGGCTAGAATTGGCATCCAAGATGGAGAACATTTGCTTGTCCTAAAGTACGTTAGCAGTTTATCCCCGTACATTCAGTAAGAGATGGAGTTTCTAACTGTCAGTACACTTGCATATTCATTTCATTACGCCAACAATATTAAATCTAAACAAAATGGAAAATCACGTTTTGTGAACAAGTCAATAGGTTAAACATCCGACATGAAGTCATCGGTCGATTCCAACAAGTCAAAGAAACCTTCTCATCCGACTCTGACAAAGCCTGATCATCAAAAGAATAACTTTCAGAAAGATTGGATGGATCGTAGAAAACAATATCCTACCAGGAAATGGTGTGATTATCATAAATCAACATGGCATGATACATCAGAATGCAAAGCTTGGAAGACATTTTTTGAAAAAATTGTCGACCTCTAACTTGTTCGATATAACCATGGTAGAGTATGATCCAGATGCAATAACCCCTCTTGGATTCAACCTTGACCACTCCAACAGCCTCGACTTTTTTCAATGAGGAGGAATAAGAGTGCCTGTTCCATACATGGATATGGGTTCAGAAAAATCCATTACATCTGATTGTGGATAATGGTAGCCAGAAGAACTTTGTTTCTGAATATCTTGTGAAAAAACTTGGTCTTGTCACCACTCCACATCCTCAGGATTACAATATCGGTTGGATGAAGGATGGACAGTATCTAAGGATGGCATGCCAATGCAGACTAACCTACTTCATTAAGCCTTTAAAAGATGGAGTACTATGTGACGTGGCACCACTTTTTGTAGCTGACACATTATTTCGGAAACCTTACTTATGGGGTCGATACAGTACATAAGAGTCATGACCTCAAAATGTGATTGTATAAATTTGGAATCAATGGTACAACATACCAAAGCAACAACCAACATCAATGATTGCTATGATAAATTCCAAACAAACGAAGAAGCTTATCAACCATGCCCAAAAGTTCACATTAATTATGATAAAGCCTCAACATTCCAGAAATACTACAACAACGAGTCGACTCAATGACTAGCACAAATATCAACAATAACCATAGATCAAGAAAATTATTGAGGAATATCATAACTTATTTCAAGAGTCAAACAAGGCACCTCTATATTTTCAGGTAAAACACTCCATTGAATTTGTTCCTGGTTCTTTATTACCTAACACATTTTTTTACAGAAGATCCATTATCAAGAACGAATATAGTCACAGGGAAATCCTTGATTTGATCAACAAGGTCATATCCGCCTCATTTCTTCTCCTTGTGGAAGTCTAGTTGTCTTAGTTCCAAAGAAAGACGAGACTTGGTGCATGTGCATTGACTATCAGGATCTCAACAAAATTTCAGTAAAGAACATATACCCTCTTCCACAAATAGATGAACTCATCAATGATATGAAAGGTGTTAAGTTCTTTACAAAAATTCACCTTAAGTCGGGATGTCGTCAAATTCCAATCGAGTCCACTGATGTATGGAAAATGAAGTTCAAGATGAAGGAAGGATTGTTTGAATTTTTAGTCATGCATTTCGGCTTAACCAATGCACCTGCAACCTTCATGAGATACATGGATGACCTTCTATGACCTTTCATAGGTAAGTGTGCCACTGTCTATCTCAACGATATCTTGATTTTCATTTGATCATGGTAAGAACATGCCAGATAGCTTCGACAAGTCTTTGACACTCTACAACAACATCAACTATATATGAACATGGACAAATGATCATTTGTGATGACAATCATAAGTTATTCGGGGTATGTAATTGACTCTGTAGGCATTAATGTTGACCGAAAAAAAGTATAGATCCTCAAAGATTGGCCTATTCCTCAAAACATTCATGGACTAATAATTTTCCTTGGTTCAGTGAATTTCTATCACTTGTATATACTTGGCTTCATTCACATCGCATGGCCTTTAAATCAGTTGACTAAGGGAAATGGAAAAATTTTCTTCAAATGGAAACCAACACAGCAACAAGCTTTTAAAACAACTAAAAAAATGCTTTGTACCGCACCAATACTTGTGTTACATGATTTGCATCATCCTTTTGAGATCAAGGCAGACGCATTGGACTATGCTATCAGTGCAGTGATCACTCAGTCAGGTCACCCAGTCGTGTTTCATTCTGAAACCCTCATTGACAATGTTAGAAGGTGTTTGACGTATGATAAAGAATTGTACGCCACTGTGCAAAATCTTAACAATTCGACACACTACATTCTTGGTAAGGAAACGATCATCCTCACTGACCATAAAACTTTGTAGTTTTCTTCGTCCCAGTCAAAAGTACAGAAAATGTGACAACTCAAGTGGATTAATTACCTGCAACAATTTCAGTTGGTAATTAAGTATTGGAAAGGAAAATACAATGCTGCATTCGATTGTCTTAGTCGACCACCCATTACTCTGTTGTATACAATGATGAGTATGTAGGGTTACGACACCACTACTTGGCCACAATTATATTCGGTAGACTACGAATTCACTGTAATTTTTTGACATCTTCATACTGACACGTTTGTTGATGTATTTGTAACTTCATAAGATATTCTGATGTATATTATCATTGTAAGATGTTGTACACCCACTAGGGATGTGTGTTCCCCCTTTACGGGATGTATAAATTGTGTCTATATATTGAGGTACAACCTCTATTGTAAGTCATGGAAATAGTCCCCGGTTTCACATCATGTAATATGTAATTGTAGTCTCTCTAGGAGAAGTGGGCCCCATGTGAGATGACATGTAGGCTCGTGTCTTATATTTGGTCAATGACTTGAAAGGGTATAATAGGGATGTTCTCTCCCTCATTTATAAACACCTCACACACTCTCTAAGGCACATGAGAGAGAGAGATAGTAAGAGGAGGAGAGAAAGATAGTTTTTGAACATTTCTTATTACTTCTTTTGATCATCTTACTATTTTGAAAAAGATTATGAGGATTTATCCTTTATGGTTTTCCCAGTGAAAATATTTGTGTGTTGTGTATATTTTACATATTATGCATCTTATTGTACCTTTTATTCTTTCAGATAAATATCCTGGATAACCTAACCATATCTTAATAAAAAATAACATGGTATATATTAGAACCTCTCTAAAATAAGGCACTATGCAGTTGTAGGAACTAGGGCTTCCTAGTTGAATGTGTTCTCTCCTCGAATCATCAAGAAAAGAGGGTTAGGATAACTCACCTCACTAGGGCACATCTATTGGTGGTATCAGTTTTTGAATCATAGAATTTTCACTGTGTAGGATAAATACAACTGCAATGACAGCTAATGGAAATTAGGGTTTCATGCCTAAAAACCAAAAAAGACTGAATTTAGTAACCTAGAACTTCAGATATAACGCAATATTGGATAAGTCTTAGAAGCTGAAACTTCTATAGGATGAATAAAAATTTGTTTTGTACCTCATGTAAAGTTTTCAGCCACATATTCTCTATACTTCAATAGATAAGGTTGGTCCAAATCAGGGTTCCAACCTCCTCCATAATGCGGTCATAAACAGGTGACCTAGGAAGATTTTCTATATCTCAGGCTAGGAAGGTCCAAATTTTTTTTGCAAGATGTTCCATGTAGGGAATGAAATGTAGTTTCTATGGTACACTTTTTAGACCCATAATGTGCAACACTAACACATGGAATTCTGTACAAGTTTGTTATTCTGAACAATCCCAAAAAAAGACATTGTGTGAAACTCAACATAAGTCCCACTTGGGGAATCCGTTTATGCTATAACCTATGGGGTTGGAAAGAATAATTAGCAGGATATCTCAATGAGAAGTTTCAGACAGTTAGGAGCCAAAACTTCATAGATAAAATAGAATCAATTTCATAAATTTCTACAAAAGAAATTGGAAAACTAGGGCTTCTTGTTCCAAAAGCTTCCCACCACTGTTTTAAGAAAAGGAGTACATTAGACATCTCTCCTTGCATAGGCCCATCTTTCTGTCCAATCAGAATTTTTAAATTCTAAGTTTTGAAAATTAGGGTTTCTCTAACAAACCCTAAATCAACGAGCTCCAGAACCAGGTCAGACACCTCAAATCTACAAGATCTAAATCTTTGTTATTTCCATTTGAGGTTCTCATTTCAAAATGACTAATCACACCCAACTTGATGAAAATCTTGGTGAAGCTGACAACTTCCAAGTATGTAAGTATAGGACCTCCATGATCCTTGAAGAAAATGACTTGGATCGGTATTTTAGTAAGGAAGTTCTAAGATCCTAAGGGAGATGAGCCAAGAAAATCATTGTAGATTCTATTAAAGATCATCTCATCCCTCACGTGTCATCCTTGAATAGACCAAAAGGAAGTGTTCGATGCTATGACGAAGAAATCAAATAAAAATAAGATATTGTTATAACCACCTTGAATGGCCTCCCAAGATCATGGGATTCATTCATTCAAGGAATGCGCACCGAAAGGAAGTTGATTACCTTCATCAGACTCTCAGAAGAGTGCATAAAAGAAGAAACTCGACTCATAATAAGAGAATACAAGCTGAGAGAAACTAAAGATCAAGATCTTATGATTCAAAAAAGATCCCTCAAGTGATGAGGAATATGAAGGAATCAACTCTTGAAGAACCTCTTATCCATATTAGCATTTGTATAAGAAATGATGCAGTTGTGGATGAAGAAGATGATGAAGATGAAGGCTCAACAAGGGTTCTACCCACTAAACAAATAAATATAAGTATCCAATTGTCATTTCATAATATTGTTTGGTTGTGCATTTGTTTTTCACTTGATGTGTTATGCATGTTTGAGTATTTGCATTTATACTACTAAATTGCACATGATGGGTAAAAAGTCAATGATGGTGTACAACATTCCATTGCTACTTATCTAGATTGAAACCTATTTGTTGGCATACTAGGAGTAGTACACACTTTTAATAACATTGGGGTAGAATGAATCTATAAGTTACTGTATGTGTACAAGATACAGATAAATGTTGTAGCATTGGCTAAAATAGTCGCATGGATATGTGACATATGTTTGTCACTACTAATATGTTTTGTAAATTATGAGATGTTTCAAATCATGCAACTGAACTTGACTTAAAGATCATTCCAAATAACAAGTAATGATAGTTTAGAAGAGGAACCTGAAGATTCCCAGGTCAGAGACATCGTGGCGAAAGAAAGATATTCAGAAGAATATAAAGAGAATGATAGATCCACCTTGAGATATGAAGACCACCTTGGGCACAACAAATAATCCAAGATGAAGAATAATATGATGTGAATTCTAAATAAATCAAGAGGCCTCAGACACACTCTAGTTATTTGACACTATTGAACCACATCATTGATGCATAGCCTTCCAACTATGAAGAAGTAGCCAAGCCTGAAAGGGAAGGAGACTATGATCAAAGAGTACTAGTTGAATAAGAGGAATGATGTCTAGGATGCAATGTCGAGACCTATAGGTAATTTTTTATTGTATTCTATATTTATCTACAAGATCTAGCATGTAGTAGATGACAACATCATGGGATATAAGGAAATACTCATAGCACGAGGCTTCTCACAAGGCATAGAATACGAGGATACATTTGCACCAATTGTGAGGTACACTTCAATGAATCCATACGTGCAGGTATGATATGGGAGATACACCAGTTGACATCAAGACACCATTCTTGAATGGTGTAATTGAGGAGGAAGTGTACGTAAGCCATTGGGAGTTGAGACACATGATAGGAAGACTCATGTGTGCAAATTAAAAAAGGACTTCTACGAGCTCAGAAGGAACCCATGGGACAACACATACAGTTACATGAGGATTTTGAATATCACCTAGAGTGATGAAGATATTAACCTTTTCTACAAGGTTGAATATGAAATCCTATGGAGGATGAAAATCTCATAGATGGGTGAGAGAAGAACTTTTGCGAAAAAGTTCAAGATAGAGGATCTTGGTATCCAGTGACCCTAGATGGATACTTAGAATATTATTAGTAGAGGAAGATACTTGTCACTCCAGTACTGAATGTTTCAATTCATAGAGTACGCAAGGAAGAGGGATAATGATGCTCCACTTCAAAGGGAGTGACTGCAGAATATCATAACGTTCGACATGGTACGACAAGATGCAAAACTTACTAATGGCCCTAATATTTACTGAGATTAAATTGGATTCCAACCTTTACTTCAAGGTTGAAGTGATAGAATAATCAACCCATAGTTACCTACCTTAGACATTAATTTTAATTAGTTTTGTCTTATTACCTAGTTTCCTAGATTCCACTCTATGCTAGTTTCCTTCTACAAGTCCTAGAAGTCAACACATGCTAAAACTGAGTCATGGAGTGCTTGGGAAACATCTTGGAAACCCAATTTATCATGTTTGCTTTATTTCAGATCCTCCAAAGTGCATATCTACTTTTCCTGAAAAGGTGCATGTTTAATTGAGATTTAAGGCAAAAGGAAAAGCTATACTAGGTGTAGTTGACTTTTTTTTTCCCCGCATCATCCTCCCTCCTTTTCTCCTAATAAAAGAATGTATGAGTTTTCTATCCATCCATCATTATCTTTCCTACTTGACTTAGCCAATTCATGAGCATCTTGGTATATTTGGAAACTGCTTTATCCACCTATGGGGGATTTGACTAGATTTAGTAAGCTTGCTTTTTGACCATTTTGAATGGCATCCTTATGCATTTTAATCTCTCATGTAATTATATATTGTAGCAGCCTATTACTTCATAATGTTTTCTATTGTACACTTATTGAATACAGATCAGTGTTATGCTCCAATTTCAGTCTCCTTTGGTGTGAATTTTGCATGTTTGATTAGCAATTTTGTGAGTGTAATAGTTCTATCTCTTGGGTTCAATTTCCACATGGTATCAGAGACTTTGTATATCAATTTCTCTCCTTCATTATTTCTATTTCAAGTTCAACATATTGACTAGGAGCACATTCTGTTGATTGGAGGGCACAGGTTCTGATCTATGGACCAATCTCAGAAGATCATCTTGAATCCATTCAATTTATTTGAGTGGAAAGATGAGATGGACATATTGTTGAGAGTGAAAGGTCTCTATAGGGTAACTATGGAAACATAGGGAGATCCCAATGTAGCTACAGAAAAAAATTAAATGGCACAACAAGAGGGATGAGGCCTATGCTCTTTTGTGTCTGAGCATTTCAAGAGACCTCCTCTTCCATCTTGATGGATATAGATCACCTAATGAAGTGTGGTAGAAGCTGTAAGATATTTTTGGAAAGACAGATGAGATGAGTGGACATCAAATCGAGAATGAGCTGATCTCCTTGATTCCTAGTAGCTTCAAGTCATTGCAACTCTACTTTTCCAAGTTTAAGGCCCTTATTTTGCAGTTGAAACAGTGTGGGATCAAAAAGAAGGAAGAGAAACTATTTTTGGTCATACTTTCTAAGTTTTTTATTGACTATTCAGTGTTTGTTTCGACCTTCCATGCCACCAAGTTGAAAGCTCGATCCTGGAAGATGCCTAAGCTTGCAGAGTTCACGGAATCCCTCACACAGGAGCAAGATACGTTGGTGATAATGGGAACCATCAAACCTTCCAAATACCAAGCTTTGGTTGCTGGAGATTTAAAGGTGGATTCAAAAAAGCAAGAAAAATTCTAAAAATACACCTGAGCAAAAGAGAGACAAGAACAAGTCTCAAGAGGAGCCCCAAGGTTCCAAGAAGAAATCCTAGAAGAAGAAGAACAAAGGAGAAATGAGCAAGTGTGCATACTGCAGTAAGGGCTATCATCCTAAGAGCTCTTGTATGAAAAATCAAATTGACATGTTGACCCAACTCCTGGAGAAGAATAACATCTCCCTTCCTGATTGCTCAAAGAAGAGGGAAGGAGGATCAAATTCAGAGAACAGAAAGAGAGTGCATGCCTTGGTTGCTATCACATCAAGCTCACCTAGCTTCATCATAGACTCTGGAGCTTCCAGACATATGGTTTCGACAAAAGATATATTCTCCTCTCTTGACATGTTGAAAGGTCCACCAATAGTTTTGGGAGATGACTCTCTCACTGACAATTTGGGGAAGGGAAGGATTGATCTTGACCATGATAAGTTAAATAATGTGTTGTATTTTCAAGGTATTTCCTCTAATCTCTTGTCAGTGTATCAGATGACTCATACTGCGTCTCCAAAGAAGTTCATCTTCTCCCCTAATGATGTTGAAATCACCGAGATTTCGAATGGTAAATTCATAGCAAAAGGTGTTGTAGATCACACTTCGAAGGTATACAAGTTTTCCCATTTTCTACCCTACTCAAACCCCTCTGCTCTTCTAATTCATGCTCATGAAGCAAGCAATATTTGGCATGAAATATTTGGCCATATTAACTACAAGTATCTTTCTGAATTGAGTGAAAAATATATGGTCATAGGGTTACCAAAGATCAAGTTTTCTAAGGGAGTTTGTCAAGGTTGTATCCTAGGGAAACAACCAGAGCACAAGTATGAGAAAACTAGTCATGAGAGAACCTATGCACCTCTTGATTTGATCGACACTGACATTGCTGGTCCATTCCCTGATATGTCCATGAGTCAAGCCAAACATGCACTAACATTCATAGATTAATTTTCCAGTTATTGTTGGTTTACTTCCTAAAGCATAAGTCTGAATTTTTTGACATCTTCAAAGTCTTTAGAGCCTTGGTTGAAAACCAGTCTTGGAGGAAACTCAAGATCCTTAGATATAACAGTGGTGGTGAGTATGTCAATTCTGAGGTTCATTTAGTATTGCAAAGATGAGTATGTCAATTCTGAGGTTCATTTAGTATTGCAAAGATGCAAGTATTCAGATGCAACATTCAATCCCTTACAGGCCACATCAAAATGGTGTTGCTCAAAGAAAGAACAGATCACTGAAGGAGATGGAAACCTGCATGATGGAGGCTAAGACTTTGCCACCAAAGTTTTGTTTCTAGGCTATAAGATGTGCATCCTACATCTAGAATAGGGTTCCTCATAAGCATATTGATGGTATGACTCCTTTTGAATCTTGGAGTGGGCACAAGCCAGATGTGACCCATTCCAGGATTTTTGGCTCAAAGGTTTGCGCTAGAATTCCAACTGAAAAGAGGAAGGATTTGCAGCCCCAAATCCAAGAGTGCCTATTTTTTGGGTATTATGAAGATTCCAAAGGGTGCAAGCTGATGAACTTTAGCACTAAAAAAACTTTTATCGAAAGAAGTATTCAGTTCTAAGAAGAGCCTTTAGTAGCAGTTGAAGTTGGAGAGTCTTCTTCACCACTAGATACAATGATTGTAAGTGGATAGACTAATGAGTTTTATAATTCTGATATTTCTAATAATGATGATTTGATTACAGATTCTAACAGTACTACAAGAACAAAACGGGTAGCAAATACCATTCATGCAGATGGGGAACTAGTTGGAAATCCTAGTGACACTAGGAGGACTAGATCTCAGTTTGAAAGCGCCCTTTGTGTGAAAGATCCTCTATTTGATGAGAAGTGTTATCTGATGGTTGAATTAGATCCACAGACATATGAAGATGCAATAGATGATCCAGGATGACAAACATCCATGAAATAAGAATTCAGCTCGCTCCAGAAGAACAACACTTTGGAACTGGTTGATCTTCCCCAGGGAGGAAGCTAGTTCAATGTAAGTAGGTTTTCAAGACTAAGTTTGTTGCTGATGGTTCAAATTTGAAATATAAGGAAATATTGGTAGCCAAGGGCTATTCACAAGTACATGGTATTGACTACAATGAAACCTTTGCACCAATGCCAGATATGGACTCCATAAGGCTAGCTCTATCCATTGCAGCTTCGAATCAGTGGGAGGTACATCACATGGATGTGAAGTGTGATTTGCTAAAAGGAGATATCACTGAAGAGATTTACATGCAGCAACCTGAAGGGTTTTTTTCTAATCCATCTTTAGTGTGCAGGTTAAAGAAATCATTTTATGGACTCAAGCAAGCCCCCAGGGCTTCGTATGCCAAGAATGATGGCTTTTTGCTATCATTGAGTTTTGTTCGATGCAAGTATAATACTAATGTATATTTGAAGTTGATTCATGGTTCTTTGATGATTATTTTCTTGTATGTGTATGACCTTCTGATTACAGGAAGTTCAAAGAAAGAGATTGCCTCCTTGAAGGATGCAATGAACCATGCATTTTCCATGACAGATTTAAGATTGTTGAGCCAATTCTTGGGCCTTGAAATTGCTTAATCCCAACATGGAATCAAAGTACATCAGTCCAAGTATGCTATGGATTTGTTGAACAAGTTCAACATGAAATATTTCAAGCCAAGCAAGACTCCCTTCCTTTCAGGAGTTAAGCTTGAAGAAGCAGGTTCTTCTCCTATGGTAAATAATACACTGTATAGGAAGTTGATTGGGTGTTTTCTTTATCTTACACACACTCGACCTGATGTATATTATGTAGTTAGTGTGGCTTTGAGATACATGGCTCAGACTCATGAGATCCATTGGAGAGCAACCAAAAGGATCCTAAATTTTTTTCAAGGAACAAGAATTCATGGGATCTTCTACAAAGCAAAATATGATCTTGATTTGATTGGGTTTACTGATAGTGATTGGGCAAGTGACAACACAGATCGAAAGTGTACATCAGGATATGTGTTCATGCTTGTAAAATTACCAATCAGCTGGTCAAGCAAGAAACAAAGTGCCATAGCACTCTCATCTACAGAATCAGAGTATAGAGGAGTTGTAAATGCAGCAACTCAATGTTTGTGGTTGCAGGGGATACTTGGAGAATGTGGTTTCGAATCAAAGTTTTCAACTATTATCTACTGTGATAATCAGGGCACCATTCAAATCTGCAAATATCTAGTTCAGAGACATCAAACCAAGCACATTGAGATCCATATGCATTACATCAGACATCTTGTGCATGATGGCACCATTGATCTACTCTTCTGTACATCTTCAGAACAAGTAGCAAACATCTTCACCAAAGTTTTTTGTGAGAATACCTTCAGCAATCTCAAATCACTACTAAGGATTACTGATCATGCTATGAAGCATGATTGATGACAATATTTCCAAAACTTTTGTTTTTCTTGTCCATGTTTAAGGGAGGATTTTCCCATTGGGTTTTTGCCTCTTTCCTTGGTTGTATGGACAAGCAGTATGTAAAGGGTGACTAAACCTTGTTGTTAGAACCTATAGTTTTCTAATATTTACTCATCAAGTCAGGATTAAGGGGGGGTGTTAGAATAATCAACCCATATTTACCTACCTTAGACATTAATTTTAATGATTTTTGTCTTATTACCTAGTTTCCTAGATTCCACTCTATGCTAGTTGCCTTCTACAAGTCCTAGAAGTCAACACATGCTAAAAATGATTCATGGAGTGCTTGGGAAACATATTTGAAACCCAATTTATCATGTTTTCTTTATTCCAGATCCTCCAAAGCGCATATCTGCTTTTCCCAAAAAGCTGCCTATTTTATTGAGATTTAAGGAAAAAGGAAAAGGTAGACTAGGTCTAGTTGACTTGTTTTTTTTCCACATCATCCTACCTCATTTTCTCCTAATAAAAACATGTATGAATTGTATTTCCATCCCTCATTAGCTTTCCTACTTGACTTAGGCAATTTGTGAGCATCTTGGTAGATTTGGAAACTGCTTTATGCACCTATGGGGGATTTGACTAGATTTAGTAAGCCTTCTCTTTGACCATTTCGAATGGCATCCTTATGCATTCAAATATCTCATGTAATTATATATTGCAGCAGCCTATTACTTCATAAGGTTGGATATTGTACACTTATTGAATACAGATCAGTGTTATGCTCCAATTTCAGTCTCCTTTAGTGTGAATTTTGCATGTTTGATTAGCAATTTTGTGAGTGTAATTGTTCTATCTCTTGGGTTCAATTTCCACATGAAGGTAGAATACTATTGATGCTCATATTATATGTTGATGACCTATTCCTGACAGGAGAAGAGGAACTCACTAAAAGATGCAAGAAGGGGACTTTCTACAGAGTTCGAGATGAAATACCTAGGGATGATGCACTACTTCTTAGGCATGGAGATGTGGAAGAATGTGGATGAGATTTTCCTTGGTCATGGAAAGTATGCAATGGAGATTCTGAAGAAACTTGGAATACTAGACCGCAATGTGATAGCCACACCTATGGAATCAAACTTGAATCTTTTGTGTGATGCTTCATCACAGTTGGTTGATGCCATGAAGTATCATTTTTTGGCTCATTGATGTGTGTGAAAAATACTAGACCAAACATATTCTTTGCTATGAACACCCTGATCAAGTTCATGACAGATCTGAGACATGCTCACCTGGTTGCAAAGTATATAGTGAGGTACCTGAAGGGTACAGTTGAGTATGGGCTCAATTATGATACAAATCAAAAGACTAACTTGCACGGTTATGTTGATTCGGATTGGGTAGGTAGCGCCAATGAGAAGAATAGAAATTTGGGTTGCTTCTTCAATTTGAGATCCAATATGGTCTACTGGTTTGGCAAGATGCAGTCTTGCATGGAGTTGAGTACAACCGAGCCAAAATATGTTGCCACTTGCTTGGCTTTTGAAAGCTACTACTTGATTTGATTTATCTGACTTGCATTTTCGTATGATGCAGAGAGGATCAGTGAAGCTCCAGTGTGTGATCCAAATCTAGATCTCTCGAAAAAGGGAGTGATGAGTTCTAGCATAGCTGGTGAGATAGGTTTTCTAAGCGTACCATCCTAGCGAAGCTCATAGGTTTCTCAGACGTAATCAGTCCTGTAGGTTGTCCTCGGATGTAATCCGTCCTGGAGAAGCTCATAGGTTATACTTGGACATAATCAATCCTCATGTGATTCTATGTTAGAAATATTCAAAGTGAAGCTAGAGTACTTCAGAAAAGACATGGCGTGATCTAGAATGAGACTTCTAGCATAGATAGAGAATACAGGTTATCCTTGGATAAGTTCTGGTGAATCTTGTAGGATATCCTTGGATGTAATCAGTCTTGATGTGCTCTATACTAGAAATAGTTGATGCATGATATCTCACATAAAAAATGTGATGGTTTATCCGAATGTAAATACTGAGCCCTGGTGTGACACCCAGGTTATTTGGATGTAATATGTTTCGTGGGTTGTTTGAGTGTAAACACTGAGCCATGGCGTGGTACACAGGTTACTCAGACGTAATATTTCCCTAAGGTTATTTAAACATAAAATATCATGGATGCAGGTTGTTCAGATGTAATTCCTTGTGGTTGACCAAAAGAACATAAAAAGGTCCTAGTGTAGTAGGTTGTTGGGTCATAATTAGTCCTACAATATATATGAGATATATGAAGTTCCCATGTTGAGATGATAAGGTCATGAAGCACAAGAGGTTCACCTAGGAGGTTCTATTGATAAAATGCAGGTTGACCATGCAGATACATAATGCACTGAGTTGTGCTCCTTGAAGGTTCTCACATAATGGTAGATGCAGGATTGTCTTAGTGGCATCCTGACATGTTCCTATGTTGATAGAACGAAAGTGGTTTGCATCCGAGCTGTGATCTGTGCTTTGTTTCGTGCAGGGAAAAAGAGACAACCTGGATTTGATGAGATGATAGTAGGAAAGGCAGGTTATTGCAGTGGCAATGTAAAGAAGGTCCTATATTTTACCTACATGATACGATAAGATGAAAGTAGAAGATGTGGGATATTACGGTGACAACGTGAAGAAGATCTTAGATAGATTATATGACAAGGATTTCTCTAGATGTGATGAATACCTGGCAAAGGACTAGGCCTACATCCAACATGAAAAAGGGATGGCACTGTAGAAAGTTCTGATGAAGACCTGGCAGAGGAATAGGCCTACATCCAACATGAAAAATGGATGGCACTATAGAAACTTACGATGAAATATAGTATGGGATGATGATTAAATTATAAGAATATGATGGTATCTACTATGATGAAGACTATATGACTCCACGATGATGACGATGCGATGAATACCTAACCAGATGTGTTGATGACTGTGTAGAGAGAGAATACATTCATATTTAGGAGGGAGTGTTGATGTATTTATAACTTCAGAAGATATTTTGTTGTATGTTATCATTTTATGTTGTTGTATCCCCACTAGGGATGTGTCTTACCCCTTTACGAGATGTCTAAATTATGTCTAGACCATGAGGTACAACCTCTATTGTAAGTCGGGAAAATAATCCCAAGTGTAACATCACATAACATGTAATTGTAGTCTCTCTAGGAGAAGTGGGCCCCAAGTGGGATGACATGTAGGCTCGAGTCTTATATTTGGTTAGTGACTTGAAATGGTATAAATAGGGAGGCACTCTTCCTCATTTATACACACTTCACACACTCTCTAAGGCGCATGAGAGAGAGAGATAATCATAGGAGGAGAGAAAGATAGATGGTGAACATTTATTATTACTGCTTTTGATCATCTTACTATTCTGAAGAAGTTTGCAGCTTTTTCTCCTTTATGGTTTCCCCGATGAAAATCTTTGTTTTGTGTATATTTTACATCTTATGCATCTTGTTGTACTTGTTATTATTTCAGATAAATATCCTAAATGATCTAATCATATCTTAAGAAAAAATAACAACGTTATCTACTACCAACTACTTCCTGAAGGACACCTTGTTACACAAGCTTAGACAGTGTTGTGTACTGACCGGTGAGAACCAACAGAAGCTCATTTGGGATGCACACTACAACAATACTACAAGACATTTTGGAGTTGCAGAAACACTTGTTATTCTCCAAAAGTATTTGTACTAGCCTTCACGTAAATATGACATCAACAATTACATTCGATAATGCGTAGTTTGTTCCATTGCTAAAGCACCGAATCGAAGACAAGGACTGTATACATCCCTTCCAGTTCTTACTCAACCATGGGATCTATTTCTATAGACTATTTAATGGGATATCCTACTACCAAACATCAACATGAGGACATCTTAGTAGTAGTCGACATATTTTCCAAAATGGTTATCCTTATACCATGCAAGAAGACTACGATAGCACATCAAATTGCTCAGCTCTTCTTTGAACATGTGTGGAAACATTATGGCCTCCCGACGACCATTATTTTTTACAGAGATGCTATATTGGTTAGCACCTTTTGGAAAACTCTTTGGAAATAGCTCGACACAAGAATTTATTTGTCGAGACCCTTCCATCTGCAGAAAGACAAACATAGAAAACTTGTAAATCGCTTGGTAGTAAAACTGCTTCGCATGTACAACCACAAGCATCCTCGAACATGAGATGACAACCTTCCATACATACAACACAACTACAATCATGCTCAATAGAGTTCTATAGGAAATATTACATTTGAGATCTGTTATGGATTTCAACCCTCAGTGCCTATTGACTTGATTAGTTCCTCGACAGATTCGAATGACACCGACTTCAAAAGACGAGAAGTTGAGAAAGCAATTCAGAGATAAAATCTACAACATCTAGAAGAAAGCACTTGAAATGTTGCAACAAGCTAATGCAAAAGCTAAGGCCCCACACAACAAGCATAAGTTTCCTCATTCATTCTGAATTGGGGATCAGGTCTCGTTACATTTAAAGAAGGAGTGCTTCACTCGTCCATATAGAAAGTTGAAACCTTTTTGTTATGGTCCATACAGTATCCTTAAACAAATTGGAGAGAACACTTTTTAGCTCGACATTCATGCATTCCTTTGCTTGTATCCAGTCCTTAATATAGATCTACTTTGACCATACCATGTACCATTGTTGGAACATAATGACTTGCATAAAACAGAACCCGAAGATATCCATCCAGATGTCCAGGAACCTCTTCTTTGAGACACCATTGTGGGACAACGCATAACCCATACATGGATAGACTCCATTCCCTTGTTTCATGTGGCTAAAGATGGACAACTCCTTGCGCAAGGGAAATGGTACTCTGCTACTGAAGTAGCCAACAAGTTTCCTCACGTGAACGAATACACAATGGAGACCATTGTTTCTTAAGGAGGAATGATCCAACCAACAATTGGCATTTTGTTGAACTTCGACAAAGTCTAGCACTTCGACTACTTCATCTACTTCGACGGGTTCACAGCGACTTTGGTAAGTCTGAACCTCGACACAATCGACCTCGATAGATTTCATGCTTGACATACAACATTTTGACATGCCTTGTCGGCACCTGTCGAACATCGACACATTGACTCTCTGTCTTCGAGTCGTGTGCAGTGCTTGAACTTCCAAATCGTTATAACTTCTTGTAACTGAACGTAACGGGTAGTCACCTAAGCATCTCAGTATTCTATATAAACATGTACATTATTGTAAAAATCAACCAACCTTCATAGAGAAAAAGTAATAATAGAATTTGGTTCGAATTCTTGCATATTGTCTATGCGCATATTTTCTGTTGATATAGTGTATTTTGTGGAGTCCTTGTTCTTTTTCTAAGCTTCTGTCATAACAGTGCTCGACTCATTCAGTCGGCTGTTGTCCCAAGTGTGCACCTCAACACGACTTGGATCAAAGTTGTTCCTCCCAACCAACTCCCACAGCAGCCAAGTTACTTTCTCTAGAACCCCTCACCTTGTTCATTGAATCACAAAAGAAAAATTATTCAATGCACCATCTCTTGCATTCTTAGATTCAATCCCCATCCAGTGCTAGTGTCGGGATGCTCATGAACATACTAATATATAGTATTTTGTCTAGGACTTGGTCATTTATGAGCCTCCTTCTCTTTAGCACTCAAGTCGTAGTTGTGACATAATTTTTGGGGACGATGCCTATTGCATCTTGATTTCTTACTGAGTGGCTTGAGCCACTTGTCTTTTCCTCTTGTGGGTGAGAAAACACTCTCTAACAACTATATCCTTCAGCATATTTTATTAAATAAAAATGTCTTATTACACAATGTTTTATTTTTTGACTTTCTACCAAAAAAAAGAATAAAAAGAATAGTTATTTAATTACTTTTTATAATAAATTATTAATTCTTGATATATTACATACAGTGAGGAGTAAACTCTTGAACCTGTCTAGCCTAACTAAAGTATACTTTTACTGGCTGAGACTAAGTCAGCTGAAACCTAATAGAGATAGATCTGCTAATAACTAATATTTTCAAGAGTAAGCCCGTTCTAATTATACACTTCAATTTTAAGGGATCAGCATTGTTGAAGCAGCTAAGCATTAATTCGCATTCCTTACTGTGTTAACCAAAGCAATTCCATCTCCAAGAGTGCTATTGGAATCCTCGGGCGTATTGAGCGATTGGAATCAGGGATGCTTTAGTTGATCGAAGTAAAAAATGTTATAATATGTAAATGCCTATCGAGGTAAAAATTGAAAACAATGAAATCAACCCACCCTAAATCCACCCAACTCTGGAGTAAATACATACGCCATTAATACACCGAATAAATAAATACATATGTAGAATTGTTTTTTATTTTTTTAATTAAAAATAATGTAAAATTGTGTTTTCATTCAATAGGGTTTTATAAATACCACAATCTGATACCAAATAATAATTCTGCTTGTTTTTTGAACTTGTAATGAGAATTTATCCAAACGAAAACATTTTCGTCTGAACATTGTGAGAAGAACATTTGATCTTGCTCGACTGAAATAGCTTACGGAGCGATGAGTAATTGTAAATATGTTGCTTTAACATAAAGAAAAAGCTTATGAATAAGGTCGCATTTGCTTCATATCTATGTCATGGAAAGTTTGCATAACTAATGCAACCTCAGATTTAAAAACTGGTTGGTTGGTTGGTTTAACTTTGCAGCACATACAATATTTACAATGCAAAAACAACATAGTTATTAAAATTAAAATGTATCCTTTCTTTTAAACTTAATATTTAGTGTTTTACTGTGATACAATCAAATAATATTTTTTATTATAAATTCAAAAGCACAAAGAACAGAGTCATTGGAGTCCATGTTAACCTGTTCCGAACAATCTGGAATCACTTGGTGGAGAGGCTGCAAAGGAGTCAGATAAACTGTAGATTATTTGCACCAATTTTTTCATCCAAATTTTTGACTGAAATTTGGTAAGAATGGTTGGAATTGTAGTTTGAGTTTGTTCAAATTGCATAATTTGGGTGGTAAGAATTGTAGTTTCAGTTTGTTCAAATTGCATAATTTGGGTGTTCCATGGGTTAAAGCTCATAGAGAGTGTTGGGTTAAGGTCATAAAGAGTGTTGAATCCATTTTTGGAACCAAAATTTCAATTTCGGCCACCAAAATTGCAATTTCAGCAAAAATTCCTTCACAAAGTAAATTTGACAAAGATGCCAATAGTATACAGTTTAGCTCACTTCGACTGCAACCATGGACTCTATAGAGGAGAATCGTCAATTCTTAAGAGGAGAAACTTGTATTTAGAAGTCAAAATTGCAACGGAAATCACAATAGTGAAAGCTTATCTGCTTTATTGAAGTTACTCAAGGCAGTTATAATTTAAACACCTGAGTATTAAATTCAGATTCGTCGATTACAACGTAACAGTTTCAAAGTCATGAGATTTTCAAACCAGTGACAGATCTGCACCCAATTTCAGTGCGCAACTTTGAACCACAACGCTAGTTTGCTTCTCTATAGCGCAAGGTAATAACCCTAACAGCTCAACTTATTATATAAAAACCAACATTAACAAATTACAATAACAGCTCTTAGGTTTTGGAGAGCACTATGAGCGATTGAAGGCAAGGAAACTTAATGATGGTGTAGCTGTTGAAGCCTGCCCTCTGGAACAGCCCTTTCAATTCTTGCTCTCTTCTCTCCTTCCCACCCGTTGTATAAACCATCATCACTACATCAAATGACAAACCCAATCAGCTTGACAGATCACTTTCACCTCTTTGCGTTCTTCAACAACTGCGTCCACAATTAACACCTTTCAGTTTGTTGGCGTTGTCTCGTAGCTTCTTCTCAGCAATTTTACACCTCCTCCCCATCATGTATAATCCACTGCAATCACCATAATATGTAGGAATAACAATAATTATTATAATATGACATGTAAACTTGTTGTGTAAATGCAAAACCCTAGATGCTTTCTTCACCTTCATGAGGACTGCATCGCTAGAATGTACCTGCTCGAACATATTACCCTCCAGATGTTCCACTCCTGTAATACTCACTCATTCCCAATTATATAAGGAATTATCCACTTGCTATCGTGTTGCATCAACAATTTTCTATTGAATATAACCAACATTACAAACCTTACCAGTTATGGGAGGCGCAGTGGCGATGACATGAGGGAGATCCAGATTAATGCCACGAATGTGTTGATGTTCCTTCAAAATCATGGCCAAGGCAGAGCCCATAACTCCTCCAACGTCTACCAGCGTGTTTATACTCTTGAACCCATCTCAGCGCTACTGTGGCCGGCCATAACCTCGTTGAAAATTCTGTTGGCTTCAGGATTGTGGCCAATATATCCCCAGGGACCCATACCATATGCTTTGTTAAATGTGTAGCAGCCCTCCAAGACAGATTCGTGCAAATGTTGATAAGCCTCCATGAAGACTTTGTGCCCCATCATGAGCACGAATGGCAGATAAGATTGCTACTTTGCCCCTTCGCCAGCTGCTTCGAAATGCCCGTCAAGCCGTATTTTATCTTCTTGGTTTCAGTAAAAACACCATAGGAGGCCATAAGCCTAAGAATTCTGTAGAGATATCCCACATCCACATACTGGGAATCACTAATAGATGAGGCCGGGGGATTAGCAGCAGCGATGTGAGAATCTGCTCAACAGAAAGGGGACCTTCGTTGCCTTTCGTGGAAATAATGTCAGGAATGTTGAATGTTGAGTAACACGGCTGCTTTAAAAGCCCTGGGCTTGACACCAGACAATATCATCTCATAAAGCTGGAGCTTGTGGGTCATTTTAGATTCACATGATGAGTTGATCTATTGCCCTGTGCCATGACTCAAAACATATCAATCGAGTCCATGTTAGCAGAAATGAAATGCATGGAATTCGGCTTATTTTCTCACAAATGGATGCGATCTGTAATGACGCTTATTTTCTCATAAATGGAAGCTATTCAGCCATTTTTATATAGTATAGAACAGTAAATATATCATGGTAAAATTGATGGTGATTAAAAGTCTTGCAGTGAAATGGGTTGGTTTTGAAAAATGTTTTGATGGTGAAAAAGAGTTTTTTTTTTAAATGAAAAAATTGTAAATGTACTTTGTTAAAAATGAAATTTATATTAAAGAAAGAAGGGGCTTATCTATATATGATGATGGTGGTGGTGGTTATCGACCATTGAGACTAGAATTGGTCTATTAGACCTAAAGAAACCAATTAATTAGTTTGTTTTAAAATTGTATTCCTATGCTCAAAGAGCTTTGTGATAACCCTAGCTCACTATAATTTTGACAAGTTAAAAGGCTAGGATGCAGGGCACTCTAGGAGGAAGTGATTTTCATCTTCAATGTTCCAATTCTCACAGAGACAACAAATATTTTCCACCCATGGTGTTTTAGGAAGATTCCAACTACCTATTTCACTATGGAGCTCATGAGAGTTCCTTCTTATATTGGCTATATTGGTTTTTTTCTTTGAACTCATTAAAACAGAGATATACTTTTGATCTTCTAGAGTAGGGTTGATGACCTCCTTATAATATCTTAATTTTCTTTTAGGCTCTAAATCTTTCTCCCACCACAGTTTCTCTTTACAGTTTCTCTTTAAACTTAGAAGTAACAATATTTTTGATGTTATTAATATTTTGCAAAGAAATTTTTTCATCAATCTCCCAACGGTTTAACCAGGCTGTGGTATCTTTATAAAATTTTAGCAGGCTACTTGCTTCTTGCACATCCACTCACTTCTCCACTAGTGGAAGCAATGGTTGGATCCATTGACAATGTAATGGGATTACCAAAGGATCTCATGATATCTCTCATAAACGAAGTACTATAAGTTTGTAATCATTGTAATTTATAATAATGCAATGTTGGAAATGGAGAAGTTTGGGGGCATGTCAAACTTGCTATTGGAAATAATGCATATAATATTCAAGTATCACTGGATTGCAATTTAGATGCCATTTTGTTCTTCAATGCTTTTCACTTCAGTGGATGAAATTGGCGGTGTTAGAGTAATTATTGTGAAAAATGAACAAGGTGGAAACTTGGTGTCAACAATGCTACTCCGTGAAAGTACAGATAATATATTGGATGACCTTGAGAAAACACTTGAGGATGGGGTAAATAACTACAAGGCCATGTGGACATTCTTATTCTCCCTAGACCTTATGTAATGGAAATTGAACTAGCAAGAAGACCTAAGGAATCTACATACAAAGAGATAGGGTTGGATAAGTATGCAATTGGAAAGATTGCTGAGAGTTTTGAGTTGGTTCCTAGAACTCTAGCAGAGAATGTTGGATTAAATGCAACCGATATTATTTCGTCCCTTTATACAAAACATGCTTCTGTACTCAGCTAATGCGGCTTGCACAATTCTTCGTGTTGATAAAATATCATGGAAAAACGGGGAGATGGTCCAAAGAGGGGTCAACCAATGCTTGCAGACGAGGATTGAGTTTTTATTGGGCTCCCATATCACTTGTTTTGTTACACTTCGAGGTGAAAAGGTTCAGTCTTGGGTTGTGGAGAAAGCATCTCATGTGTTGATCATGGTTGCTTATCAATTTACAAGAACGCCCACAAGGAGAGCTCACTACACTCATACCTAAAGCGATGAGGATTGCTCGGATACTATGAGTATACCTAAAAGTTCCAACAAATGTAAAATTCCAAATTCAAGCATTCATGGAAGAGTCCGAGAATATAATTCAAAAAAATTGAGAAATGCCATTTTGCAACAGAATATGAGATAAAGAACATTGGGATGTGTAGAATGTCAATAGTCGGATTTTATGGAGTATAGTGCCTAGTGCCATTCATGGATTGATGGTATGAATTGTTTAAAGTTGTAAATGGATTCCTTTCAAGATCGAGAAGATGTGTTGTTACAGATTTTAAGGCGTTAATTCAACATCAATAACTTCATCAGAGATCGACATCCAGATTCATAGGGAAACAATTGAATCATCCCCAAATTGAAGGAAATTAATTTCATCGGTGGCAGAGTATTGAGAGACAGAGGATTACATCAAATTCTTCAAGAATTCAGTGCTGAATTTATAGGAGTATTCATAATAGGCAGTTTCAGATTTGAATACAACTGGCAGATTCGAAGGCATGACACTCTAGCATTCCAGATATGTTATAATTAATTTTAGGTCTAGATTGGTTTCCTAGAAGATGGTAGATGCTAGGGGTATGGTATTTTTCTATAAAGTCTGTCATTATTAAGGAAAAGAAGCAAAGGTACGAGCTGAGAGGGATGAGGCAGTGTTTGAACATTCTGATACTGGAGTGGCAGGAGCATGTATGCACTCTATTTTTGTTAGCTGCTTTGAAATGATTATGTTCATATGAACCACCTTTCTGTTTTAAAAATTGAATTTCATGTGTTGTGATTTTGTCTCGTATATGGTCATCTTAAATACGTTGCTAGATTCTCATGATTAATGTGAAGTTATCCTTAAGTACTATATGCAGAACCTCGTTCATGTTTTTCATAAATTCATACTCGTAGCTTTGTCTTATCAGTCTTGGTTGTGATATATATACTGTTGTTCAGTATTTTCTTTCAAATCTAGCTTGATTTCTATAGTAAGTCTTACCTACCACCAAATTCCATAAATTCATTTTCCAACTATCCATTAAGCCAATTTAAGATTTCTCTAAGCTTGACCCTAGCAGTCGAGGTTCAACTTTAGTGATAACATCTTCTTGCGTCATTGTCGGGGATGGAGGAACGAAGACATACTTCCCTAGGCTATATGACAACGAATATATCCAGACTTTGATGGTGAACAAAAGCTAATGACATAGTGACTGCAAATTTTTTCACCGGGTGACTCCAAAGAATTCAGAGGCGACTCCATTTGTTGAGGAGCGAGAATGCCATCACAGGATCGAATGAAGGCCATTGTGGCTCGGAGGTTTGCACCTCTTGAATTTTCTACAGTTCTTGGTTTCCCACATCCAGTACCAAGTATGACAGAATGGGGATATTTTTTGCCTATCTTCAGAGAAAGGAGAGAAGATAATCCTGTTGATCACCTCATCAAGTTCCATGAATGCATGAATATGCTAGATCTACAGCACCAGGATGTTTGCGTGAAGATGTTCATGTATTCATTGGATGGTGATGCACGTGAATGGTATTTCTCATTACCTTCTTCTAGTATTTCATCCTTGAAGGATTTTCACACAGTATTCCATAAGCACTGTAAAAGGTACTTTTCAGCTGAGTTTTTATTTGAAAATTGTTGTGAGGAGTATGAATTGCATAATGAGACTGAAGATATAGATAAAGAAGAAATTGTTCCTCAAAATCTTCAGCAGTTCTCTAATGATCTTCAAGATGATGTGTCTTCCCATCAACATGAACTAGAAATGGATAATGAAGAAGCTGTGGATTTAGAATTTGCTAAAGAAAATGAGGAAGCAGACTCGTTATATGTCGTTTCTTCTATTAATTATGTTTTACATGAGTAAAAGTTTCAAAATTCTGTTATGAAAAATGATGATAGCATTATAGAACTGAAGTCTTCACATTTGAAAACCGATCAAGTTGCTCATGCGCTGTCATCCTTCCAAGAAACTCATGAAGTGAAATTTTATAAAGTTCAAATTTCAAAAAGTTTTGAACGTCAAATCTTTAATGATGAAATTTCACACTCTTTTGGAAAATTCGGAGAGTCAAGAAAATACTCTTCATGATGTTTTTTATTAGCCTATTTATGATGAATACTTTGATGATGAAGAAAGAAATTATGAATATATATATGTATATATATATATATATATATATATATATATATATATATATAATGAATTTTTCAACAATCAACTGGTGTATGCAAGTTCTAAATCTGATGATGAGAAATTACCAAATTAGTCCGTTATATTTTCTACTACATCAAATGTTAACCAGCAGATTGAAGAATATCATGAACCAAAGGTTACTGATATTCAAAATTTAGGAATTCATAAAGATTAGCCTAAGTATGATAGGTATTTTGATGAAGAAGAGCAGCTTTTTCAAACACCTATCGAACCCTTCAATTATGATGTTATATGTGACAGTGACACCCATGAGAAAGAAAGAGGAGAGAAATACTCAATGGAAAATCTTGAGCACTAGATTTCTACATCAGCCTTTGTTGATATTTTCAACAATGGTCTGCTCTTTGACAGTAATCGATCAGGTTTTGAGGAAGGAAGTGACAAAGAATTACTAGAACTGTTCATCCAGTCCTCATCACTCGAGCAATACTTTTCATAAATTAGTCAGCTTAGATTCATAGAAGACAAGCAACAGAAAGAGGTCATTTTTGGTAATTTTTATGATCTTGTTGCAAGTTATTTAGATTCAATAGTGAACTATAAATCTTCTATCATCAATTTATTAGAAACAGATTTCGATGGAGGTGAGTATGAGTTATGCTTCTCAATATTTTTGACTGTGTATATGCTCAAAGTTAGAAGCAAGTTTTGGTTGGTTGATGGAATTTTTGCATGGCTTCACTAGAAGCATGATTTTACTTGACCAAAGTTGTAGTTTTGGTTAGTATAGATAGTGTGGATAAGTAAGATTGATGCTTCAAGCATTTCCTTAAGTTTGCAGTGTGAGCAGTTTGAATTTATAGTGTGCTTTAAGTTTGCAGTATGAGAAGAGTAGGCTTTCAAGGTTTGGAATAGGTTAGGAATAAGATATAAAGACTCCAGCCCAATAGAGACAAAACATTGGTTGCAGTGATCAATTGGAAAGGCGCAAGTCTAATTTTTCTTGGCAGCTCACATGGAGCATGCCATCCCTAGATGAACCTAGATGTTGTCACCAGGTCTACTCCAATGAATTTTATATATTCTCGCAACATGTTTATAAAATTTTAGCAGGCCTCTTGCTTCTTGCACATTCACTCACTTCTCCATTAGTGGAAGCAATGGTTGGATCCATTGACAATGTAATGGGATTACCAAAGGATCTCATGATATCTCTCATAAATGAAGTGTTGTAAGTTTGTACTCATTGTAATTTATAATAATGCAATGTTGGAAATGGAGAAGTTTGGGGGCATGTCAAACTTGCTATTGGAAATAATGCATATGATATTCAATTATCACTAGATTTCAATTTAGATGCCATTTTGTTCTTTAGAGTAATTATTGTGAAAAATGAACAAGGTGGAAACTTGGTGTCAACAGTGCTACTCTGTGAAAGTATAGATAGTATATTGGATGACCTTGACAAAGAACTCGAGGATGGGGTAAATAAATACAAGGCCATGTGCAGGGATAGTCTTATTCTCCCTAGACCTGGTGTAACTGAAATTGAACTCGCAAGAAGACCTAAGGAATCTGCATACAAAGAGATAGGGTTGGATAAGTATGCAATTGGAAAGATTGCTGAGAGTTTTGAGTTGGTTCCTAGAACTCTAGCAAAGAATGCTGGATTAAATGCAACCGATATTATTTCTTCCCTTTATACAGAACATGCTTCTGTACTTAGCTGATGCGGCTTGCATAGATCTCCGTGTTAATCAAATTATCATGGAAAAATAGGTAGGTGGTCCAAAGAGGGATCAACCAACGGCTGTAGATGAGGATTGATTTTTTATTGGGCTCCCATATCACTTGTTTTGTTACACTGCGAGGTGAAAAGGTTCAGTCTCGGGTTGTGGAGAAAGCAGCTCATGTGTTGATCATGCTTGCTTATCAATTTACAAGAACGCCCACAAGGAGAGCTCACTACACTCATACCTAAAGCGATGAGGATTGATGGGATACTATGAGTATACCTAAAAGTTCCAACAAATGTAAAATGCCAAATTCAAGCATTCATGGAAGAGACCTAGAATATAATTCAAAAAATTTGAGAAATGCCATTTTGCAAGAGAATATGAGATAAAGAACATTGGGATGCGGAGAATGACAATAGTCGAATTTTATGGAGTATAGTGCCTAGTGCCATTCATGGATTGATGGTCTAAATTGTTTAAAGTTGTAAATATATTCCTTTCAAGATCGAGAAGATGTGTTGTTCCATATTTTAAGGCATTAATTCAACATCAATAACTTCATCACAGATCGACATCCAGATTCATAGGGAAACAATTGAATCATCCCCAAATTGAAGGAACTTAACTTCATCGGTGGCAGAGTATTGAGAGACAGAGGATTACATCAAATTCTTCAAGAATTCAGTGCCGAATTTATAGGAGTATTCATAGCAGACAATTTCAGATTTGAATAGAACTGGCAGATTTGAAGGCATGTTGACTCTAGCATTCCAGATATGTTATAATTATTTTTAGGTCTAGATTGGTTTTCTAGAAGATGGTAGATGCTAGGGGTATGGTATTTTTCTATAAAGTATGTCATTATTAAGGGAAAGAAGCAGAGGTACCAGCCGAGAGGGCTGAGGAAGTGTTTGAACATTGTGATACTGGAGTGGCAGGAGCATGTATGCACTCTATTTTTTTTAGCTGCTTTGAAATGATTATGTTCATATGAGCCGCCTTTCTGTTTTAATAATTGAATTTCATGTGTTGTGATTTTGTCTAGTGTATGGTTAAATCTTAAATCCATTGCTAGATTCTCACGATTAATGTTAAGTTATCCTTAAGTACTATATGCATAACTTGGTTCATGTTTTTCATAAATTCATACTCGCAGCTTTGTCTTATCAGTCTTGATTGTGATATATATACTGTTGTTCAGTATTTGCTTTCAAATCTAGCTTGATTTCTGTAGCAAGTCTTACCTACCACCAAATTCCATAAATTCATTTTCCAGTTATCCATTAAACCAATTTAAGATTTCTCTAAGATTGACCCTAGTAGTCGAGGTTCAAATTTAGTGATAACAGGTAGCTTTGGATGGAATTAAAAGCTAGTTTAGGAATTCTATGGTCTCCCATGTTATTGATTTTGTTCTTGTACAACAGGAGGCTAGTCATAGCTAGGCTCTCGATAAGGGAAAGACCCACTTCTATAAGGAGAATAGGATAAGGTTATACATTATAAAACGCTTCTGGATTTGCTCAATCTTTCTCCAAGATTCTCTAGAGATGCTGCAACCCCAAACGTCATACCCATACAAGATAACAAGAGTGACTAAAGTTTCAAAGAGGGGCTTCTTTTTATCCCACATCACAAGGTTTGCTCGTTTACAATTATTTTCAAGACCAAGTAAGCTTTCCACCCTCCATTAATCATTTTCTCAATGCTATTGTTCTAGTTGAGCTTGTGATTAGTGTAAGTATCCTTCTTAAATTTGAATATATATATACTAATTATTTAAATATAATATAGATTTTTTTAATTTAGTGCTTGTAAACTTTTTACAACTAAACTAAAATGCATTTCTTTTATATAACAAATAAACATTTGCATCACCCTAACTAGACTATGCTCTCTCATCATTATACTATACTACATCACATTAAATATACATTCTTATTTCTTATTTTTTATTTTTTATTTTTATTATTTAATATTTTTTTTATTAACATGAATAAATCATTTTTTATATAATAAACAATTAATTTTTTTTTACTCTATATTAAACTATTTTATCAATAATTCATATGCAATAAATAATTATTTTTTCTTACCCTATAACATACTTTTTTTTAATTTTTTTAAATTTTTTTATTATTTATTTTTTTATTAATATTGATATTTATGTAGAGTAAACAATTAATTTTTTCTTACCCCATATTAAACTATCTTATCAATAATTTATATACAATAAACAATTAAATTTTTATTACCCTACGCTAAACTACTTATTCAATTATCCATAAAGCATGTGAAAACCAATTTTAATTTAGACAAACCCACTCATGAAACAAACTTACAATGTAATAAATTAGTATTAACAGTGAAATTTAAAAATAATAATGAAAAAAAAGTAAAATTAATAAACTAGTATTAATATAATTTGTGCTACCCCTGCTTGCTGCGTTCTGCTCTTCACGCACTCCATCACTGCCTCCATCTCCGCGTGTAATCCTTAGCTGTGTAACCAATTGGGTAGGCCAATTAAGGATTCCACCCCGCCCAAATAAGGTATGCTGCCCCGGTCCGTCCCCATGTAATAAGTAGCCCGCCCTATGCTTGTAAGCTTCCCAACCCTAAATTTCAAAAATAAAAAATGAACCATTCATAATTTAGGAAAGTTAGGTGAACTATATCATTATTAATATATTTATCTAAAATTAAAAATAAAACTTTTTAGATATTTCATATATTTAACTCTTAAAAAATATTGACATTCAAAAGTTAATTATAGATATAATCATATTTTTTTTAATTTTTACGAAAGGTGTTTTTTGAATGTTTACCTATTTTAAACTTAAACTTAGTCGAACCATGAAAACTTATATATATGAGGGAGTTTGCATATATGAAAATAACCAAAATAGATAAATAAACATGTCCATTCAAAGATTATTGCATTGTTAAAGTAAGCTCTATTGATAGATTAATTTATCTCACCTTAAAGATTTCTTTATAAAATATATTTTTATTAAAAATATAAATGACTGTTATAATATGTTTTAAAGTGGAAATATTATAATTAAACCATTATCACCTAAACTCTCAATAATATGAAAAAGCTAATTAAAAAATCAAATGACACTAGCATCATCTAAAAAAGGCTAATCATTAAAGTCATGTTTTGAATCCTTTATTATAAATTTTAAGTATTGTATAGTTATATGTATAATTATAAGCATTTTACAAGATAACTTATGTTTTACTCTATTACTATAGTTATAGTTATTGTGTTTTTATTACTATAGTTATTGTGTTATTTATATTTTTTTTTGGTGATTTATAGTTTGAATAGTTTGTTTTATTTTTTATTTTGTTATATAAATTTATTAAAATGTATTTAATATTTTAATAATTTGATAAATAATTTTACTTTGATGTAATTAATGTTGTGACAACTTAATTTTTTTTATTATTAAATATTATTTTTAATGGATATAAATAAACATTTCAATTTCATCTTTTTTTGGATTTTTATTATATAACATGTTAGAATCTATATAAGTGTCTTTAAATTATTAGGTGCAATTATTAATTGGTAGTTTTTTTATAAATTAAATTTTTTATTTTATTTTTTTAGTTTTGAATATATTTTGATAATTATATTAATTACGTTGAAGGCATTTTCGCTATGGAGACTGAGTCTCAAAGATTCTTCGTCTCCCTACCCATTAACATCCTGACACGTATCGTATGGTGATTGGCCAGTTAAAATTTCCATGGTCAAAATTTCCAGTTGGTATATCTTGTGATCCTGCAAGACAAAAGAAGGCGGCATGGAGTTAAATCGCTGAGGCTTTATTCTGTACCATGGCATGTCCAATTGAAGTACGTTCTGAAAACACTTAGGATAAGTCCATATGAATACGGTTTTCTGAGAACAACTTCTCACGATAGGTTTTCCAGCTTGAACAGACAGGTGAGGATGATTCTTCACAGGAAGTCATGCAATCGAAGAAATGTAGCGAAAATTGGGCCCGAAAGAATATATAAGTCTCAGTGAGCCCCAAAACAAACCCATCGGAGTTAGCCAGGAAAATCTTGTATCTTCGTGATTTGGGAACAAAGGAGAAATAATGACTTCCAATGATCAATTAGAAGCAACCAAGCTTGGGTGATCAGTAGGAAATTATGTTGCAACTACCAGGAAACTTGAACAATCATAAATACTAGCTTAGTAGTTGCATCAGTAATAATAACTGAATCAACATAAGCCTTTTGTCGGGAGAAGTAATAATCAGTGGTCAATTTGGGATGTTTAGCATGTTCTTAATTTTTAGATTCTTTGTATCTGTAAATTATTGTTTTCATAAATACTGGAAGTTTATGGATCCAACCATTGACAATGTCTTGAATAGCTGAACTTTTATACACAACCTGATGGGCCAGTTACTGGATCAGATATCTTAAGTTCTTCTAATTTAGTACCTAGGTAAGCATGTTATTTTATTTTCCTAATTATTTATTTTATTTATTTCATACCTATTTGTATAACTGACAAACTCATTTAGTATTTAATTCTATTGTGAATCCTTAATTACATTCAGATTGAAACTTCATTTAATTTGTAGATGGTCTTGCACTTTAATTTCTATGTTTAATATTGCTTTTCCTTACAGGGAAACACAGGCATTTTAAATTGGCCCTGTGTCAAAGGACAAACTGGCAAAGGTATGCTCGTAATGAAGTTTTGATTTTATGGATTTTAGAGTAGTAACCGGGCTATTGATATTTGTTCAACTTCGATATCTGTGGCAGGATTATTGTGCAGGAATAGTGCTACTTGGGAAAATAGGCCATATGGGAAGGTGTCACTCGGGGATAGCAAAGAAGAACAAATTGGAAAGGCCTGTCCTGCCTCATCTAATATCTTTTCTATAGTGCCTCCACCAGCTAAGGTAGGAATAATTGTGGTCAATTGTGGTTGGAAACAAAATTTGATATTTTATATGCAGAACCTATCTTATTCTACACCAGTATTGTCTTTGTGGGTCTGTTTGGTGATACACCAAAGTATTGTCCTAGATCCTAGTTTTGTCATCCTTCATTCTTGGGATTTTATGGATGAATATCATGTGGGTTATGATATATTACTTGTTTGCTACATATCTCAAACTCCTTTCATAATGCTCATGATTTCTGTTTATCTTAATTTTTATCAGGTAGAAGAGAAAGATAGAGAGGAGGGTAGTAGCTGCTCAAGGAAAAGGAATTTTAAGCAGCGGTTGGAAGAAGAGGTAATGACTGCTTTAAGACAATGACTTCCTACAGAAATGATAATTTTAGTAGTCCATTGGCCTATTGTAGGATCTTATTCTCTAGTTATATTTTTAGAGTAGTCTATGGTCTCTGTTCTTGGTTTAGAAGTTCCAACTATGTTGTGGTTTCCAAGTGGAGGGCGTTTTCTTTTCAAACAAACAAAGAAGTCATTGTTCAAATAACTTTATTCAATTTGTGTTTCCATTGTAGAGATATATGTATCAAGTGCTTAAGGGACTTGAACACTCTCACAAGAATGGAATCTTGCATAAATTCTATTGTTTTCCTTTTCTTACTTCTTAGCTATCTCTTAATTTTTATTTAACATGTCCTCACTTTCCTTTGCCCTTATATTTGTTGTGATTAATTGGTTGGACTTGAGTTTGCAGAGACTTAAAGCCCAGGGTCAGTACAAGAAGATGAGGGGCCTTTTAGATGCAATCCTAGTTTTCAAAAACAAGATCACGTTACCAAAAAATACAACGTGTTTTTGCTACATAGCACTTGCTATGGTTCAACCCGAGCCTGACATGTCATGGGACATGTAGGATAGGAAGCCATATAGCGTACGATTTATATAACTACAAAACGCGCTTGCGATATGTAGTTATAAAATGCGTACGCAATTTGTGAAACAAAAAAAAAAATTAAATACACAGGCCCGAAACCTGCGACCCATTTTAACAATCAAGAACGCGAAAATGAAGGCCAATTGGAGCGTTTTGGAGCAAGTTAACTACTTGGGATTGTTGGAGGAGCTAATTTGGGTTGAGGGGAGGAGATTTCACTAGTGAATTGTCATCCAACAAGGTAATTCAATCACCCAAAGCATTCTATTTTTTGTCAATTTTTAACCTATAATTGTGTTTTTTAATAGAATAATCAATCCAACAACTCCCAAGATAATGTTTGATGGATTCAAACTAAAATAGGCTATAAGAATCAAAAACATCATGTCTAATAGATATTCAATGTTCCAAAAGACTATAAATATATAAAACAAACATAAGTATAATCCCAACTTGCATATAATTTGATGGTCAGTGCAAAGTTTGAATTGGGATACGAGTGAGAGTGCCCACCTGTAACATGCATAGTCAAACCTTCAAATGCAATGATTGTGCTGGAATTAACACAAAGTGCAATAAAATTTAGCAATTATTTTCATAGATAGGTGAATGCCAACATTTTAAGATACATAGTGAATGAGGGATCCAAATGTAACAACCAATATAATCATCAAAATGGAAGAAAGAGGACATTGTGATCAAAATATGCAAGTTGGACCCTCATGTTGATCAGAATTCCATATTTAACAGTCCTTTGACACAATAAAAAACACATATGACTATATAAAGGGATTGTAATTTCTAGAAGAATATCAATACTCAACAATACCATGTGAATCTATCGACCTATTCATTCTGAATGTCCCAAACATACATAGAGTCATATACAACAACTGGAGTAAATTTATAAGATATAAAATCTCACAACAACATTTAATTCAAGAGACCTACTTGATCCTGAGAGTTGAATGAAAGACAAATTATAAATTCATAATCACCACAAAATGTTGAGGAAAGATGACCACTCCATACATCATATGCCTGAAATGTGGATTGGTTTTTTACATAATGTCAGCTTTCTGACATTTGACGACCCATATCCCTAGATCTCCCAAGGGATTATCCTATAAACATAATAAAGAAAATTAGAAACATGTGATACCCTAGGTCTCCGTGAGATCCCTTGATCTAGAAAAGACATAAATGACTTTACTCAAACAGTCTATGCCCCTGCATCACTAGGTTTATTAACCATTTTTTAAAATAGAAAAAACAATGGGTAATATATTTCTACATGTCGAGTCTCTAAGCTCATCAACGACCAATTGTAGTCCAGTCCACAAATTCTCCATTTTCCATGTAACTTTTTGTTGGTTTCCATGGTTATACAACAATGGAAATGGTGAACACCCATGAACTACCTAGAGTGCGTCATGAGAGTGTTCCGAACCATGATCGAGTCAATTATATTTAAAGGATATGGTGGCAGCTATGTATCACCCCTTTTCTTGCCTCACATGTCCTAATAGTCCCTTGCCCCTTTATTTTACATATCCAAGGGACGTAAAGGCCAAAACATGTCAAAATAACACTCCTAAATTCAAAGAAGTTTAAACCCAAGTGTGCATGGAAAAAGTCACCAATGAGAGTGAAGAAGTGCCTTAACTTTTAGAAAGAAGTTGAATGAAACTCACTATTTAATTGTTAAATGTTTAATTTTAAGTTTTAAATGTATGTAAGTGAATGCCATTAAATTGCTTGTAACTTGAGTTTTCCTTAATTTACATTTTCAATTTTGAAGAGATGTCATTATATACCATGTATATGTTTCTAATTATTTCCTTATTGATTTTTTCATTGCAGTTGCGGCTATGGACACCAATGCTGAAATATTGATTGAGCTTGCCCAGTTGAGAGGTCTCAGTACTACTTTTAGTGGTGATGATAGGATTCGACGTTCAATTGCATCCACTTTGGATGCAATTGTTAAGACTATTACATTGTCAAACAACATACTATATGATATTACTTCATATAGAGAAAGAAAAAGACGTGAGTACGATGATGGGCTTAGCTACAGTGCAATAAAAAAGTTGAAAATTACCAAAGAGGATATATTTTCATTGTTTAGGGACCCTCACATGGGGGAAATCCCAAATGCAAATAGGCCACATATATCTATCGAGTGGTTTACATATCAACCATTTGTTGATAACTGGATGGACATATGGTATATGGTTTTTGATATGCCACCACACAACAACAGGGAAATCCCCTTGTATTTCCTTCAGAAGATGTATGCAGAGTTCATGTTGGGTAAACACGTAAACTATTTTGATATATTGGCATTTCAGGGGATCGGTGGGGGGATGCCCCAAAACCGACCCAATGCTAGGCTTCGAGACGTTGATCGCCCTATCCCTGCACCTCGTAGGCAGTTGCCTGGGCCAAATGTCGCATTTGTACATCGTGTTATTCCACAGACACGTGATGAATTTTTGAGTTTGGCACGGGTCATTGTTCGCCATAGCACTATGGTTCAACATATTGGTGAGGAAGGGACATCTGTACCTGGTGTGGTACATACACCAGGTCGTCACGGTGCAGGACCATCTTCTAGTGCAGTACCACCCACTAGTGCAGTACCCCCATCTACTGTAGGACCATCTACTAGTGTAGCACCATCAGCACATTCCCAGCCTACTTTTGAGCCTCACGAGTGCACATCGTGTGGTCGTCCATGCTATTCTCTTTCGTCAGATGTTTTATTCAGTGGGTTTTTTAGTGATGTATGTATATGGTTAATTGTAATAAATTATTCATTTATTTTCCTGTTTGTAAACATATGTATAGTTTGAGCTAATATATTAATTTTGTGAACTTGCAGTTGATGCTTTATGCCAGTAGCGACGCCCCAGAGTATCATGTTCCACACTCTACACAGGGGCATGACATTCCATCCACTGATCCCTTGGTTGGTGGAGAGATTCCTATAGCACCCATTGCCGTATCTCACACCGAGGTAAACATTTTAAAATTTCAGTTTTTTAATACTTGTTACTTTGTTAATTTCCACATACTGTACATGTTAGTTCACTAATGTTATCTACAGTCTAGCATTTACAATTATTAAACTTGCAGATGTCGGATCCTTCATGGGGGAAAGCAATGATGGGGGTAGGATCCATGGTCGTATAGACCGAGGAAATATCTGGGCAGATGCTAGATCCTTCACGAGGGAAAGCAGTGATGGAGGTAAACATTTTAAACATTTAAAAAATGTCATTTTTTAAATACATGTATGTTTGTTGAATCATGCATGTCTAACTACATGAACTCTTGTTGACTATAGGCACCAACCGAAACACCTGGACCATTTCCTGGAGTTGTATCTCCTCATAGGCCATATGTGAACAAGGGTAAAGTGTATATGAGGCGGCCTACTCCTAGAAAGAGTGAAGTTGTCCACGACCATGGAGATACTGATACCATGGTAATTTGTATATACTTCGATTATATTTCTTGGTTAACTTGAAATCCAGTGCATAAAATGTTTTGTTAATGTTTGATTTGCATGTTTACTGCATCAGGAGCTAGAGTTTACTATTGAAAACCTTGCAAGGATGGTTGATGTAGCAGTCAATGCTACATCTACAATGGCAACAAGTCACACAGAGGTACAACTATTTCAACATGATCGTTACATAGTTTATTAGTGTTGGCGTATGTTTATTCATGCATGTCTAACTATTTCAACATTTGGTGATTGTAGCCACTAACAGCAAGAGTTATTGATGCAACAGTCAATGTGGTATCTACAATAACAACAAGCCACATAGAGGTACAACTATTTGAACATGATATAGACATAGTGTGTTATTGTTGTCTATTGTTTATTCATGCACATTTCTAACTATTTCAAGATTTGGTGATTGTAGCCACCACCACCACCACCAGTTCCTTCCCCCTTTGGTTCAACCATGGATGCAACCATCCTTCATGTTCAACCAACAGCTCCATCTGCTACACAAGAAACACAATCCCCTTTGTCACAATCTCTCATTGAGGTGAGATGTCCATTAATGAACAATTGTTTCATGCAATGTCCATTAACATTTTCATAATTTTTGAGTTAATTTAGATACGGTTTTTTATTGAGCTAATGTATTAGTACATAGTTAGTTGAATTTAACAATTGATATTTAATTTGCAGGATCCAGAGATGCACATTGGTCCTATAGTTGTGCCTACAGGATCACCCTCGAGAAAGAACAAAAGGAAGCTTGAGTTTTGATGTGTCTTATGGGATATGTACATTTCGATACATGTACATGTGGCTTGGACAGTTTTGGATACATGTACTTTTGGAGACCTGTACATTGACATTTCACTTACATGTACATGTGGTTTGGATAGTCTTGGATAGTTGTGGAGACACATGTACTTCTGGTTACTTTTGGATATATATATACTTTTCGATACTTTTGGATATATATGTACTTTTGGAGACATGTACATTGACATTTCAGTTATAAATGAATGATACATTTCACTTTGAATTCATTCTTTGGTTTCCACATGTTCTTGTGTCAATCTATTGTATTGATTTGTGAGGATTATCTATTACTTATGAATGCACTATGTCAAAAGAAAAAAATATTATATTTAAAGGTTTCAATGATCTCAATACATGCACACTAAAGTCAAAGTTCTTGCTCGTGTAATTTAATAAATATAAGTGCAATACAATGTATTTCAAGGTTTCAATGAACTCACTACTTGCACACCAATTGGATATATCTAATTAAAAATTGTGAGTTTGGATTCATTAAATTACAAGTTAAGTCAATGCTCAAGTGTAATTTAATAAAACTAAGTGCAATACATGCTTCACATTTCATCAACAACCAACAACATTATTCAACAAACCTCATGCACCCAATGACTAATCACTCAGCATTAAAGGAACTACAATAGAATCCAAAGACGGAGAACAAAATTTGTGAATCAACATGATTTGAAGCATAAGTCCACTAGATTTGAAAAAGTTTAGTTCGACATTAGATTGATTCTGAATTGAGTTTTGACAGTAAGATAAGATTAGTGTTAGTATTAGGGTTTCCTTGGTAGGGTTATGGTAATGGGCCATGCATTTTAAACAATAAACCCTAGTTAGGGATAGGTTTCTCCAAGTTTGGCCTTCATTGGCATGAAATGCATTGTCCAGCTTTGGCTCTCATTGGCGTGACTGCATTGTCCCTACTGAGCAAAACCCTAGCTTCAGAAACCATCGTAGACGGAGGTCACCAAGAAATAGACAGGAGGGAGAGGCCCCCCCCCAGCTAAAATCCCATGTCACGAATCCAACGAAATTGAAGGTTCATCGATCGGAGGCCCGAGCATTGATCTATGGCGAGTTGCAAGTCACCTCCAGATAGCATTTAGGGACACCTGATGGACTTGGGCCTGGTGCGCAAAAAACCTCACGTAGCGGCAATTTTGAATTCCGTCAACTCTTGCTACCGTGTTTGGGCATGGGAAATATGGCAATGCCAACTGCATCCCTACCATCCATGGCTTTCTAGCTTTGGCCCTCGTTGGTGTGACTGCATTGTCCCCTACTGAGTGAAACCCTAGCTTCAGAAACCACCGTAGACGGAGGTCACCGGGCAATGGACAGGAGGGAGAGGCCCCCACCTAGCTAAAGTCCCATGTCAGGAATCCAATGAAATCGACAGTTAGTTGATCAGAGGCCGAAGCATCGATCTATGGTGAGTTGCAGGTCACCTCCAGATATTGTTCACGGACACCTGGTGGACTTGGGCCCGGTGCACAAAAAACCTCACAGAGTTATAATTTTGAATTCGGTCAACTCCTGCTAGAGTGTTTGGGCATGGGAAATATGGCAATGCCAACCTCATCCCCACCATCCGTGGCTTTCCGGCTTTGTCCCTCATTGGCGTGACTGCATTATCCCCTACTGAGTGAAACCCTAACTTCAAAAACCACCGTAGACGGAGGTCATCAGGAAATTGACAGGAGGGAGAGGCCCCCCCTAGCTAAAATACCACGTCATGAATCCAAAGAAATCAACGGTTCATCGATCAAAAGCCTGGGCATCGATCTATGGTGAGTTGCAGGTCACCTCCAGATACAGTTCATGGACACGTGGTGGACTTGGGCCCGGTGTGCAAAAAACCTCACGGAGCGACAATTTTGAATTCCGTCAACTTGTGCAAGTGTGTTTGGGCATGTGAAATATGGCAACACCAACCGCACCCCCACCATCCATGGATTTCCAGCTTTGGCCCTCGTTGGCATGACTGCATTGTCCCCTACTGAGCAAAACCCTAGCTTTAGAAACGACCGTAGAAGGAGGTCATCGGGCAATGGACAGGAGGGAGAGCCCCCCCCCTAGTTAAAATTCCACATCACGAATCCAATGGAATCGACGGTTCGTCAATCGGAGGCTCGAGCATCGATCTATGGCGAGTTGCAGGTCACCTCTAGATACTATTCAGGGACACCTAGTGGACTTGGGCCCCGTGCGTAAAAAACCTCATGGAGCGGCAATTTTGAATTCTGTCAACTCCTGCTATCATGTTTGGGCATGGGAAATATGGCAACGCCTACTGCATCCCCACCATCCATGTCTTTCTAGCTTTGGCCCTCGTTGGTGTGACCGCATTGTCCCCTACTGAGTGAAACCCTAGCTTCAGAAACCACTGTAGATGGAGGTCATCGAGCAATGGATAGGAGGGAGAGGGCCCCCCCTAGCTAAAATATCACAATTTCAAGTACACCAATGGCCCAACATGTCAGCCTCCCAAAATTTTCTATTATGCATATGAAACATTAACCTTTCGAAAGCATGAGAGGTTCCAAATTTTGTTTGTTTATTAAGTTTATAACTTAATATTTTCACATGCATGATGTTTACCTACTTCACATGCATAATGTTAGCGCATGTTACTTTTGAATACTTCATATGCATAATGTTGAAGTATGTTACTTTTGAGTTGTTTGTGTCAATATTAGTAGGTTATTTTCTTCCACTTTCAATGTTCAAAAAAACATAATCAACTAAAAACAAAGTTAAATAAATCTCTTATTATCTTTTATTATCTTTTAAGTAGAAACTAAACTTCTCAATAAAAAAATGAGATGAAATTCCAACACTACTAGGCACTACCCCTTTGGCAATGGACATGTCGGTATAAGAGGTGAGTTGTCAAGAAGGAAACTATACAAGCCTGAAAACATAAGTTTATTGTTGCAGCATCTTGTTTCCATCATCCAAGTTGTATATATCGGCTGAAAATATTGACAATATTACCTACTTAAAAAATTAGGGTTTTAGTCCTGTAAGAGAGCCTACAAAGAACTTTGATAGGTATGAACTACAGAGGTACATGTATGTATTCTAACGTTATGTATATCTTGTGAATGAGATCTTGAAATGTTCATATGATTGATATATATGGTTTATTGATCATATGTAAAATTTGGCATGTTCATTAACTTGACATACAAGAGAACTTTTGGCATATTTATAAACAACATTATGGAAAATTTTGCATATCAAGAACACAAAATTGACATATTCATAAGAAACATACATGGAGAAATTTAAATTATGATACATACCTCATCATGCTAGATCCCACCTATTATCATACAACCAAGCTCTCCATATCATCTCTTATAATGATGGTTTCCATTGGTTTCTCGTGCTCTGTATCCGGTAAGAAGTAGCGTACCTTCGATGAATTTCGGCTAGGCATTGTTCGTACCTAAAGGTTTGTACCAATGATTAAGTAGGTAAAGTGATACACACTTGCACCTGGTTTGTAATCCCTGTAAACATATCCACCCTTATTTCTTGCATCGTTTTCATGTGTAAGGTATTCACCTTTAACAACCATAGACCCAGTGGGGAAGTGGTTGTTTTCATCATTAGTCGTGGACATAATGAGGGTTTTCTTTCCCTCTATACAACGTGCCAACCAGTAATCACCACCCCATTCACTATCTTTTGAGGAAACCACTGCGTATATGTGTCCTGCATAGTATGATTGTAGGTATATGATTAAATATTTTCCCTATGATACAAGGCCGTTAATGTGAGTTTCAAGACTACATAAATTTAACAAAAAAATGTTAAGGAAATGCATCATACCAGGTTATACAAGGTCTGATACGTGATCAAAATCTATAGAAATAGATGATTGGTATTCTTCCAACGGAGTTAACTAAACAATTGCACACTGATCAAGTGGAAGTGATATGTGATCCCATCCATCAACCCAATCCAATGATTCACACACATCCCAGTCACCATCACAACAAGGCAGGCAAAAACAAGCGATTTTTCTAGTCCAAATTTCAAATACTGGGTTATCAAAACTTCGAATCGAATGAAAGCCACAAGTTCCAGAAATAGTCTTGCATTCCCATGCATGTGAATGATCTATGTCTACCACCTCCCAAAAAAATCTCTCCACATGTCTCTTTCTTGTGGATTCTACTCGCATAGCTGATTCCTCTCCCATTACTGACGTGCACCACCTGACTATAGATTAAGCATTTTGAATAGTAGATATTGTAGATAATTTCAATTTATCTCTTCGTAGGGTTGTTTTGACACATGATTCGGATCCATCATGCTCTACTTTACCATGCCGAGTCTCAAAATAGTTCCACATATGTGGAAGTTTGTAGTTTTTATGCAATGAACACAACCATTGAAATATGCGTGCATTTTCTAATTGACTAGCATATCCAACAGACCAAATCCAGTGTCGATCCATCTGTATGTTCCTGCTCTTCAAATGATCATAGAACATGATGAAGCAATGACATACATAGTGGAAGTCATGGCACCTATCATCACTTATGTAGAAGTGATATTCCTTTAGAATTTCTCTTTGCTCTTCACTACTATTCGGGCCATGCCTATATGTGATATGCACCATCAAGGAAACCTGCTCAGAGTGATAATACTGACTTTGGATCTCATTTTGAGGCTGCAGAGTGTAGTTCTTGGAAAAATCAACAACTGAAAGTATAGTACCACGAGGAAATGTATCTCTGTATATTCTAAACTTCTCATCCTGCCATCGTGCCAAGTGGACATGCTGAACATATTGACGCGTCTTTTCAATAAATTCCTTGACGAAGACACTAACTTGTACCCGTTGACACAAAATTATCTCAATATCAGGTTTTTTTGTAAGTAAGGAATGAAATGCAACTATTCAAACATAAATTTATAGATAAATGCATGTACTTGAGATGTCACCAATTGTAT
>LPNX010745397.1:271900-332600 GCA_001517045.1 Pseudotsuga menziesii
GATGATGATGATGATGGCAATGATGGAAATGGTGATGATGATGATCATGTTGATGATGATTATGATGATGATGATGATGATGAAGGTGATGATGATGATGATGCTGATGCAATGGTGATGATGATGATGATGCTGATGCAATGGTGATGATGATGATGCGATGGTGATGAAGGTGATGATGATGATGAAGATGATGAAGATGATGTTGATGATGATGATGATGATGATGATGATGATGATGATGAAGGTGATGATGAGGATGAGGATGAGGATGATGATGAGGATGATGATGATGTTGTTCATGATGTTGATGGTGATGATGATGATAAGGATGATGAAGGTGATGATGATGATGACAATGACGACGATGACGACGATGGTGATAATGTTGATGATGATGATGTTCATGATGTTGATGTTCATGATGATGATGATGATGATGATGAAGATGATGATGATGATGATGAATATGAATATCATGATGATGATGATGATGATGATGATAAAGATGAACATGATAAAGATGATAATGATGATCATGCTGATGTTGATGAAGATGATGATGGTGATGATGATGATGATGATGAGGAAGGTGATGATGATGATGATGACGATGGTGATGACGATGATGATGTTCATAATGTTGATGGTGATGATGATGATCATGTTAATGATGATGATGATGATGATGATGGTGATGATGAAGGTGATGACGACGATGAGGATGAGGATGATGATGAGGAGGAGGAGGAGGAGGATGATGGTGATGATGATGGCGATGGTGATGATGATGATCATGTTGATGATGATGGTGATGATGATGATGATGAGGAAGGCGATGATGATGATGAGGATGATGAAGAAGATGATGATGATGATGACAGTGGTGATGATGATGTTAATGATGACGACGACGATTATGATGATGATGTTCATGATGTTGATGGTGATGATGATGATCATGTTGATTATGATTTGATGATGATGACGATGATGATGAAGTTAATGATGATGACGATGGTGATGATGATGAAGATGAAGATGATGATGATGATGATGATGATGATGACGATGTTGATGATGATGTTTATGATGTTGATGTTGAGGATGATGATGATGAAGATGATGATGATGATGATGATCATGTTTATGATGATGATGATGAGGATGAGGATGAGGAAGGTGATGATGATGAGGATGATGTTGATGGTGATGATGACGATGACGGTGATGATGATGTTCATGATGTTGATGGTGATGATGATGATCATGTTTATGATGATGATGATGATGAAGGTGATGATTGTGATGATGAATATGATGATGATGATGATGAAGATAATGAAGATGAAGATGATGATGATGATGATGAAGATGAACGCTATTTTTTATTTTACAAAACGCGCACGCGATTTGTTTGCACATAACGCACACGTGATTTGTTTTCACATAACGTGCATGCGTTTCATTTCTATACAACGCACATGCATTTTGTTTAACTAAATTGCGCTCGCGTATTCTTCAAATTCAAAAATTTATTCCCTCCAAATGATAAGGCCGAGCCTCCACCCACGCTTTCATGGAATTCCTATGTCTATGTGTCTTCTTTGTACTTTGCTTCGGATTCAACATGCATGTGCCTTGGAGTACGATAAACCATGGCTAATTCAACATTATATCCAAATTTTAAATATGCTCATGTTTAGCTGTTGGTCTGACTATGCTGCACACCTCCCTTTTTTATGAGATTTTAGAAACAGATATGGTTTTTTTTGCAGATTCTAAATATGTAAATTTTAACAAGAATACATAATTTTTTCTATTTTTTTCTTATTTGTCTTCTGTCATCACTCCTCAACTCAAAAAACACACTGGTAGTGTTTCGTCCATATCTCTTTCGTTTCTCAACCATTTAAAAAAAAATTGTATGGTACACTAAAGAACAACAATCTCTACATGCTATAAAAAACCCATTTCCAAATAATTGCATTAAGACATTCAAACACTGCACCCACAATTGACGTACCATTTTCGAGGTTTGATCTCTTAGATAATTAAAAAATAAATAAAAAATATTATTTTTATTATTGGAAAAATAGTCGTACACTAGTCCTATATGTTCTCTATATGTATACTGGTTTTCGTAAGTTTATTCCATCATTTAGACACTCAGACGCTGCACCCACAAAAACATATACCTTATAATTTGTCACAAAAATAAAAAGTGCCCGTTAAAATTTATCTAACTTTAGATAGTTAACAACATTTTCAATAGAAAAAATATATATATTTGGAAAGGTCGTTCAATTTCCTACATTTCTTGTTTTTCACTGATCGCAAGATTCATTGTGTAAGTGTATAAAAATATCCATGCAAGTTGATGGATGTCTGTTTTTTCAGTGTTGTATTGCATCTAACGCGCCAAAAGAGACCCTAAACTTCTTGCACACACCCCCCAGCAATTTATTGGTGAATGAGAGTACATGCCAATTAAAGATTGTTGATTGGGTCTTGGAAGAGTTGTTTTTGGAACTAAAAGAGAATTTAGAGACATTATAAGTAAATACCATTTTTCTTTATTTTTCTTTTCATCAGCCACTCACTCACCATTCATGATAGGATTATATTACAAGTAAATACTCTTTTTATTTTCATCAGCTACTCATTCAGAGGAATATATTGGGATGGATATTTCCATTTCATTGTTAAAAGCTTTGATAATGGACTTCAATATTTAATTCGTTTTATTTAATTACATAGAAATTTGTAAATAGGTTTTAAAAAAGTATGTAAAACTTAAATTTATCCACTCATTACCCAGTTTATAATATATTTGTCATATATTTAAACTATTGAATTTTCTTCCAAATATAAAAAAACCTTACTTCTTACAATTTTACAGTATCGATCATTGAAATACAAATTGTATTTTGATTGTAGCATGGAACTATTTGGTACACTGCTCATGACCAACTCCTAGGAGATACTTAACGCACTTTTACTATTGACATGTGGGCCGTTGGGTGCATTTTTGGTATGATAATTTTCTTTGTTCACAAGAGTCGTAGATTTAGCGCCTCTATGATGATTACGTTATAATTAACTGGCTATTTATGATGATCATGGATTGTAGGTGGAATGCATTAATTGAAGCCTCTATTTGAAGGAAATTCTGACATCGACGTATTATTGGCAATATTTAAGTGAGCTTCCATTTTAAACTCAAAAATATAAAGTTTTGTTTAGTTGTTATTGGTTTCAAATGTTTATAATAATTATAAGGCTTTGCTTAGGATTTTGCAATATATTGAAAAGCTAATAAATTTGTCTCTATTGTAGGAAATTAGGCACTCCAGATGAGTCTGTATGGGCTGGAATATGAAAACTTGAGAACTAGAGTGACTAGCTTCCCCAATGGAAACAAAGTAATAAACTGCAAGAATCCTTACCAAATATAGATGAACGAGGGTTCGACTTATTATCGGTAAGTTCATTTATTTGGCTAATGGTCTTTATAATTTTAGACTATAAAAGCATTTGGGTTGTATCCGTTGGATGTTTTGTTGCGTGTTTTCTTAAATATGTGAAGAAAGATGCAATAAAAGAAAATACTGCAGTTGAAAGATCCCTGTGGCTTTGTTAAATTAATAAATATTTCATCGTCGTTTTGGCATTGCTAGCTATTATGACCATTAAAACTAGTTGGGTTTTGGGTTTTTTTGTTGGGTGGAGCTAACAGGAGCTTGGATCATGAGTCTAGCAGTGAAGTATCCATCTCCTTATTCAAGCAATGATGATTTTGCGCCCCTTCTCGACTTGGAACTAGAGTCCACCCCTTCTGATACATCCCCGGGTACTAGAGATTCTGAAGAAGAAAAGCAGTCGGAGTATAGGATACACTACAAATTGTCCTTCCATAACTTTAGTTTCGCAAAATCGCACAAACACTTTATTTCATTCCCCATACCGAATCCCGAATATCGATTCCCCCATCCCGCAATGCGGGTTGCGCAAGCTTGAAATTTATTATTTGCAAGTTTTCCATCTTGCAACCCGCATCCCAAAATTCAGCATGCGGGATGCAGGAGCATTTTTGTAAGTATTGTGTGTCATCCTGCAACTTGCATTTCAAAATTTCAGAAAATAGAGTTCAAGATACACTATAAATTGTCCTTCACAAAATCCTAGAGACATTTATTTCATTCCGCATCTCAAATCCCGAATCCCGCATCCCGCAATGTGGGTTGCGGGAGCTTGAAATTTATTATATGCAAATTTTCCATCCCGCAACCCGCATCCCGAAATTTCAGAATGCGGGTTGTGGGATGGAAAATTTGCATATAATANCCGCAACCCACATTGCGGGATGCGGGATTCAGGATTCGAGATTTTGTGAAGGACAATTTATAGTGTATCCTGAACTTTATTTTGGAAAAAATAAATCACTTCATATTTATAAATGACGCATTGCAATTTATAGCAAAATAGATAAATGTCATGCTCGACCGTAAATATATTGTGCTATTACAACCAAAAAATAAAACTATAAATAATTTAATTAATCTTTAAATTTAAAACTTTATTCTAAAATAATTTTATAATTACATTACAAAGAAAATTTATTATATTTTTATAAAATATATATTACAAAACAATTTATTATATTTTTATAAAAATTATATAGCATACTTTGCATATAAACATAAAACTAAAACACATATACAAAATAGTTAGAATAATTAAATATATTTATGAATAGTAGATTTAAATAATAATATACAGAATGAAAATTGATAAGTGTTTTATCAGAACAGGTGAACAATGAACAATAAAAATAAAAATAGATTTATTTCATAAATACATAACACCATTAATTGATCCTTTCGTTTCTCACTACACTACAGGAATCTCTTACGAGGGATTAAGCAAAATTGCCCCATAAAAACCAATGAGATATCTTTTAACAAAATACGATTCACAGCTAGAAGAAACAATGACAATAACGTTGGGAAAAACATATAACTCCTATGTAATAATGACAATCACGCTGGGCAAAACATGTAACTCCCTTTTTTAGAGGAAGGAATGATGGAAGTTGCTTCGATGGAGATACTTCCAGTTTTCAAAACCATATAGATTCATAAAGATTTGTTTCCACATACTCTGACGATGACCCAAAGTAAACTTGGAGAATAACAGAAAAAAATTGTGAGAAAAGAAAGGCAGGATAAGTAGGTAAGACAAGGACCAAAGAAGCAGGTTCATGGTAATTCCAGTGAGTCTTAAACCGAGATGTATTTAATGAATTCCTTTGTCAATATATTGTTTATTCAATAAATAACTTTAGTGTGCCATGAGATGCATTCATTGGACATCATCCATATCTTTTTCGAACTTTCATGCAACTTATATTTTGATGAAAAGAACAATGACGGGGCTTGATAAGTAAGCTATGCCCTTCAACTTTCAGAAATGACAGAAAAGTCAAGTAAATTAAACAATCAATAAAAAAATTGCACAAAGCCAAGCCGCTTAGTTATAACGTAGTTTGAGTGATTTTACCACTAACCATTTAAACTATTGCAAAGAGAACTCAAGGGTTTGGCATATGAATTTGTCATTCTCACCTCCAATAACACACTCTCGGGTTTGAAAACGGGATTAATGAGAACATACAATTGGGAGTGTCTCTCTAGAACTCATAAATGTGGTCTTCGAAAGCAATACTAAGATACCAAAAGGGAAGAATGGGTGGAGGAAACTTGCATATTTTAGAACACAGATGTGGAATAGAGGCCAATAGCTTAACATACCGGGCAGAGAATAAATAACCCTTTTTTGTGTGTGGAGGAAATGTACATATAAATCCTGTTGAGTTCTCTGCTGATTGGTGAAGAGTGTCCTTTGAATTGATGGAATGCTATCCATTTTTCTCTGTGCACCATGCCTCATTGAAGACTCCTCATGCTGATCGAGCCCTTCCATGTCCATGGACTATCAGGCATTTATATTCCAATGCAATCGATCCTTCTCGTGCATACGTATTATGAAGAACGACTCCCCACATGTGTGAACAAAGCTCCATGTGGTGGACAAATTAGGTTTTTGACCCTTATCCATTTGAAAGGATGGGGAAGAATATTTAGGGAATATGGCCAGCTGGATGATGATGTTCTTGTCCTGACGGTTCATTTATTATAATCCTAAATTGCTTGGAGGAATTTGTCTTCTTCTCTATGCAAGTTTTCCTGCAACAGTCTCACGGTTTCTTTTTCCTTCAGATTCAAACTTATTTTGAAGAGTACTCTGAGATTCTTTCCTTACCATTGGATTCAATATTTTTTATGAATTATTCTCTGGATGTCTTATAAAGAATTGAAATTACTGGTCCGACCTGTTTATTCAATAGGAGTGTGACCCATCCCGCTTAACCAAGAGTAGTTGCACCTGCTGACTCGAATTGTTTGAAAATCTTGCAAATATCATCTGGTGGGTCGCACTAAACACTATTTAAGTTCTCTGTTGTGAAAATATTTTCAATGAGAAGCCTTTCAACTAAAAGCATTTGTTTGTCAGTACCTTCTTTGGTAGCGATGAATGCTACAAAACCGATGTTTCTACCCAAACACTCCTGGGAATCAGAGACTTCACCCAATTTTGAACAGCGATCTAAGTGCCATTGAAAACTTCAAATGTTCCTTCTACGCCCCCTTGGGTACCTTTAATACTCAATTTTACTCGCTCACCTGAGAATAAAAATGGTGCTACATATGTTTCTTTGTTGAATTGCAGTAGCATGGCCTTCAAGGTCTCCTTTGGATGTGAACATTTCAAAATTAGTTCTCTTCCATATCTAACAAGCCCACTTTCAGTCTCGGGTTCTTCAATCTTGTACATAACATGACCAGCATGATAATCCCCATAAATTTGACCTCCTACCCGAAAAAGATGAGCTTCTTATCATATTATCTTCCTGCTAAGATCTTACTCAACTCTTTGTGAAGTTGATCAAACCTATCAATAGAACCAAAGCCACATAATTCTTCATGATGTTGTGAGAATGAAGTCCCATGGGACAATTTTAATTGCAGAAAGCAATTTATTTTAAATGATTTTGGTCCACTTTTTTGCAACCTGCATCCCACAATTTGTGGGATACGAATTGCAGAAATGATTGAATAAAATTTTGATGGTTTTGTGATCCCTCATCCATTGTGGAGTGCGGGTTGCAAGATGGTAAATAAATCTTAAAACCCATGTATGACTCAGCATCGCACAGGATTTAATCCTAACCATTAATCTATTATAATCCTAAATTGCGTGGAAGAATTTGTCTTCTTCTCCATGCAAGTTTTTCTGTTTGTAACAGTCTCACGGTTTCTTTATAAATCTGAATGTACGTTATTTCAAGGTTTCTTCTCTATGCAATAAGCAATGAGACCCGTATAAATCTAAATGTACCCTATTTCACAGTTTCACGGTTTCTTCTCTATGCAATAGGCAATGAGACCTTTATAAATATGGATAAATTTTACTATGGCTTGTGCATTTCTAAAAGTATGCTATTTTGCCTCTTTTCATATTCAAGATCATAGACATTGAATAAAATTTTCAAGTTAATAATTTAAGATGTTGACGAACGGGTCGATCTATTTAAAGACAATTGAATTCCGACACAATTCTGCTTGATGGTGTTTCCAAAATTCCGTATGTAATTACTGGGTGTGCCGGAGAAGCAGATGGATTCTTTGTTCGGAAAAAAAAAGGTAGAACTAATTGTTAAAAACTCACTCAAATACTCGTATCCAACTATTGATGTGCACAAAGGATGTTGATATAAATGACAATTTTCCGAAGGTATTAGGAGCTGGAAAGATGAATTCAAGAAACATAAAATTGAATTTTCTTAATTTAGAGAACATATTGTTTTTGTATATGCAATTCCTACCAATTTTGTTTTCCATATGCTTGCATTTATTTAAGGAATTAGTTGATTAAATCTCTTGTGTTAGACTTCATCTTGTGGGTTAATTTATAGGACATGAAATACCTATTTGCATCCTTACATTGCCATTGTTGCATGTTGTACTTTTGAGTTTTTCGTTGGATTGGTTTGGTCAGTTGTGAGCATTAATAACAAATATTTTTCTTTTTAGTTGTAAACAAGATGATGCCGTTGTATATTATATTTTATGATCAACATTATATGTAATATGATTTGCATAGAATTCTCTGAACTCTGAATTTATTAAGCATTCCTAGGGATAACAAAAATATGGTGCAAACATATCTCAAATACAGAGATTCGAATTGATGTAAAAATATTTGAACCATGGATATCTGCAGTTCGGTTGATCTATCGGGCTTGGCAAATAAGGCTATGGGAACATGGATTCACAGTCTAGCTTGCCTTGTCCTATCCAAATAGCCCAAGCAAAAAACAATGGACTGCTAACCCTCATGTATGGGTTTCAGATCCCATCGAAACTGAGTTATATAGACAGCTTATCTCTGACAAATTTGATTACTTTTGGTATTTATGACACAGTTCTTAGTAACTGGGAGGGTGAGATTATTGTGATATCATCCATGGGAAAACAGAGCAGAAGAAAATCTTATTTGTTAAATCACTTGTCAAGGTCTCTTTTGGATGTGGCAGCTCGAAGGTGTACCGATGGAGTGTAGATGACTGCGAGAGCAGCAAAGAAACTCATGTATGTCCTGCTGGATTTTGAAGGGCTGGGTAGTTTTGAGCATACATAGCAAGAAGATATGAGCAATAATGAGTTGAAAAACTTAATGTGCAATAATAATATGTTCTATTGCTTATTATGCTTATAGAATTTAGGAGAATCTTAATGAGTTGAAGAACTAAACTTAACACTGTGAATAACTAAAGTATTTGAGTCATGATATAATTTGTATGCATGTACAGTGTGTATAACAAAAATAAATGAAACTAAAATGAACATTGAAAATTAAATAAAACTTTTCAATAATAAATATGACCAATACTTAAAAAAAGATTTTTTATGAATAAAAACGTTTCTAAATTTATTAAAGCGAAAAGTAAATTGATAATTAATTTATCAATTTACTTCTTTGCTTTCCTCTTTCTTCTTTCCACATTGCTAAAGGGAAAGCAGAAAGGTAAATTGATAAATTGATTATCAATTTACCTCTTTGCTTTCCACTTACCCGCACTCTCCAATTGCGGGCGGGATGCAGGATCACAAAACCATCAAAAGTTTGTTCAATCCTTTCTGCAACCCACATCCCGCAAATTGCAGGATGTGGGTTGCAAAAACATGCAATAAAATCATTTAAATAAATTGCTTCCCAAATTCCGCAAATTGCGGGTTGTTGGATGACTAACTCGCACAAACAAAAACTTTTCTGCGTCTTACATCCGGTAATTGCAGGAATTTTAAAATCCCGCAATCCGCAAATTGCGGGTTGAGGAATGAAACAATTTATGTAAAAAACATTTTAAAATTTCTGGTAAAACCTTAGTTGTAAGTCGGGTCAGTAGTACCCACAAAGTATTATTAAAATATAATTTCCAGTCTCCCAAGTTATGTTAGAAAGTTTCAGTTGCGGAAAGACTCAATATTTTACACTCTCAGCGTTCCTTTGCACCTCTGAGTGCAAATGGGAGTTAATTTATTATGATAATTTCTAAAATAATTAAATTTAAATCTTAATTAATTAAATTAATAATATTAATTTTTAAAAATTAAATTTTTAGTTTTAAAAATATTTCGATAATTACATTAATTAATTTATTACGATAATTTATAACAAAATTAAATTTAAATCTTAATTAATTAAATTAATCATATTAATTTTTAAATCTATAAATATAAAATGAAATTTGTTTGACGATTTAAAATAAATTTAAATTTAAATAGTATTAATTTAAATCAATTAAATTAATTTTAAAAATAAATAAATAACATAAAAATTAATTAAAATTAATTATTACAAATCCATTTGGTGATTTAAAACAGATTTATATCTAAATTACAATAATTTAAATCGAATAAGTTAATTAAAAAAATTAAAAAAATAACATAATAACATATTTTAATTATTGGTATTATTAAATAATTAATGTTTGAGCAATGAGTATATTTTGAGTGATTAGTTATTAACTAATGATCAAATGCAAACTATCAATTTCATAATGTTGTTTTACTTTAGGGTGGTATTTAAGTGATTATTGTGCCAAGAGGCGCTCTACAGCTCAGTATGGGGGAGATCTTGTAACGTGATGTAACGTTACTAACATGTCGGCAAAAAATAATAGTGATAGTGAATATTATGGGAGAGATCTTGTAACATGATGTAAAGTTTGTAACATGTCGGCAAAAAATAATAGTGATAGTGAATATTATCGGAGAGATTTTGTAACACAAAATAAAAAATAATATCACTTTGATAACTTTATTTTTATTAATAAAAACTAATTTTTATAATAGGCCAAAATAAATGTCGGCCACCAAAACAATCTAATATGGGGGAGATGTTGCAATCTTCCTACCTAACAAAACAATAAAAAAGTAAAAATTTAATTATCCGTAAAAAAAATATGTGGGTCAAGAAAAAAACACAAAATTGAATTATCCGCAAAAAAATATTGGCCTTGCACATGGTTTTATTGTACATGGTTTAGGAGGGCCTTGCAAATGGTTTTAAGACCATGTGCAAGGCCTCCTAAACAACCCATGATTGTAGGAGGGCCTTGCATATGGTTTTAAAACCATGTCTGGGAAATGATGTAATGTTCGTTCCTAACAAAATAAAAAATATTATATGTCGGTCATAAATAATATTAAATATTAATAATAATAAAATTATATGTGGACCTTAAATAGAAAGATGTGTCTTTTGGTTTGAATCAAATCAATGGATACCTAAGAAGAGGTTTGCACCTCGAGAGATTTGATCCATCTCGGTGCTTGATAGAGCCTAGGATTTGGATCTGCGCTGGTTTTTTAAATAATCAAATGTAAACTATATTTATGATATTGTTTTTGTGGCAAGGTGTTTTCCTAACCTTGATAAATATTTCTTAAGGATTGCTGCTCTACCATGGTATGAGTGTTAATACTCACAAAACAAAAGTTATGATTATCAAATCTAAGAAGGACACTTATGCTAATTTCATGTATAATAATATCAACTTGGAGGAAGTGCCTTCTTACAAATACCTAGGAATTGATATTCATCACAAGCTCAACTCGAAGTATAGCATTGAGAAAAGGATTAATGGAGGGTGAAAAGCTTATTTTGGTCTTGAAAATAGTTGTAAACCTGCAAACCTTATGGCGTGGGATAAAAACAAGCTCCTCTTTGAAACTTTAGTCACTAGTGAACTATCATGTATGGATGTGAGGTTTGGGGTTGCATCATCTCTAGAGAATCCTGTAGAAATATTGAGAAAATACATAAGCATTTTATAGCGTATAACCTCAAAATTAAAAGCAATACACCGTATCCTATTCTCCTTATAGAAGTGGGTCATTCCCGTATTGAGAGCCTAGCTATGACTCGACTCTTATTGTAGAAGCACAAAATCAATAACATGGGAAACCATAGACTTCCTAAGCTAGCTTTAAATTCTATCCAAAACCAACTAAGGCTCAAGCGAGGGTGGTACAAAGATACGAGGGCCTGGTTAAACCATTGGCAGATTGACGAAAATGTTGCATTGCAAAATATTAATAACATTAAAAATATTGTTACATCTAAGTTTAAAGAGAAAATATGGTGTGAGAAAGATATAGAGGCTAAAGAAAGTTAAGATATAATAAGGAGGTCATCAACCCTATCAAAAGTACATCCTCGTTTTAACTAGTTCAAAGAAAAAAATTAATATAGCCAAGATAAGAATGAACTCTCATGAGCTCCATCGTGAAAGAGGTCATTGGGAAGTTCCTAAAACACTCTGTGAGAGTATAAATATTGAGGATGAAAATCACTTCCTCTTATAGTGACCTATGTACACTAACATTAGATCTCAGTTTCATAATCTTTGTTGCAATACCAACATTCCTAGCTTTTTAACATGTCAAAATTATTATAGTGAGCTTGGTACGCTTCTCTCCAAACTCTTTGAGGATAGAAATACAATTATAAAACAAACTAAATAATTCATTTTCTTTAGGTTCGATAGACCAAAGTTTGGTCTCAGTGGAGGTTAACCATCGTCATCATCATCATGGTGATTATATATATATATATATATATATATATATNTTTTATATCAAATTATAAATAAATTTATTTTTTTATTTAAATAGAAACTTAACCATACTTGTACTATGATAATTAAAAAAAAATTGTGAATTGAAAAAACTTAATTTTAAAATTCTGAATTTTAATTTTTATAAATATTATTTGAAATCATTTGAAAAGATTGATTGTTAATTATAAAATTAAATTTTAATTTTAATAATAACAATTATTTCTATAAATTAATTTTAATTTTAATAATAACAATTATTAATATAAAATAATTTTAATTTTAAATAATGAAAATTTACAAAGTAAATTTTAATTATTAAAAATTTTCATTTTCATTTTCATTTCATGCGGTGAGGTTAATGCTCATTTATTAGTTCGTGTCATTGGCTAGGAAGGAATCTTGTAATCGGCTTGCCGTCGGTTCTATTAACTAGGCACGTAAATTAAAACATTTATTCTAAGTTTGCATTCAAGGCCATTTTCTCCACCAATGGAGAACATTCACTGCTTTCTTCATGCCACTTTCTCTGCCAATTAACAACATTGGTCATTTTCTCGGCCAATCAACCACTTAGACTTCTTATTTGGCCTCATAACGAGGGGAGAGAAAAATTCTAGGAAAATATATTCCAATCTTTCATGTAGAAGACATTGTAAGGTCAATTAATGTTAAGGCAAAGTTAACATTACCTATACAACATTAAATGTTTGAATATCCAAGCCTTCATGGTAAGATACACATCACCTCTTCAAGTTACATGTTACATGTGGTTTCTCTCTTATTGTAACTGCTGGCATGCTGGCCACTTGTAACCTGTATTTCACCGCCAAAACACTACACTTCCAAAGAGAAAAAGATGCATAGTGGAAATTTATTCAAGCCAACGATTACCTGGTTACAAACCCCCTTGAAGCAGCGTTCTAATCTATACTTCCATTCTATCCAGTTGTTTTTTATCCAGGTAAAGCACCAGAAGCTCAACACTAGGATCATCATCAATATAACCATTCTTGGCTAGGTTTGTGTTAGGGGAGCCTCTTCAAGTGTTGGCTAGGCCTATTTTCTTGGAGCTTTTGTGTTTGTTGAGCATCTTAAACTATAAACATGCTAGCTTTAGTTAGTTGTTGTAAGGTTTCTTCATCTCTATGTTTTATGTTTTTCTGTAATGGTTGATAGCAATTTTCTCTAATCTATAGTTGTTGATAGCAATTTTCTCTATGAGCTTTGTCGACTGAGGTTATGAATCTTACATTGAACATAATCGAGCATTCATCACAATGAAGCAAATAGTAAAGAGTTTTACAAACTCAGATTATGAATCTTACAGTAAACATAATCCAACATATTTCAATAGCTAGTTAGCAAGACAGTGGAATAATAATTAATTCCATCATGATTAACAGTCATAGCTGTGTGAATATTTCGCTCGTCCATTCCAACATATGCTAAGCCCCTGTCGCTAGCCTTTAAGTGAGCAATTTGCTTCTCCCCATGGCCACATAACAGATTCATGCTAAGTTTGAAATGATCACATCACTCTAAATAAAAGCATTATTTTGATCTAGAATAGATTGCATGCTCAATAATTTCACTAGTTACTTCTTCCAAGGAAATCATTTTCGCACTCATGGACAACAATTTATTAAAGATTAAAAGGCAGCATGGAATTAGAATCTTGTTTGTTTAGCAACTAGTTTGAATTTTCTTCATACGTGACACGATAATCAGTTTCTGTAGAGAACTGGTAGCAAAATATTAGACGATAGTTTAATTGTTTAAACTCTAATAAGATTATATGTGATTAAAGCAATTCAATAACTAAACTAAAAGAGTTGTATAAGAAAAGTGAAAACAAATTTTTTGAATGCAAATAATTCCAATTTCAGGGAAAACAACGCTATCCCTTTTCTTTTTAAGTCTCAACTGAGAGCGAGAATCAATTTCTTAAACTTATACTGCACACCCCAGGTTGCAAATCAATCCCTTCTTGAGCTGGATATTCTAGAATACATTTGAATACAAGTACTTACAAATAAAATAGACCAATTTAGCCAACCTAGTTCTAGGAGTGTTTCCCTTGATATTTTACCTGAAAATTAGCCAATATCAGAAAGAAGACAACTTGGGTAACATAGAAACCTTTGTAAATAAGAATATCCAACAATAGTTTTTTAGAGTCATGGAAGCAAAATCATGAAAATGGCGAGGGAAAAAGGACAGTGATTTTGTCTATGGATATTATAGGCATGGTAGATTTACATTATAGGACTATCTATTTTTTGGTGACAATGGTAACTAGGTAAGGACATGAGAGATGGTGAATGAAATATCTCCATGAGAGACTAAGTTCCAATGCGACTTGAGAGACTTGTCTTTTTTTTCTTCAAAAAACATTGTTAAAAATGCATTACCTTGGATTTTGTTCGACTTGCTATGAGGTTTGAAAGATGATTGCACCAATTTCCAGCAGTGATTACATGATTTGCATAGTGCTTTCCCTACATGATGTTGTGTGTGGTTGAGAATAACGACAACTACTGTGTATGGTAGCAACCAAGTGCTGAAGAGATATTCCATTGCTGAACTACTTAATCTACCAATGCTATAAGGTAATATCACACAGTATAACTCATCAATACAATGTTAAATAATTATTTTTTCCATGAAATCCTCCACTATCCAAATTAGTGATGGCGTTCTTCTCGGAAATTTAAAAAAAAGTGCACTCTTCAACTTTTAATTATTCAATGTATTATGTAAACAAACATGCAGAGAATGATGGATTGATAAATAATATTACACCTCGGCAATGCATGTGTGCATGGACTCCACTTGTCTATCTTTTTGTAATCGCAGGTAATATTGAGAGATATCAACCGGTATTTAATCACGTACTTAACTCTGAATGTGAAGTCCGAGGTTGTATTATATACGATGTTTATGCTGATCTGCTGAAAGTGCCAGACTATGTTCATGATATCCGTGCCTCCAACTTACTATGTACATTGTTTAGAGCATGGATTTATACACATTTAATGTCCCCAATGTGCACATGCAAGCCTGGAAATTCAATTTTCGTGCGCATGTCAATAGAAATTTAATGACGGTTTCAAGCGTTTTGTGCCTATTATTGGACTGTTTAACAAATTTAGTTGAGTGTTAAATTTATTTTTTATATTATATATAAATGTGAATAAAATATTTTTATATATATTATATATAAATATAAGTAAAATATTTATATAGAAATTTATTAAGTTTAAATGTACAACAACTACACTAAGCAAATTATAAAAAAAAAAATCAGATTCCCCTTGGAAAAATCATAAAGCTTCTTTACCTAAAGACTAATAATACAATTATTAACACAAAATATAAAAAAATACGATACAAATACATCAAAATAGAGAAGTCTAGCATTTATGTGTTCTTCCAATAACCGGAAATTAAGAGAAGCCCAGCACAATGGCCAAGGATAATTAGCTAGGTTTTAGCAGTTAACATAGGTATTAAAATTTTTGACAAGATATCTAAATTCATAAATGTCAAATAGACGTTTTAAAAAAAAATTACGTGTCACTGTTGACGTGTTCATAAAAAAATTACATGTCAAATACATGTAAAAATGAAAAAAGGTTATGTGGGCCGTTAAATTCCAGGCCTGCGTACAGGTCGACTGTTCCAACTACCAGTTGTGGGATTGTAGCATGGGTACTATCACCACTTTTAATCTTCCTTTTTCTTTGCCTACACGACACCTTTGATGAACTAAATCATCTTCCATTGAAATATGTCCCTTAGCAACCTTAGAAAATGTATGAGGGGGGAGTCTTGCTTGGCCCTCTCGTCATTCTCCTTTCCAGCCACCGCTAGATAGTTTTCCTCCACATTGGACATGTGGCTCAAGTGCCCATGTCCAAAGTAGCTTATTCCACTAGTTGCTAGCTGCAAAAAACCTTTGTAGCTAAAGCTTAACCTTTAATGGTCTAAGCTAATTATTTCTCCTTTCAAGCATCTATCTATAACATTCCTATTCATTCAGGTGCACTTCCTTGTTTTGTTGCCTTCCTCCAACCAGAATAATGAAAAAAGACAGGTGTCTATCTTATCTATTCAGGCTTTCCGCCTTCCATTCATTAATCAATAGGCTTACTGGCATATTATTCACCTACATATTTGGGATACTATTACTTAAAGAGTGAGGTCTCGCATGTTACTAATGAAAGAGTGGGAGGATTATTTGGCGTTACTTTAATGGAAACATATAGCATCTTACAATTCAGGAAAAGGTAGTTACAAAAGATATACATAAGGCCCGTATCGCCAGGGTACAAGCTCAGCGCCCAACCAATAAAGATATAAGGCAGGTGATAGAAAGCCTCTTTATGTCTTCTATTATTATTATTTATTATTGGCGGGACATAAAAAGAAATATACTTGATCTATCCATGTAGTTTCTCGCCGGGAGCTCCAGGTACACTTCTAAAATCCTTCCTTAACATAGCCAAAATAGCCTAGTAGTTCTTAAACAATATTAACATTTCCATCCTAAAAATTGTCATTATATAACTTTGAAATAGAAAGGTGAGGTCATAAGGTAAGGTCAGGTTTTGGCTTGCCTTACTATGTCTCTGCCCTTGCTCCCACTGCAACTACCTCCTCTGCTTCTTTTTAATCTACTTAGTCAGCCGGGTAAGCTACTAAACATCTGTCAACTCCTTAGGATATGGAGAACACTCTAGGTTACCCTATAGTACTGTTGCCTATGCTGGTTTATCTATCTTTGCTCTTTGTGCTAGCCACCTTTGATTATGATCCTGGCATTGGCATAGAAGCTACTAGCTAGCTAGATGTTAGCTTTGGAATGTGATCTTTTCTGTCAACCCACGACTTGGATTGTTGGATTCGAAAAAACATTTTGGTTCAAAACAACTATGCACAAGTATACTTTAATATTCTGATTTTGATATAAAAATAAAACATTATACCCACTAAACATTTATACAGTTTACATATAAAAGTACATTTCCTTCAAAAGTAAAACATCATTCATACATTCAAAATTTAAATATAAATTAAAGTAAAGAATTCCATAGTACCATTACATTTGCGTATTCATTCTGTGACCTTCCACGAAATGCATAACATTCAACATATAATGCAGCAAAAAGTACACTCTCGTTCTCCTTAAAATCTCAAAATTTTTAGTTCATAAAAGCACATAAAGCAGAATGACATTCTCATTAAAATCTCAAAATTTTGAGTTCATTAAAGCACATAAATATGAGTTCATAAAGCACAAAATAGTACTTAGGTTTTTAGAACGTAACTCACTTTAAAAATTATTATGGATAAGGCATATAGCCAACATGAATGTCTATGTTTACTTAGGTTTTGTAGAACAAAACTCATTTTAAAAATTACAACAATTATGGATAAGGCAGATAGCCCAAGGGAATGCTTATTTTTTAATAGGAATAATATTTAAATAGAATGTTTCCTCTAAGCCATAGTAGCATAATTAGAGTATGTATACAGATTGGATACTGAAGAATCTAGTACTGAAAAAATATGGTTGGTTATAGATTTAAAAAAAATATTTTTCAAAATTATCTTTTTTTAAAATATACATAAATGAAACTATAATTGGCAGCGACTTACTTATGGCTCTACAATCTTACTTATCTAGTGGATTGGGTGGATCACTTATAACATTTGTATTTACCTTTGTCTATGGGAAACCCTTTCTTTTGGGCAGCTACCTTCAAGCTAAAGCCCTCATTTAGAAACTACAGTAATATCCATGCATCTTGGAAAGATGGAATAACCTTAAATACTAGAAATCCGAGATTTGACTCAATAAAAATGCTAGTTTGAAACCCCGGTGGATCCCCAAAATTATATATGAGTTAGTGTGTCAAAGCACAAGCTACTGATGTTATCTACCCCACCACTACTTAATTTATTTAGCCCATGACTTTACTTTAGACTTAGCTCATCAAGAGATAATGTATATAAATTTCCAAAGCAAGTTGCATTATCTTGGCTTTATGCATGCATGCAACTAGCTATCACCTTATATAAAGAGAAGCCATGTGTTTGGATGTTCCCAAAATGGCATAATTTTTTGATACATTGGAAAGACGCGTTCCAATGTGGATAAATAAATTTTAAATTTTAAAACAACAATTTAATAATATGTTTATTAGATAATTTTGAATTATTATTTTTAATGAACATGTCAAGATTATCTATAAATATGGTATCTTCTTTTTGTTTAATCAAATTCTTGTATGTTCTTAGTACAATGTTCTTTTTGTTTAATCAAATTCTTGTAACGTGGGAATAATACTTAGTACAACTTAGCCTTGAGCATAACACATGTATTGCATATTAGTAATAAATGTTTCTAATAGACATTTGTTATATCAACGATGTTTTTTTTTTATCATAAAAATTAGCCTAAAAAAATCATATTCAAGGATTCCTCATTGGGTAAACACCGAATATCCTTTCGTTGCCTCAAATAGAATCCACTTGCCTAGTTGTTGGCAAAATGTTGCCTTGCCTATTTGTTGGCAGAATGTTTCCTAATCTTTCTAGGTTTGTGTGTTAAGTGGAACTATTTCTTAGTAATCTATTGTTGTATACCATTTCAACTTTCACCATTTCTTTAGTAATCAGATTCCTAAGGCAGGGACTTGTTGCCTTTAGTAGCCTCCCTTGTTAAAAAAAAATGTTAAACAAATGAAATAGGACACAAAAGAGTGCCTTCCATGCACCTCGCTATTACATGGTCTAGATATATGCTTTAAAATATGCCACATGTCATGGAATCTTATGATTTTGGCTTGATATATATAACCACACCTATATGATTTGTATGATATAAATTCACTTATATTTATGAAATTATAAACATTTATAATATAGTATTTTTCTATTTTAACTAATTTAAAAAGAAAATTAATATAGCCAAAGATAAAACTGAACTTTAATGAGCTTTATAGTGAAACATGTAGTTGGCAAGTTCCTAAAATACCATGGGTGGAAAGGATTTTCCATCTCTGCCAGAATATGAATATTGAGGATGAAAATCACTTCTTCTTAAAGTGCCTTGCGTACACCCACATTAGATCTCATACTAGTGTATACACTAGTGTATATATTGGTATATACACTAGTGTATATACCAATATATATACAGCTAGTGTATATACACTAGTGTATATACACTAGTGTATACACCTAGTGTAGATACCAGTATACAACTAGTGTATATACCCATATATACACTCACTAATACATTTGCTCGGATTTTTCCACGAAATATTTCCACGTTTTGAACATTCGTGGATTAATACTTCATTTTTTTTATCATGGCAGAAAAACAGTGGCAATATCAATGTTTCTAATTTTAGAGGAACTTTCGTCTCTATATTGATGATATATGGCTATCTTTGCACACCCGCCAAACCAATGCCAGCTTTCAATGTGCGGGTCAACTCATGCGTTTTTGGCACATTTTATATAGTTGCGACAAGGTTATTGGTGATTGATTGAGCATGGATTGAGCCCGGATTTCTTTATCAATGATATCCAAAACCAGAGAGATCGATCATACTCTGCTTCTTCAACGGGTGACTCAACCGAAAAAATAAGATTAGCCAACCTTTAGAGGACAATATGGAACCTGTGGGAAATGACATGCCTTCACTTTCCCTTGAAGAAGATGTTGTTGTCACAACTTTGGTTTGAATGCATGGAAATGAAAATGAAGATCAATGGGAGGAATTTGCAAACAATGATATGGACTATTCACCAACGAGTGATGAAGACCTAATTCATGCCAAATATTCTTTTGATGGTAGATTTGTTTTTTCTTTATTTGATAAATGATACATTGCAAAGAAAATCTATCTTATGGGAGGATTCCTTCAAAGCTAGTGACAAATTGTGCAGAACTAAGGATGTGGGTGAATCCATGAAGATGGGTGTCTATTTTGGGGGGTCTTATGAGAAAATAAATTTGATTTTTTCATGTTTTTCAACTTTGGGTGAACAAAAGTGATATTTTTTGTTTAGAATTTCACTTTCAAGTAAAAACAAAAATTTTAGAGAGTTATGTTAGCTTTCTATTCATAATTTTTTGAATTTTTTTTATTAAGATTTGATATGTTGTTTCAGAAAATGTTTGGCAGTGTGTCCCTATAAAATGAAAGGAATAAAAAATAGTCATGTTTGGTTGCGCCCGTAAAATCATTGTTAAAGTCGTGTTTTGCAGAAAAAAAATATGCTACGACAATCTACACACAATATACTATTGCGATGACTATAAATTTGTAACCAACGGATCTATATACTAATTATAATATTTTTTTGAATTTGATCAATGGAAAAACCTTGTTGGTTTTAAACATGTTTTTGGTTGTGCCACTTTTCTTTCAATTGACTATAAAACTTAAAAATATACGAATACCCTTTTGAAGTAGACACTCCAATTAAGTGCACCATATTTGTTTCATTTTTTTTGGTGGTGTCTTTTTAAAGTTATATATTTTTCATTTCACCGCATTTTGAAAGAGATGAAACTAAACTCGACACATGTTAACAAACCAAAAAATATATATATAGGATCTCACCTATACACAACAAAATCTATACCTACGGAAAGTAGATTTAATGACGAAACTAAAGGTATCAAGCCCGACAGTTGATTTGTAGTGTAAGGCATCCATTTTACCTTCCGAAAATAGAGAAACCCGAAAATTGTGCAGGTTACAGGTTTCAGAGGTTATTCGGCCAAACAATGTTTTTTCGTAACGGAGACGTTGCAAATAAGGTTGTTCGACCAAAAAACTAAATGCAAAAAAAAATTCATTAGCCGGAAAAATAATCGTATAAATAAAACGAAAGAGCCTCATTATTTTCGCACCTCTTCATTTCTTATAAGTAAAACGAAAGAGCCTCATTATTTTCGCACCTCTTCATTTCTTATAAGTAAAACGAAAGAGCCTCATTATTTTCTCACTTCTTCATTTCATATAAGTAAAAGTATTTTTGAAAGAGTTTTCAGAGGAGATTTCTTTTGCCAAAGGGTTTTTAGAAGGTATTTTTTCTCTTATTTATAATCCAAGGGTACATTCAAAGAGGTTTTTCCCAAGTCATTTTTGCCAAAGATTTTGTGTTCTAAAGTAAATTTTGAAAAGAAGTTATTTCTTTGCAAGAATTTTTTTCATAAAGTATTTTTCCAAGATATTTTTCCAAAGTAGGTTATTTGTTTGCAATGGGTTTTTTTCCAAAGAGTTTTTTTTTTTTTTCAAAAAGTTTTTTTTCCAAGGTAGGTTCTTTGCAATGTGTCTTTTCCAAAGAGTTTATTTGCAAAGTATTTTTGCAAATGATTTTTTTTTTCCAAAATATTTATATAAGTTGTTTTTTCAAAGAGTTTTTTTTCCAATTGTTTTACAAAGAAGATTTCTTTACAAGGTGTTCTTTTTGTTCCAAGGGTTTTTCAAAAAAAGATTAAACAATCATGGGCAATACAATAAACCGTAAAAAAAAGTGATCGTAAACATGATGACGATGCTAATAGGGAAAAACAAAAACTCAGAAATAGAGCTAAAAGAGCAAGGGTTGCAGAAACGGAAGAAATAAATGAAGATATAAGAACATATTTACATGACACTATTGATGAAATGGAAATTGAAAATAGGGTACAAGAAGAACAAATGGAAGTTGAAGAGACCATTGTTGATGTAAATAGTGATTTACATGTTAATGTTGATGAATTCAATATTGAAGATCAAAACCAAGATCCAAAAATTGGACCTGGTATGTTTATATCATGTATTTTCAAAATTCATTTTTTATAATGAATTTTATTTTTGGACATATGTTAAATTAAATTTTGCTTGATGTGTAGGTACTTTCACCATTGATGATGAAATGTTAGAAGACATTGATTGTGACAAATATGGAGAAAAATTACCCATACATGTTGCACAATATCGTGCTACAAAATTTTATGATGATATTCTCAAGGATTGTTCAATAGTAGGACAAGCGCGAATTTTGAGATGTTTATTGGTGTCTAAGAATTTAGAAGGTAGTACGTCATTGTTGGGTATTAACAAGGAGAAAAAAGAGTTGAAATTGAAACATAATGTGATAGAAAATATAGTTGATGTGATAAAAAAATTTGGAAAATCCAGAAAGAAAGATACCAGTGCTGCACGTAGAGCAATTTAGACAGCGATTATTTCAACTAGTACTAGACAAAAACGTTTGACAACACAACTAGCACAAGCAATTGGAAGCTCAAGAAAGACATGATAAAAAAAATTGCAAATTCAGAATGGAAATGGATTAAAATGATGAACTTGCTTGCTCGAAAATTATTTGTAGACAACCTTACAAAGATAGAATGGGAGAAGGTGTTAAAGATATTGTACAAAAATATTGGTTGGAATATGCTCGAGTTTCACCAACTTCAAGGGATGTGATACTACAAAGAGTATCACGAAATTTATATGAAAGCCGTCCAAAACATATAATGGAAATGACACAAGTACAATTGTTCAATAAATTCAAGGAAGACCATCGTGGAATTAATATGTCGATCACTACATTTGTGCAGCAAAAACCATGGTATGTTAGACCTATTACTATACGTGACACATGTTGTTGTCATTATCATGTGCAATTTCAATTATATTACGACACATTTCTTGAATTTGGTAAAATGTTTTGGACAAATTCACCGCCTCTGCCCATAGTACGTGAATTCATATCTCAAACTCTATGTGAGAAAAATCACGATAAAGTATTTTATGATAAGAAATGTGTCAATGGAAAACATTGTCATGGTTGTGGAAATCTTGTTTTATTCCACAATAAATACCCTATCGATAATGATCATTCGCTTTCAAATGTAACCGTTGATTGGAGGAGATATGAATACAACAATTATTCTATAAGTTCTAGTGATGCACATTCCAAAAGAATTGAATTGGGAGAAGAAAAAATATGTGTGACAGATTTTCTCAAGAAATTTGAAAGTGAAATTTATAAGTACACCAAGCAATCACATAGAGCATGATGGCAAGACCTTCAATTTAGACATTCCCGTGAAATTTTTCCAACTGGAACAATTTTTTCTGTAGTTGATTTTGTAGAAAACTACACATTTGCTGCACAAAAAGAGATTCAAAGTGAATACTATCATTCTGACCAAGTTTCGATATTTGTCCATGTTCTATATAGACATTCTCAACAAGATGTTGATGGCATTGAAAACACATGTGACAATCGAGATGTGATTAAAGAATATCATTTTTATATCAGCGATGATTGTACACATGATACACATTTTGTTCAACATTGTATTGAAAAAAATTTCTATGATTCACTAAAAAGTCGTAAAGTTAAATTCAATGAACATTGGATATGGTCGAATGGATGTGCGAGAAAATTTAAATCTTCACGATCATTTTTTTGGTTATGTCGACTTCATAAAGAAATGAACATTAAACATTGCTGGAATTTCTTTGAAACTGGACATGGAAAAGGTGAACATGATGGTGCAGGAGCATGTATAAAAAGAGCACTTCGAAGATGGCAAATGAACCATTATTCTAGATGATTCCATTCAGCTGCAGAGGTTGTCCAATGGTGTAAATGAAATCTAAGACATTATTGTAGTCAACAATCAAAATATGTGCACAGGTATGTACATTAAATTTTTAATTTATATTAATTGTCAATTTTAAAAAATGTATGTACTAACATTGAAGTATTTGTACATTAACATTAAAAGTTGTCATTTGTGATTTATCATTTATTGTGTAGGTTTTTTTGGCTTGTTGGGGTCCAATATATAGATATATCAATACCATACGAGGCTACCACCATACATGGGACTAGAGAACTTCACTCTATTCAAACAAAATCCTTCTAAAACATGTTTGCATTTGACAGTAGAAAGCAAACATGTTTTTGTCATATTTGCACTAGAAATGTTGAATCTACAAAAGTTTGTGAAAACATAATGAACAACTACATAAAACATTGGAAACACACAAAGATTAATCCAAAAGGAAAAATGCCACTAGCAAACATAGAAGAATTAGAATTAGAATAAATAAAAATACCATCTGATGGCGATAGAATTTCATATCTTGTTAGAGAAGGTAATGATGTTGTTTATTGTTCAATATTGTCCATCACCTTATGTTTATATAGTCAATTTAATTCACTTAACTCCAACGCCAATTGTAATTTGCACAAGAGATATTTTCGCTGTGATTGCACCTTTAGACAACAATGAAAATGTCAAATATTATTTGATGCGATGCACTGAAGGAAAAATTAAGTAATTGGAGGACTACAATAACAACGAATTTACATACGAGTGAGGATCCATCATTTTAAAAGGCTATTTTTTGCAGCAGACCCGTATGACTGAAAATTATGTCTACTTTCAAGATTATGAACCTAATGTTATATGTTGTCAGTATAGTAATTTAGTATGTGCATCTCGAATAAAATTGGAACAAGTTGTATAAAAAAAACTTAAAAAATAAAAAATGGAAACTGTTCAAACATGACCATGAACGGATAGTTGAGGACAAAATTCCATTGCGGTGTTTTTAACTATATCTTTTCTTGTTCTATGTTAAGATTGTCTATCATGAAGTCATTGAACTTTAATTTATTAAAATTCATAATCAAGTTGCTAATGTTACCTTAGTAGTAAAAAAGTATTAGAATTCAAAATCAAGTTGCTAATGTTACCTTAGAAAATTTATGGATTGAGCTATAATTTATTAGAATTCAAAATCAAGTTACTAATTTTACTTTAGTAATAAAAAATATTCCTATCAAAACTTCTTAACATTCCTAACCATTCCTAGCATTCACTCATACATTCATATACTTACGCCTATCAAAACTTCCCAACATTACTAACATTTCTCAACATTGATTCCTAACATTCCCCACATTGATTCTTAACATTAGATTGCATCTAACATTCCTAACATTCCTAAAATTCTCAACTTTTCAACATTAAAAATATGTTACATATACAAACATACATTAATTTACTAATACATACATTCATATAATTGCACCTATCTAAACTTCCTAACATTCATTCTTAACATTCCCCATCCCCATTCCCACATTCACTCCTAACATTTCTCATGTTCATTCTTAAAAAATTGGATTGCTTTCATTCTTAACATTAACATTCCCCATATCCATTCTTAACATTCCTAACATTCCTAACCTTTACATATACATGTATATAATCCAAAAAGCAATATCTAAGATCAATGTAGCTATGTATATAATCCAAAAAAACATTCATGAACATTAGAGTTCAATGTACATGTATGTATTAATAAAAAACGGTCATGAACATGTAAGTTCAATGTACATGTATACAATAAAAAAAAACATCCATGAACATGTGTATAATCCTAAAATTAAGCTCCTCGATGTCTGAATCAAAGAAGTTTGTCACTACCCTCCACTAGGGTCTTCCCTTGGACTCATAACAATCTGAAACATGTATAAAAACAAATTATGAATATCATAAATTATTTAAACAATTTTAAACTAAAATCAAAACATTAAAATATTAAACTAGTATATAGAAAATCAATACAATTATTAACAAAATTACCTCAAATTCTATATCATTCAATGGGGTCTTCTCTTTGCCTCTAAAAGGTGGAGGAGACCCAAGCTACAACATGTATAAAAATAATTTATAAATCTTACAAACTATTTAAACCATTTTAAACTAAAATAAATAAAATAAAATATTAAACATACAATTCGACCACTATCCTCCAATGGAGTGTTCCTTTTGCCTCGAAAGATTGAAGAGACCCAAACTTCAACATATATACAGGTAATTTACAAATGTAAAAAATTATTTAAACTAATTAAACTTATATATCAGAGAACAATTTGGGTAATATTACATACCTTGAAGAACAAACATGTAAAAACATTACTACTTTTGCTTCCTCTAAATTTTATGTGTAGATTTGTAGATATGGGTTGAGGAGTAATCGGAGTACTAGATTTGATTAATCATATCTATAACTCCAAATAATCCAAGACCCATTTATACAAATAAAGATAAATGATCCTTCTTTATATCAATGACACTGCAACCATAGATGATAAGGAGGAATCATCTCTATCACTATCGCCACGTTGATGATCAAATGAATGTGAACTATACAATAAGCTTGAATCTAGAGGTGACCACGATAATCTTTGATTTTCATTTCGGACACCAAATCCTAAAAAATGTGATGACCACCTACGCTTCTGTCTCAAGGCTGCTCTCTTTCCATTGAATATGATATCTACAAATTTACAGAAATATCAATTTCTACATGTTAATTAATCAACTTCAAAAACCTATCTACTATAAAAACTAAGATTTCAATAAGTACCTAGATATCCCTAATATTATCTAATAGTTCTTTAAATGATTATAGCTAATTTATTATCTATTTCCATATCAATTTCTACATGTTAATTTTAATCAACTTCAAAAACCTAGCTACTATAGAAACTAAAATATCAATAAGAACCTAGATATCCCTAATATTATCTAATAGTTCTTTAAATGATTATAGTTAATTTATTATCTATTTTTATTTCAGATGATATCTACAATATTACACAAATCAACCCATATCATGTTCAAATTCTACATGTTAATTCCTCATCTTCAAAGATCTAGCCACTAAAAAAACTAAGTTTTTAATAAAGACCTATATGTCCTTAATATTATCTAATATATCAACTCATAGCATATTCAAACTCTGCATGTTAATGCCTCAACTTCAAAGAACTAACTACTATAAAAACTAATTTTCTATTACCTAGATGTCCCTCATATTATCTAATAGTTCTTAAAATGAAAATAACTACACTATTGTTGGATGTATGAAAAATTAATGTAGCAATCTTTGTGTTTTTTATGTGTTTTAGATTTTTAAAACTACCTTTATAATAAAGACCTAAATGTCCCTAATATTATCTAATAGTTCTTAAAATGAAAATAGCTACACTATTGTTGGATGTATAAAAAATTAATTTAGCAATCTCTATGTTTTTTATGTATTTTAGATTTTTAAAATTAATAGAACCAATATCATCAAATATGAAATTAAAACTACATTTCTTTATGTCAACTAAAAATATTTTCATTATTCCATAAAATCATAAAAAATATCCCTTATGCTAAGTAAACTGATCAGAGTCACAGTTGATGAACTCTGCATGGATAGGGTTCATCAACTCAATCCACATGGATAGGGTTCATCCACTCTGTCCACATGGATAGGGTTAAGTTAATCACTTCATGTAAATAGAGTTAATCAACTCTATCCATGGACAGAGTATTCATTCATGAACTTTGTCCATGGACAAACTTAATACAAATATCTTCCTTATTATACCTATGAACATAAATTAAAATTATAAAAAATGCACAATATCTTAATATAATAGTAAGTATAAATTGTAACTAATAAGCGTTATACAAGTTATATGTTTCTTTTATGTTTTAGATTAAAAATACATAAGATGAAACAAATCGGTAATCAAAAAATCTGATGTTTTATGTGTAATAATGTTTTTTTATGATTTATATTAAACCTACTAAAATACGTTTTGCTAAGTAAAGTTATCAGGGAAAGAGGTGACGAAGTCTGCATGAACTATGTTTTGTTAAGTATAATCCATTGTCTTTTCTATTTGGACAGATTTGATTCACTCTATTCACATGTGGATAGAGTTGATGAACTCTATCCAGATGGACAAAGTTCATCAACTCTGTCCATTTGGAGAGAGTTCTTCAACTCTATCCATCAAGACAGAGTTCATGAACTGTTCATCTGAGTGTTGATCAACTCTGTCCAAATGGACGGAGTTCACAAATTCCTTCCATTTTATTTAAATTATTACGTATAATTTAAGTTAAAAATATTTCATTCTAATTAAAATAGACTATATCAAATTCTAGAAAAATAGAATTTATAATTAAAATTAACAAAAATTTATCCAAATGGACAGAGTTGATGAACTCTGTCCATTTGGATAGAGTTCATCTACTCTATTAACATGGACAGAGTTCATCTACTCTGTTAACATGGATAGAGTTCATAGACATATAGATATTAATTAAAATTAAAATTATAAGATTTATACAATACCAATTAACATATGCAAACTTTAACTCTGCAATACTATGACAAAAAATGAATGCCATTGACTACAACAAGAGATAAATCACGTATTAAAAGTTTCAAATTATAAAAGCAATTTCATAAAAATTTACTTGACACGGGGGAGCACAACAAGACCAGACCACGAATAGACCCTCCAAGAAAATACCACAAACACCACCACGAAGTGTCCTCCATGAACAAACCTCCATGCCAAACAGACCATCACGAAGCGACCAACACAAACAGACGTCAAGGCCGAAAGGAAACTAGAGAGTGTTCGGACTCCATGTCGAACAGACCATCATGGCCTCCACAGCGAATAGACCATCATGGCCTCCACAGCGAACAGACTATCACAAACTGACCTCCATGCCGATAGGAAACTAGTATGTCCACGTCAGGAGGAACGGTGACATGGACAGGGATGATGGGTAACAACAAACAAATCAGATGACGAGAGAAACACGACAGGATGAGGACAAACGACTGTAGGCGAAAACAATGAAAATGGAGCCGGAGCTTACCTTTTATGTGAAATAATTATTCGGCCGAACAATTATGCGGCCAAATAGTTGTTCGGTCGAACCATTATTCTGCTGAATAATTATTTGGCTGAACAACTATTTGGTCGCATAATTGTTTGACCGAATAGTTGTTCGAACAAATAATTATTTGGCTGAACAAGTATTAAAATGACCGTAAAAAATGCTGGCAGGCTATGCGTTCTGTCAAATTAAACGGTTCACCGTTAACATTATTCGACTGAATAAAGAATTAGTTATTCGGTCGAATAATGATGATTATTCGGCCGAATAAATTCATTATTCGGTCGAATAACGTTTGCTATGTTGTTTGGACACCCAATTCTCATGGAAGTGTTACCCAACTTCGCATTTTCACCCATGTCCAAATTCTTGATTTGGTACATCGTGTTACAGGTTTAGAGAAAAGAATTGTGGAAACTGAAAAATTAATTGGCCAGAAGGATAAACTTATTAAGGATCAATGTTCTAAATTTACTATAGTTTTAGCAGAATCGATTTCTGACCTTGACATACTAAAAGACATGTAACAGGCTTAAAAGAAAAAATATGAAGAAACTATAGGGAGACTTGAAAATGAGCTGAAAAATAGGCCTGCAATTTTGAACATGTCACCACTGAAGACAGTATTTGGTAAGGAAGTAGAACTTCAGCAAGAATTGAAGAAGAAAGAAACATTTATTGTAGGTTTGAAGGTTAAGTTTCAAAGGGAATCGAGAGAAATGATCATTAAACAACAAAATGAGAATGCAGAATATGAAGCAAGATTGGGAAAATTGAATAAAACAATTAAAAACAAAAATGAGTTGTTACGAAAAAAGAGAATTGAAAGGATTTCAGCAACTGTCGAGGCTAAAAGTGTTGAAAGAGGAAAAAAATCAACAGTCTAGGGTAAACAAGTATGCATGCCAGGAGAATCAACATTCAAGGGTAAACATGTTTGCACACCAGAAGAATCAACAGTCAAGGGTAAACTGTTAGTTTTTCAACATTTAAGATAGAATTATGTTAGGATCTTTTCACTGAGAGAACAACAAGCACAGCAATAAAACATAAGCACATGACAAGAGATAAGAGACACAAAGAGTTTTGATCAGGTAAACCATAAATGGAGAAAACCCCGCAACTTCCTCAAAGATAGAATCACCACAAGATGTAAGACCCCAAAACAGTAAGATGCACTCCCGACAGCAGTAGTCTTCTTCTTCCCAGTATATTTCCTTCTTGACTAGTGCGCCACACTTGACAGAGTAAGTGATGTGTTGTATAATTGATAAATAGAGAGACTCTCACTCTCTATTTATATTCATCCGTTCACTTGAAGTGCACTAAATCATGTCGGCCAGACTAACAATTACTTACTCAAGCCTACACCTTAATTAGTGTATAATAACTCAAGTGCCCCAAAACTGTGGGGACTTACCTAATGACTTGACAAGACTTGTTTACATTATTAATCCTCCCGATTGGAACATTGAGGCATGACAACATGACTCAAATACATAATAGAAACATCCCGAAATAAATATCGGGTTACAATATATAAAATACATAGAAGAATACATTCTGAAGTTACATATACATCAACACTCTCTCTTAACTAGGAAGGTATTCTTTCGACACGATTTTTAGCACTGGTCTTCTTCTCTGTATCAACTGGATCAACTTCGTCTTTAAGTCATCTTCGTCTTCAAGTCATATTCATCTTCAATTCATCTTCATCTTCGGATCTGGATCATCTCTCGATCTAGATCGTCATAGAACATCATCACTGGATCTGGATCATCACTCGATCTGGATCATCATCACTGGACTGGATCTGGATCATCACTCGATCTGGATCATCATCACTGAACTAGATCTGGATCATCACTCGATCTGGATCTAGATCTGGATCATCTCTCGATCTGGATCATCACTGCTGGATTTGGATCATCACTCGATCTGGATCTCTCGGAGTCATCATAACTGGATCTAGATCATAGCTCGATCTAGAACATCTCTGGTCATCATCATGTGTGTACTATCTCGTCATAGGAAGTTCTACAAAGCCAGCCCTTTTTCATGCTGGTTGTAGGCCTAGCCCATAGGTAGGTCTTCGCCCAGCACTTATATCTAACCTACTCGTCAGAAAGGCACGCCCAACACTTAAATCTGACCTACTTGTCAAAAAGGCATGCCTAGCACTCACATCTGATCATGTAGTAAACTACAATCACATCAGAAAGGCCCAGCACTCACATTCACTAGCATGGTAGGCACATCAACTACCATCTGTGAAATGGGTCTGCACTTATATCTAACCTACTCGTCAGAAAGGCACAATTCCATCCAGGCAGGAACACATCCTACTCACAATGATGAAAGGTTTCCACACTTTCACCCAGGCTGGAATAGCATCCTTCTCACAATGATGGAAGACTTCTATCCAGGCGGGAACACATCCTACTCACAATGATGAAAGGTTTCCACACTTTCACCCAGGCTGGAATAGCATCCTTCTCACAATGATGGAAGACTTCTATCCAGGCGGGAACACATCCTACTCACAATGATGAAAGGTTTCCACACTTTCACCCAGGCTGGAATCGCATCCTGCTCACAATGATAGAAGATTTCTGCACTTGCATCTGACCTACTCGTCAGAAGGGCATGCACTCACATCTGACCTGGTAGGAACTGAATCCTACACCCTCGTCAGAATGGCCCCCAGTCCCAGACTGAGCTACCTGGTAACTGACCAGGTGCCTCCACTCTCTCGGAGAGTGGCAGTTTCCCTTACATCTGTCCTACTCGACAGAATGGCCAGCACTCACATCTGACATGGGAGGAACTTAATCCTTTAGCCATGAACAGAATGGCTCAGCCCTTACATCTGACCTGCTCGTCAGAATGGCTATCTCAGTCCCAGACTAAGTGTTCCTGGTAACTGACCAGGTACTTGCATTCCCAGAATGGCAGTCAGCACTCATATCTGACATGGAAGGAACTGAATCCTCTCACCATGACAGAATTGCTCAGCCCTTACATCTGACCATTGAAGGAACCAATCCTCTCACCATGTCAGAATGGCTATGGGTCTCATCACTTCCTCTTGGAAGGAACCTCGATATGGAGCACACCAAGTCTCTCTCTGAAGTAATCAAACTTTAGTTGTTACGGAGAGAAATTCCTATGGCTTGGGGGACCACAACAGACATCTAGACTCCAAAAATCAATCTTTCCCAATATGCAATAGAAATAAAAACATCTAACACTAAAGGATCTAACCTCATACCTTATTTCGGACGGTTGAAGTAGATCCCCATTGAGCTTTCCAATCTTCAGCTTGAATTGTTATAGCATGTCCTCAACAACAAGTAAACAATACAAGCATACTATATTTCATGGTGTTAGATCTATTCTAGCATATATAATCAATAATGTAAAAGCATTTGACATATTCCAATGGATACAATATTCATTCAAATACACATTACTGGACAGGAAAAGATATTTCTATTAATATAAATCAGAGATTACAAGTGACAACCTCTAACGGCAGGTCTACGAACTGGAGAAACTGAATCCCCCACTTGGGCCTCCACCACCTCAATCCTCCATCACTTTGATAGCAAGCTTACTAGCAAAAGGCAAGCTTGGGAAGAACACAACAGTGCTCCAAGGGACAAAGGGATGCAAACTCAAGCATAAGTTCTGGCAACAATGGACTATAGTTTCATTACTCTCAATTCTCTCTTATGCTTTCAATGTACCAAGGGGTTCCTTATATAGCTTTTCAAAGGGATATTGAAAGGTCGAATCCGTGCGATCTCAAGGCATATGGAAGGCCAGGAGTCATATGAGTCGGATTCAAGTCAAGGAAAACTCTAAAAGGATTTGGATTATGCACACATCCCGATGTACGCGACTATAAGGGGAATATCCACGTATGTACGCGGTTATCGGGGAAAAAGCTGCGTATATCAATTTTCTTATGTTTTTAGGGATGATCAAGGATACATCAAAAGACAAAAAGTGGTCCATAGGGGCTAATGAGTCTGCAGCGGGACTGGGGAAGGCCATACAATATGTGATTCATCTAGTGTGGTGAAACCCGCTATAACAGATGCCCCCTAATGTATGAGGTCAGAGGGGTTATGCGATGGCCGAAATACATTATAAGTCCATCCTAGAAAGGAAGTGATGAAGGTACCCAAATGGAAGACCAACCACCCAATCAGCATAGTACCATAATACAACTCTGCATATCATCTGCAAATACATATATTAGTCCTGGATACATAAGAGTACAATGGCCATGAATAGGCATGAAACATGATAGAACATATGTGGTCATCGCCGCGTACAATATACATAGATCAGAATCTCCATGATGAAGATATACAAAGGACCATGATGTCCACAAAGGCTGAAGATATATAATAGATCAAGATCTCCATAGTGGCTGGAAATGTCTGACATATACTGGAACAAGTCACGAGAGCTGAAATCTCATGAACACTGGCACGATCAAGGAGGTAGCATATAAGAGATGCCACCAATCTGGAAGGTCTTCTACACAAACTACTACGAGTACATGTCCTACTATGCGAATAGAGGTGTCGAGGTCGAACATAGTAGTCCATCATCTGATTACCGGTCATTGATGTATACTGTTAATAGACGCGAGATCACCCACCGATAATGAAAATGGGAATCAAGGTACTAGAGTGCAAACTAACAAGTATGAATAAATGTATTGAGGTCGAACACTTGAGAGAATCCATCGATCAGGGGACATTGATGTATTCCCAAAACTGTCGATGGTGAGAGAACCTGCCACTGATGACTGCAAGTCTCAAGGCACTCAAAATGACTCTAGACTCCAATCCCATAATAAATGATCTGAAGTCGATGGGATGAAATCCGCTGGAAGGAGGGCATTAAGGCATCCCCCATCATCCAACACGAGGTACTTAGCAAAGTTGTCTAATGTGGAAGGAATCGATCATAAGGTGCATGAACCAGTAACTGTACCGAGAATGGCCGACTCAGGTTTCAACTTCCTTCGAACAAGAGCATAACGGCATATGGTGATTGAATGGAGGCAGCATAGACTCGATATACAAACTGGGACATCTCTATGACGCAAGAGGCATCAATAGAGGCTCCATAAGGACTAGAAGCATAACCAGTTGGTGGAGATAAACTCAGATAAATGAGTACAGCGCCTAAAATCAAACTATAACCCAACCAACTGATGTGATATACAGTGCTCTGTTCGAAGGCAAAACGACTCGACAGCTACCAAAGATAATATCTTTCCTTGTCCGGCTTTTTGGTTTTTTGATTTTTTTGGACTTTTTCAGTTATTTGAAAAGCTTGAAAAAAGAATAAACTAGATTTATAGTTACAAACTAGGAGGATATGAGTGTCATAAATGCAAACAAACTAGTTCCAAGCATTGGAACATACCTATGCTCAATGCAAGGATACATGTGTAGGATATCGACACTCAGGGGAAAATCCCCTCCCGGTGAAAAGGGAAATCAAGCTGTGAAGGATATGAAAATGGCTCTGCATGGCTAGACATGAGACAAGCTCTGGCTATAGGGCTGAAATGCAATGTCAGGGGAGCCGGCATAAAGCTCAATAAGACAGGAAAATCTCATGATAATGCATCCACAACTTGATACAAGGGAGTCTGGAGGGAACATTGCCAGCATAAGATCAAGAGGAGTATGGGGCTCTTGCGAAATGTCATGGCAATACTATACAACGGACTCCCACACCCTAAAAGAAGAAACATCGACATGGGCACCAAATACAAATAAGGTGCTAACTAGGGTACCCATGTAAGGTGAGGATCTACCACTCATATCATGCCATTTCTGAAGCAGCAAGAAGGTTCCGTGACATAATAGAGTGGGTTCGTACCTAAGGAATATATAGTGACATGGTCATAAGGTCATGCAAAATGCAAACGGTGGTGAACCTAACCTATATGCCAGTGTAGACGTGATACCTGAGATGGGCACGAACGAGTCAATCCAAAGGATGAAACGACACTGTAAATGGTATTCTACATCACAAATCATGTCAGAAACGGTCCAAAATGGTTAGAAACTGTCAAAACTATAGAAAAGGGGGTAAAAATTTTCAAATATTTGAAAATTTTTCTATAAATAGTAAAAAATAGAAATCATTTGAAACTTTTACCCATTGGAGCTCTAATTTTCAACTGCAAATTCCAGGAGATCCAGCCGGCGGAATTCACAACCGTTTCTTCCAGGTACGTACTAATGTTCTCAGCTTGCATTTCAATACAATTTTTTCAAGTTTTCATGGTCAAATGAGGTAATTAAGGCCAAACTTACATGAGCGACATGGCCCACGTGGGTATCGAAGCTTTTTCAGCGTATAGGGCTGTCTATACGCGGAAAAGGGGCTAGAAACCGCGTACATACGCGGCTGTTTGTAAAACACCCGTGTATGGCGCCGTGCAAGTGATTTTAAAGGAATCTAATGGACATTTGGTCAACTTCTCATGCAGGATGGTGCTAGAATGGCGAGAACGCGAGCATGGTGAAGTAGAGGAAGCAGTAAGGGCCGATGTAAGGGCTCAACAAGTATTACGTGCATGTGGACTCTATAAGTTTTGGTGCCTAGGTGGCTTGAGAGACAAACTAGGGCTACTACAGATGCTGGTAGACTATTGGGATCCAGACTCAGAGTCCTTCCGGATAGACGATATGTCCCTCACCATTGAGGTGGAGGATATCTATTTCATCACAGGTCTATCTAGACGAGGGGAGGTGGTGAACCTTCATTCCCGAGGTGGGCCAAGTCATGGGCTTACTATCAATGAGTACATAGCAGTGTACTACTACCCAGATACTGAGAAGGTGGGGAGTCAACTTCCCACCAACACTATACAGGTGCTAGGCCTAAAGGCCATACTACTGACGCTAGGCAGGATAGAAGGCTTAGCATCACTCCATCAGGCCTCTCGAGCACAGATGTTCTATGCGGTGGAGTGTATGAGACCGACCGTATACGACTGGAGTACTACACTACTGAGCAACATGAAAAATCAACTCAGTGAGTGTAAGGCAGGCATGATATGGAACTTTGGGTTCAGCAGCATACTGAGCATGTTTTTATTCGAGCGTGTTCCAGGATTGATCCCTAGAGTGGATGTTCCTCTCCACGGGGTTCAAGATCCGGCCCAACGACATTCGGCAGACGCGATGCGCAGACTGGGGGGTGGTAGGGTGGCCAACCCCTATCCAGCTGACTTCTTCACATGGTGGCGACGACAGATTGTTGCCATAGAGGACTACCCCTATGCAGGGATAGATTTCCAGGGGGATCTGGACATGCCATTGCCACCAGGATCAGCATTTGGAGACATAGGTAACGAATCTCAACCCTCATTCTTTTAAAAAATTTTGAATTATTTAATTTTTTTTCGTTTTCTTGATTATGTGAAACCAAAAAGACATGTTTTTGGGTGACAATACATAGTGACATCTACCATTCATGTGCAGATGTGGGACCACGGCGACTAGAGGGCTTCCCACATCATAGACGGAGGGGAAGAGGGGATGACATCATTGGTGTGGATGCGGAGCGAATGCTCCAAAACATTCATACCAACTTCGTGCGGCTGACACATAGAGTTCCCATGGCGCAAGTCGAGGACTTGCCTGAGGCCATGCAGCGACAGGTGGTGGGTGTACCATGTGCATGGGTGTTTATTCCGACGGCTAGCTAGAGCCGTAGTGACATATCATTATCACAACCCTCCTCCTCCACAGGACTAGACGCCTAGGAGTGTATCTATTTTTTACTACCGTGTATATGATGGAAGCTTTGAAAGCTCCACTTTTGTATTATGACACTATGTATTACCACATTTTTTATGTATATAAAAAAGTTTTATGGTGATCGGTTTATTTATTTACATGTCTAAAAATGTGTTTATGATTAATTTATTATGAATGAGACAAATGCCAATCTAACACGTAGTTAGCATATGAGTCAGCAACTTGATTATAATTTCTTGGAATGTGTGTATATGTGATACTCTCAAATTGTCGTTCTAACAATCTTACCCGTAAGAATCTCCTCAATAACGTTGGATCTCTAACGTGATACAAACCATTGAGATGTGACACTACTAACTCCGAATCAAGACGTACCTCAAGAGAGAGAACACCATGCGAAATGGCATCCCGTAGAAGCTCAATAACAACACTATATTCAGCAACATTGTTGGAAGATGGCCGTAGACATACACCTCCTAAAGACAGTACTCGACCCATAGGAGTATAAATCACCCAAGCAGCTGAGGCTGAGTGTTGAGTGTGACGGCTTGCACCATCCGCGAATCCTATGTAGGTGGAAGATTCCATTGACATCTGCCACAAGAAACGGAAACTAATCACAAACCCGATCACGATAAACAAGACCTAACTATGCAAAAAAGTTGTACAATAATATACAACAAACAGCCTTGGCTAAAGATCATGCATAGTATTTTTTAAGGTAGAGCCCATTTCTAGGCTCTGCCAAGGCTGTCCCATCGTAATCCACTAACTCGTAGGCACCCTTCTCTAAGACACGCTTGACCACGTAAGGACCACGCTACATAGGATTGAACTTCCTTTCCCCCAAGGTTTCTTTCTATTGATCCCACAAAAGGACCAAGTCCCCCTCACTAAACACTCTTGGATGGATAGACTTATCATATTGGGCCTTCACGCGACGCTTATTAACCTCTAGAGTCACCAAGGCATCTCTACGTTGCTCATCGAGTTGCTCAAGGTGAACCAAACACTCCTCCAAAGGTGAAGTGTCTGGTAAGAGTTCCACAGCTAACTTCAACGAAGGAATCTCGCATTCAACTGGCAAGATCGACTCCACTCCATGAACAAGCTGATATGGAGAAAAACTAGTGGCAGTCTTAACCGCGGTTCGATATGCCCACAAAGCAGGGTATAACATAATATGCCAATTCGTCTTGCTTTGTGCGATGGTTCATTGGAGAATGGACTTAAGTGACTTATTCACTGCTTCAACATGTCCATTCGCTTGAGGATAGTAAGAAGAGGAATGTTCTTGCTTATACCCTAACTTGGATGCCAACTCTTCCATCATACGGTTCTAAAAGTGTGAGCCATGGTCAATGACAAGCTCTCTCAGAATCCCGAACCGAGTAATGATTTGGTTGAATACGAAGTGAGTGGCTGTCTCACCATCATATTTTACAGTAGGCATTTCCTCTGCCCATTTCGTGAAGTAATCAACAGCCACTATGATATGATGGTGCCCCCCAGCTGAAACTGGGTTGCAATCCATAAAATCGAGCCCCCACTTGGTGAAGGGACCGGCGGTGATAATAGGGTGTAACGGGGCAGGATTCGAGCGCATATTACGTGTGAACACCTGGCAAGGGTGGAACCTCTTGACTGCTTCAATACAATCCTTGAAGATCAACGACCAGAAATAACTTGCTCTCAAAATCTGCTGAGCTGTAGAAAGCCCGGATAAATGACCGCCACACGCCCCTCCATGGCAATCATTAAGCACTACCTCAGCCTCATCATGAGTTAAACAATGTCATAAAAGGGAATCTACTCCACGGTGGTACAAAGTATTGTCCACTATGAGGTAGTTCTTGGAGACGTGACGTAATCGTCGTCGTTCATCTCACGAGAGGTGAGTAGGGGTCCTCTGTGTTTGTAAATATACTATGATATCCCTGTACCATGGGTCAGCCATTGAGATTAAGAAAATGTGTTCATCCACGAACGTATCTTCACATACCAACTCCTCAGCCTCGCTCGGAAAATCCGATATGAGCTCTGCAAAGATTAAAGATATCTTCAATTTTGCTGAAACAAACTCGAGATCAAACTCTTGCAGGATGACAATCCATTTATTGTATTTTCCCCCAATCATCCTACGTGTGAGGACGAATTGAAATGGATTGACATGGGCTACAACCAAATTTTGGCGAAGGAGACTATAATGTCTCAAACGCTGCACCGTAGCTAAGGCAAGCTTCTCAACATGAGAATACCGAATCTCTGCGTCAATAAGGTTTCGGCTCAGATAATATATGACATGCTCCTGGAGCTCCTCATCCTCCTGAACCAACACCATCCCAATCATATCTAAAGACGCGGCCACATATAATAGGAAATCTTGGCTATAATCCGGAGGACTAATCATCGGGGCCGATGCTAGGGCTCACTTAAGTGCATCGAAGGACTCCTGGGCTCGCTCATCCCATTCAAAGGGAGTATCCTTCTTCAAGAGACACATGAAGCCTCTAGTGAAATTGGAAAAATTGACAACAAATCTTCGTAGGAAGTTTGCCATTCCTTGCAAACACTGAAGATGACGAATATTTCGCGGGGGAGACAACTGAAGTATTGCCTTAACCTTTAAAGGGTCGACTCTTATCCCCTCTTTCGAAACAATGAATCCTAACAAACGACCTGACTTCATGCAAAAGATGCACTTATGAGGGTTCAATCTAATAGCATAGTGCCGACATCTTTCAAAAACCAATATCAAGTGATAAGAATGATGCATCCTCATGCGAGAATGAGCAGCGAGGTCATCCAAAAATACTTCAATAATAGACTTGAGATCATGGAAGATCAAGGTCATCGCCCGCTGAAACGTAGCTCCGGCGTTTTCAAGGTCGAAAGGCATTTTCTGATATGCAAATGTTCCCCAAGGACAAATAAATGCGGTCTTGTGTTGGTCCTCAGGTTTGATTTGGATCTGATTATACCCAGAAAATCCATCCATGAAGGAGAACACCTCACTACCCACACACTCATCCAAAATCTGATCTATAAACGGTGTGGGGAAGTTATCCTTAGGACAGGCACGATTTAAATCATGGAAATCAGTGCATATACGGATCGCTCCCTGCTTCTTATCCACCGGAACGGGGTTTGAAACCCACTCCGTCAAGGGAACGGGATAGATGAAACCCGCTTTCAATAGTTTCTCTATCTCTGCCTTTATGGCGGGCGCTTTCCTAGGATTCACGACGCGTAAACGCTGTCGAATAGGCTTAGCATTGGGGTAAGTTTTAATCTCATGTTCGACAATCCGAGGGTCGATACCTGGCATCTCATCGTAAGACCAAGCAAAAACATCACGGAATTCCTTGAATAGCTCGGTATACTCACGAATCTCCTCTTGGGAACAATCCACCCCAATGTAAACATTCTCAATCGTACCAGGATTGTGAGAAATGTTGATAGGAATAGTTGACGATATGTTCGCCATGTTTCCATCAGCCATCAGACCAGGAGAGCTTAATGGAACCATAGGTCTACCAACTTTCTGACTAAGAATCTCCCTATAATCCTCATGCTCCAAAAGGTCAAGCTCTGGAAGGAAATATGATCTATGATGAAGTTCCTCCCATGGTGGCTCAACTCCTGACATAGCCTCAATAATCGCTTCATCTGAAGGGAAAACTGTATCAAGGCAATCGTGGGCATGAGAAGACTGTACTGCCCATGCGGGCAGCACATAGGGGTCTTCCTCCTCCATCCGCGAAGGGGAAGAACAAGGCTCTGGAGCAGACTCGAGATTAGCTTGGTAAGATATCATGACTGCAGGAAATGGCACACTCGTCTCGATGGACTCACTCGAAAGAATCGGTGAAGGAAGAATCCAAGGATCTCCCATATGACATGTGCAAAAAGGAACTGATCTCATAGACGTGGAAGCACCACCGAAACTCGATCCTATCATGAGGACGAGCGCAGAACAACTAAAGGTTCCCATGAGGGAGGGATACATTCCTACACCCACACTCCCAGTTGCCCGCTGGGAATGTTCAACTTTCGGAACCAAAGCTCCTGACGATGCAGTAACAGGCGGATTCTTAAATGCCATTTGGTCAATCGTTACAATCTTCCCATTATGTGGAAAGCTTACAACTCGAAACACGGAAGACGCAACGGGTTGCATACTATACATCCAATTCCTTCCCAGTAAGATATTGTAGTCAAGGGGTGCATCAACCACCTCAACCTCTATCGCAATGGTCTTCCCTCCCAAACAGAATTTAAGGGAAGGAAGGATGCCATGTGGCCTAAACGATCTCCCATCAAAATCAGTTAACATGGTCGTAGACTTTGACAACTCAGGAGACCCAAGACCCTTCCAACAAGACAAAGACATCATAGAAGGAGCAGTGCCCTCGTCAATCACAGTACACTTGACAGTCATATTAAGACATTATACATGTATCAAAAGGGACACATAGTAGGGCAAGCGAGGCTGATGTCCTGCGGTTTCAAATTTGATCATTGAGGAAGAATCATCACCATTCACACCAAGAGTGGAAAGCAAAGCCTTCCTTTGCGACGGACAACTCTGAAGCACCTCCAATGCAGACATCGGACAAGGAGTATTACCCAAGTCGTCGATAACTGAATACTTCTAGGTGGCTCGGGCATTTGGATTATGCCCCGAACGCTTAAGTACCCCCTTAGGAATGCGAGGTGCAGCTTCAGGTTTATCCGCAAGTTTCTCAATGCGCAAAGGAGTTCCTGGTGGATCAGGTTCTTTACCTGGGCTGGGTTGTGATGAAGTATAATCTTTCACACGCGTCACAACCTTCGCGGCACGGACCATATTAATGCACCCACGACCACTAGTCTCAGGTGGATCATCATCACTAGATTGATCATGGGACTTCAATTTCATATTCTGGTTATGCGGTAAAGGGTTCGTTAACACAGCTGGGCCCTGTGCTATGAACTTCAAAGCTTCATCCATCCTAGGGCACAAGTAAGTGAGGTGATCATCATTGCATAGCTTGCAAGGAAATTTAACCTTACGTTTAGTCTGCTTGTCCCCCCCAGCATTTTTATTGTTCTTGTCATTATTATTGGCATTTTCATTCTTATACCCACCCTTTTTATTATTATTGTTTTTACCCTTCTTTCGGTTCTGTCGGGGTTGCTGGTTACCCTTCTAGTCCGACGATTGCACAGCATGCACATTCGCCGTTTGGGCAGGCTGAGACGAAGCCGTAGCTTGTCCCGAGGCAGATTGGTTGGTAGACAACTGAGCAACTTGTTTCACAACCGAACCTGCAGATTTCTTACTTGCACAACCCACAATGCCATCGGCATGTGGTCTAGGTTTGACCTTGGGATCAAAACTCGAACGAGGAGCGTTGGGTATAATCTCATATAACAAACCAGACTGAGCATAGATCAAGTCTAGTTCCTGCGCCCTAAAGATTGCTTGTTCCTCATTCTGCACTCCGGATGTGGAAACATCCTTCGCTATATATGGCAATAAAGATTTGAGGAACCACTCAAGGAGGAATTCTGGCGATATAAAGGCTTTAATTAATCTCTTCCGTCTACGCCACTCCTGAATATGATCATAAATATGGGTGGCTTTATCTTGCCGAAATGTTGACAAGATTTCAGTACCAACATCATATCGTACTGGTAGCTGGAAGTGATTAAGGAAAGTCATCGCAAGGTCATCGAACAAGGTAAAGGCACCCCTAGGAAACTCTATATACCATTTTTCCGTAGGCCCTGTGAGGGTGCGTTGAAATAGTCTCAAGTGGACTGAGTCCTGATGCAATGAATTCGAAGAGCACCATAGGTGGAATGTCGTAACGTGTTCACTCGAATCGTCTCCTGGTTTGCCTTCAAATTTAGGTATATTCGAAGGAAGCTTGGTAGGGACAGCCGGCCAAGCCGGGTCATGAGCCACAGGATCGTTCGTAAGTCTTGATAAGTCAGGTAAATTGAGTGTCGCAAGGAAAGGGAGCCTAGGATTATGAGGTCTACAGACCACTCCCTGGTTCATATGGGATTGATTACCACCATGACCTTGGCCATAGTGACCTCCTCCCGTATGACTCGTATAAGGTGGCACTGAAGCACCATAATGAGGTGGACCTTGACTAGTGGGAGCTACAAAGCCATAAGTAGGAGGATAGGCAGGTTGTGAATACCCACCTCCATAAGGTGCAGAAACCTGTCCATACTGCGTCCCATAGTAGGGTCCATAGGTCATCGCTTGTGATGCCCCATGAGACACTCCATAGGTAGGTACATACATTCCAGAAGTAGGAATATACATGCCGGAAGTAGGGATATATGTCGAGGAAGTAGCAACCTGACCTCTAGAAACATGAACATAACCACCTGAAACTACGAGTGGTATGTAGGCTTGAGACACAATAGGTCTAGTAATCGCAGTATGGATCTGACTCGTAGCTACGTACCGACTTGAAGGACCACGTGAGTAAGGTGGAGGATTTGCATTTGAAGAACTCGGAAGCGAGGACGAAGGAATCTCTGTAATAAGATATGTGCTAGTGCCTATCGTCACTCTTCTGGAACCTGGTATCGCTATGGGATCACTAACTCTAGACCTAAGAGGTATATAAGGTGTAGCTTCCACCGCTGGGATGGAAGGTGCAATGTGACTAGTACTCCCAAACCTCTCCGCAAGGTAAGGCATGGGAATTCCCCCAGGCATAGTGTTAGGGTCAAAATCGAATTCGACATTAAATGCCAAATCATGCATAGGAAAACCAATCGTAACATAACCACCATAGCTAGTGCTGGCAGGTTCAAAGTGAGTCTCGGCGTCTTCCGGCATTCCATACCGGTAATGTGCCAACGAGGGGTCAGGCCTAGAATGAATAGGTCTATCATGCATGGCCTCTATCTCAAAAATCACAGGTCCTAAATCGGTTAGGTTGGGTGAAGGATCATAAGTAGGTGCAAAATCCCCATCGTCAACACGAATGGGAGGAGGAAGTGAATCAGACGTATCCTTTGAATGATCTCCCATGGTGTGTGAATCAATGTGTGATATAGTTCGCCTGGACTGTCTAGGTCCCTCTCCCAAAGGAGGAGGATCAGTAGAAGGCGGAAGTCCTGCTAAACGATGAGAATGGCGCTGAGCCGCACCCGAATCCACAATGACTCAAAAAATAGCAAAGACTCTCTATTTACATCAACCCTAGGCCAACTAGCATGCACAGAGCAATCACTATAAAATTTAAAGCCAAAAGCAAGCAAACAAGGGCTGGATAAGTGAGCTCCCGAATGTGGCCGGTATGTCTCGCCTAGGAGAGGCTTGAGAGGCCCTTGTCACCACAAGCGGAGGTTCGAAACCAATTATTGCGGCCCTCAGCTTCAACACGTAAAGCGACTGTGCTGTCCGACCCCAACCTGGTCGGGACACATGCAGAATAACCTCTACACGTACCCCCTCGATATCCTAGGTAAGGTCACTAAGGTCACCTCAATATAATCAATGCTCAGGTGGACAGTCGCAGGCGGGATTGACCATATGGGCAGGGTAGCAAACCCCGAAACTCCCGAAAGAGCCCCCAGATACGAATACAATCTTGGCTATATCATCGGTGCTACACAGTTACTGACCAGGGGTTATCCCAATCAACAACCGCTCACACTGCCTAGTGCTTGACTCCCTTTTGAGAGGAGCTTCCTGAGAACGTCGGTTATACCAAGGATTTCACACACCCCCTGGACAGACACCTAGTTGTTGTTGTTTAGTGATCTTGGAGAATTGACTTACAATGAACTATTCCAAGATCCTAAAAACTAAGCTTGTTGGTGCACCCTAGAAAAGAAAAGAGTGTAATTCATTTTATTTAGCGTTGATTTTAGTTGGCTTTATTACTCAAAAATAGGATATGGTCGTGCAACTAATGGTGTTATGACGCAACAAGAAGTAAAATGCACACCTAACAATCAATGCAAATGCATTGTGTCCATGAAAACAGGGTATGTGTACTACATGTAATGCACAATTTCTTCTTCAAATGCTGAATGCAAATTTCCCTATATGAAGTCCTAACTATAACTCCAAAGCAAATCTAGATCTAGTGCAAGTACAATGCAAAGTGCAAAATGCAATGCATAATGAGAAGCAAATTTTTGAAAATAAAGAGATACAAAAAGCAAAAGAATGATTCTACCCACCCCAGACTCTGCAAGCACACATAAATAGCATTTCAGCAAAGCACTAAGGTAGAAGGACTCTAATGCACTAATATCAAACAAAGAATCAAAGATGCCATGACAAGAACTTTCCTAAAAAAAAAATTAGGCTAAAAAAAAACGTTTCTGGTCAAAAACAGAGGTATTAACAGACTCAGGCAGTGTCAAAGGAGACTCAGAAACTCACAGAATTCACCCAGCAATCCACTTTCTTCCACAAAAAGGTAAAAACCAGAGTATACGCAACTATGCGCAGTAAACCCGTGTGTATACGTGGAAATCCCAGAGGAACCCGCGTGTATACGCGACTGTAAGACAAAAAACCACGTAATGGAAGAAAAAGGTGCACAAATCAAGGAAAACAGACAGGCTGAGACTAAGTTTACACAAATCAAACTCTACCACGCATACATGCCCCCATACCCGACACAGAAACAAGAGAGAGAGAGAGCAATTCAAATACATTGAATGCCAAGAAACCAATCCCCAAAGGTCAACTACTAGGAACTCCCCAGCGGAGTCGCCAATTTTGTTACTGAGAGAAATTCCTATGGCTTGGGGTACCACAACAGACAGGTAGACTCCAGAAATCAATCTTTTCCAATATGCAATAGAAATAAAAACATCTAACACTAAAGGATCGAACCTCGTACCTTATTCCAGACATTTGAAGTAAATCCCCGTTGAGGTTTCCAATATTCAGCTTGAATTGTTATAACACATCCTCAACAACAAGTAAACAATACAAGCATACTATATTTCATGGTGTTAGATCTATTCTAGCATATATAATCAATAATGTAAAAGCATTTGACATATTCCAATGGATACAATATTCATTCAAATACACATTACTGGAGAGGAAAAGATATTTCTATTAATATAAATCAGAGATTACAAGTGACAACCTCTGACGGCACGTCTGCGAACCGGAGAAACTGAATCCCCTACTTAGGCCTCCACCACCTCAATCCTCCATCACTTCGATAGCAAGCTTACTAGAAAAAGGCAAGCTTGGGAAGAACACAACAATGCTCCAAGGGACAAAGCGATGCAGACTCAAGCATAAGTTCTGGCAACAATGGACTATAGTTTCGTTACTCTCAATTCTCTCTTATGCTTTCAATGTACCAAGGGGTTCCTTATATAGCTTTTCAAAGGGATATTGAAAGGTCGAATCCGTGCAATCTCAAGGCATATGGAAGGCCAGGAGTCATATGAGTCGGATTCAAGTCAAGGAAAACTCCAAAAGGATTTGGATTATGCACACATCCCGATGTACGCGACTATAAGGGGAATATCCACGTATGTACGCGGTTATCGGAGAAAAAGCCGCGTATATCAATTTTCTTATGTTTTTAGGGATGATCAAGGATACATCAAAAGAAAAAAAGTGGTCCATAGAGGCTAATGAGTCTGCAGCGGGACAAGGGAAGGCCATACAATGTGTGATTCACCTAGTGTGGTGAAATCCACTATAACATCATCCTAGCCAATGGCTTCGTCAATACATCAGCTATCTGTTCCTCCGTCGCAACATACTGGAGCTTCACTGCTCCTCTCTGCACCATATCCCTGATATAGTGATACTTGATCTCGATATGCTTCGACTTGTCATGGAACACTGGATTCTCTAACAACTTTACGCAACTCTGGTTGTCACAATGTATACAAGTAGCATCCAACTGGAGATCAAATATATCAGACAGTAGCTTCCGCAGCCATACTACCTCACAACTAGTTGAACAAGCTACGACATACTCTGCTTCAGCTGTACTCAGTGCCACGCAGAATTGCTTCTTGGTAAACCAAGAGATCACACCTGATCCCATACTGAAGCAACATCCTAAAGTACTCTTCCTGTCGATGGCACTGCCTGCCCAATCTGAATCAACATAACCCTCCAGGTTAATATTCTGATTCGCATCATACTTGAGCCCATAATCAATTGTACCCTTTAGGTACCTCAGAATATGCTTTGCAGCAGTCAAGTGAACACTTCTCGGATCTGTCAGGTACTGGCTCAAGGTATTCACAGCAAAGCAAATGTCTGGTCTCGTGTTCATCAGGTACATCAATGACCCATTCATCTGACGATACATCGTAGCATCAACCAACTCTGATGAAGCATCACTCAATAGCTTCAGGTTCGATGCAATAGGTGTATCCAAAGCCTTGCAGTCCATCATCCCAAATCTATTCAGGATCTCTACTGCATACTTCCCTTGTCCAAGGAAGATCCCATCTGTACTCTGCCACACCTCCATACCTAGAAAGTAATGCATCATCCCCAAGTCCTTCATCTCGTACTCAGCAGCAAGCTTTCTCTTCGTATCAGCAATCAACCCATCTGTACCTGTCACAAATAGATCATCTACATATAGTAGGAGCATCACTGGGTTGCCATCTTCAACCTTGTAGTAAAGGTTGGAATCTGCTTTACTTTTGGTAAAGCCCAAACTGGATAGAAAGCTATCAATCCTGCCGTACCAAGTCCTGGGTGCCTGTTTCAAACCATACAGGGATTTCTTCAATCTGCATACATGAGACTCTCTGTCATGTGTCTCAAAACCGAGTGGTTGTTCTTCATATACATCCTCTTCTACTACACCATTCAAGAAGGCAGTCTTGACATCCATCTGGTGTATCTTCCATTTCATCACTGCAGCCAGAGAAAGTACTGATCTGATGGAAGTGTATCTAGATATAGGTGCAAAGGTCTCTTCATAGTCTACTCCCTCTTTCTGAGAGAATCCTCGAGCTACAAATCTTTCCTTATACTTTTCAATGCTACCGTCCGCAGCATGCTTGATCTTGTAGATCCATTTGGAAGTGACAACTGACTTCCCTTTTGGTCTTGGGACAACATCCCAAACATCATTCTTCATGATCGATTGATATACTTCGATCATAGCATCCTTCCATTCTTTCTGATCTGCCACTTCTTCATAACTGGAAGGTTCTTTATCAATGAAATCACATAGTAAAGCTACATACCCGGAATTTGATCTGGTCCTCTTTCTTTCTCTGTGATTCTCTTCTGGAGCCCCATATCTTTCCGCACCTTGGATAAGTTCACGTACCCAAGGAGGTTTCCTCTTATGAGGATTCTTCTCCAGAGGTGGATCTATAGGTATTTGTGGCTCCTCGAACTCTCAATCTTCTTCTTGAGCTTCTTCGTTCATGATTGTATGATGAATTCTGGGTACTTCTGCTTCCGCTTCTTCAGGTTCTTCAGCAGGTCTCTTTCTGGATTTGCTGTAAGCTGTGCCTTCATCAAATGTCACATCCCTGCTGATTTCAATCTTCTTGTATCTTGGCAGGTAGATTCTGTAAGCCTTCGAGCATTCAAAGTATCCCACAAATATTCCCTTCCTTCCTGAAGGATCTAATTTTGTTCTCTTCTCTTTTTGAATATGTATGTACACTGGACAGCCGAATATTCTAAGATGGCTGAATTCTGGTTTCTTGCCGGAGAAGACTTCTTTAGGAGTCTTGTTCTCGAGTACTCTATGTGGAGTACGGTTCTGTACATACACCACTGTTCTAGCAGCTTCAGCCCAAAGATGCATAGGTAGATCTTGATCATGAAGCATAGCTCTTGCAGCCTCCATGATAGTTCTGTTCTTCCGTTCTGCAACCCCATTTTGTTGTGGATTATAAGGAGTGGAGAACTCCCTCTTAATCCCTGATTCTTTGCATAACTCCTTGAATTCATTTGAAGTGAATTCTCCACCATTATCTGATCGAATGGTCTTGATATTCTTTTCAGTATGGTTCTCGATCAAGGCTTTGAATTCCTTTAACTTGCTGAATACTTCATCTTTGTTCTTCATAAAATAAATCCATGTCTTTCTAGAAAAATCATCAATAAAAGAAACATAGTATGCATACCCGCTAAGTGAGTTTGATCACATAGGACCACATACATCGGAGTGGATGATTTCTAGAATGCTTTTGGCTTTGCTTTCGCTGCTTGGAAATGTATTCTTCATATTCTTTCCTTTCGCACATCCTTTGCAGACCCCATCATGTTTAGCTTGAATTTCTGGAAGACCTTCGACAGCTTTACTTGCAATAGGTAGTGCTCTGTAATGCACATGTGCAAGTCTTCTATGCCAAAGCTCATTTGGCTTTACTGTGTCATGGATCAAGGCTTGTTCTGGATGGCCCTTCAATTTGTACAAGCCTCCTTCTTGTTCTCCATATACTACCGCATCATCGATAGTATTTCCTTTTGGCCACATGATGACTTGACCATCTACGAATGCCACCCGCATTCCTTTTGCATCTAATGCTGAAATGGATAGAAGGTTCTTCTTCAGTCCTGGCACAAACAATACTTCTTTCATTGTTAGAGACTTACCAGACTCTAGCTTGTATGAAGATTCCCCACTACCTTTTATTGGATATTGGTTGTCATCTCCTAGTTTCACCTTGTGAGGTGATTCATGTTCTGACAGTCTTATGAATGATTCCTTGAATCTCATCATATGTTTGGAAGCTCCACTGTCTATGAGCCAATCATCACTTCGATGAGTAATGTTACCTGTCAGAGCTGATATCAGAACAAATTCATCCTCGCTTGAAGAATCTTCACTTTCATATCTGGATCTCTTTCTGGATGGTTCATCATCTTCTACAGCATGAGCATGATGTCTTCTTTTGTTTCTATTCTTAACTATCTTCTGTTTGTTAGGACAATTCCTTGCATAGTGTCCTGCTTCATCACAAGTATAGCATATGATCCTAGATACATCTCTTCTAGTATTATCTTTGTGAGAGTGCTTACCTTTGAAGTGATGAATCTTCTTTCTTGATGACTTGGAGTGAGTCTTGGAGCGTACTGTAAGAGCTTGGTCTTCACTACCCATCTTCTCTTCTCGAGCTGCTATTCGAGCTTCTTCTTGAGAGAATTCTTCCCATAGTCTGCTGAACTTGACCAACTTCTTTCTCGCACGGATTCCTTGAATGAAAGCATCCCATGTCCTAGGGAGGCCATTCAAAGTAGTCATGACAATCTCTGCATTTTCCACTTCTTCATCAACAGCTTCTAATTGTTCCTTTATCTGAGAAACCCTTGTGAAGTAAGACTGGATAGTTTTTGCATTCTGAATCTTCACATTCTTCAGCTGGTTCCTCAGGGTCATCTTCCGATTGATGTTCTTTCCTTCAAATAATTTGGTTAGGGAATCAAACATAGCTTTAGGTGTCTTGAGAGAGGACACCTGTGGGATAAGATGATCCTTGATAGAATCAGCAATGATCCTCTTTTCCATAACCATCTTCTTCTTATGTAAGGCTTTTGCCTCATCTCCCTCTGGTATTGGAACCTCCTCATGAATGTAGGAGTCTAATTCATTCTCTTCCAGGACCAGGGAGATCCTATACTTCCAAGCTCAGAAGTTATCAGCTCCCTCAAGCTTTTCATCAAGCTTGGTATGATGAGACATCTTTAAATAAGAACCTCAAATGGAAATACAAAATATTTTAGATCTTACCAGGTTCAAGATGTCGGATCTGAAACTTGAGCTAAAATCCTGCAGAGCTGGTTCAGGAGCAACTAGGGTTTTTCTTTCCTGGAGTTCTGTCCACCCAAAAGCCTTCAAATTTGTTCCTAACTTCAATTTTGGGGAGGAGATCAATCCAGACCTGGGCTCACTGAAAAATTCCTCTTCTGTAAAAATCCCTAATTTCCGACCCGAGTGATAGGTCCAAAACTGAAAATCCTTAGAATTGATTTATGTTTCGACAGAAAGATGCACCCTAGGGAGGAGAGTAATTCCAACTTACTTTTGCTGAAAATATGTGGAAGAAGATCCACAAACTAGGAAGCCCTAGTTCCTGCAGCTGTACAGTGTCTTCTTCTCAGGTTAGCTCTGATACCATGTTAGTTTTTCAACATTTAAGCTAGCATTATGTTAGGATCTTTTCACTGAGAGAATAACAAGTACAGCAATAAAACATAAGCACATGACAAGAGACAAGAGACACAAAGATTTTTGATCAGGGAAACCATAAATGAAGAAAACCCCGCAACTTCCTCAAAGATAGAATCACCACAAGATGTAAGACCCCAAAACAGTAAGATGCACTCCCAACAGCAGTAGTCTTCTTCTTCCCAGTATATTTCCTTCTTCACTAGTGTGCCACACTTGAGAGAGTAAGTGATGTGTTGTACAAGTGATAAATAGAGAGACTCTCACTCTCTATTTATATTCATCCGTTCACTTGAAGTGCACTAAATCATGTCGGCCCAACTAACAATTACTTACTTGAGCCTACACCTTAATTAGTGTATAATAAATCAAGTGCCCCAAAACTGTGGGAACTTAACTAATGACTTGACAAGACTTGTTTGCATTATTAATCCTCCCGATCGGAACATCGGGGCATGACAACATGACTCAAATACATAATAGAAACATCCCATAATAAACATCGGGTTACAATATATAAAATACATAGAAGAATACATTATGAAGTTACATATACATCAACATAAACAAGTCTGCACAACAAAAATATCAACAGTCAAGGGTAAACAAGTCTGCACACTAGAAGAATCAACAGTTAAGGGTAAACGTGTCTTCACACCAGAAGAATCAACAGTCAAGGTTAAAAAGGTCAGCACAACAAAAGAATCCAAAGTGGAGGGTAAAAGGGCCATCACACCAAAACGTTTTGGCAGTACAAAACTAGGTGATGTAACTATGGAGATGATCCGGATTTAAGCAAGAATGCCACAGAATACACAAATAACCAGAGAAACAAATATGCAGCAGAAATAACACTTCATTTCATTAATCAAAGAACTGAAACTTGTTTACATACAGAATGGAAATAAACTTGCTAGAGTGCTCATAGCTTATCGCTGAGAAGAGATGTGGCGGCTACATGCATCTGGACTCTGTGTTACAATGAGGCTCAAAGGCCTATATATTATTGAGAAACAATGGAAACCCTACACATCAAAAATCCTAACCCTAGGAGATGAAATGCTAGAATGTGGGCCTCGTTGGGTAACTTGGTACTTCAATTTCTCGGGGTCATAACTTTAGCATACTACCTCCGTTTGATGTGCATGATACATCACTAGAAATATCTCTTCAAGGAATACATCTAGAAGTAACAAATATTTGATCTAAAATGGACTCATATTTTCCTGACCATTTGATTTCAAAAAAACATCGTTTAGGGCCTCAAAACAGCTCCGGAAGTTTAGGACCCAAAAACTGCCAAAAATAGTAAATTGTGCTACAATTAAGGGAACTGGAAAACTGAAAGAAGAAATGGTGGGGCTCCAAGTGGAATAGGTGGGTGGCCACCAATATCCTCCTAGATCTTTTCTCCCCACTTAGGAAGCAATGGTCCCCATTGCGTTGAGTTCCTCCATGAGATGAGGAAACTTCTGCTGAACTTGGTCTCTGGTGAACCACTTTCCCTGGTGAAGGAGTTGGCTTGCTTTGAAAACTCGATATAGATGGATCTTCTAATGGTGGGTGTTCTTGATCTGTGTGTCCATAATCTGATCAATTCTATCTTGTTCCATGCAGTCAGGGTTTAACTCTATTGGTGTGAGTTGTTCTGCCACGTCTAATGTGTCCAGTAGAGGTGGAAAGTAGGGCCGAAGGCAGTCCACATTGAACACTGGGTGAAGACCAAGGAATGGTGGAATACTAAGCTCGAAGGCATTATCCTCAACAACCTTGGTGATGGTGTATGGCCCATATCAGAGCGGGCAAAGCTTGTGGTGGGGTTCAGTGAGGCGCTCCTTCTGTAAATGTAGCCACACTTTGTCGCCCATCTAGAAGTTGTGTTGCACCCGATGCTAATCATGTACTTAAAATTGGATTTTTCCAATATGTCATGAACCTATTGGCGAATGTGATGAATGCACTCAATGAAGTTATTCTCCTTAGAAACTTCAGACTAGACATGAGCTGAATCAGCCTGAGTAGCTGCAAATGACATGGCTATGTCAATGGGACATAGTGGCTAGAATCCCAAGCCCACCTGAAAGGGGATGTGCTCAGTGGAGCTATGGAGGGCCCGATTATAGCTATGTTGTACATAGGGGAGGCTCTCATCTGATGTGTATGGATGCTTTGAGTTGTACATGTAAAAAATGTGTACGATCATCCTGTTGACGACCTCTGTCTGGCCATCAGTATGGGGATGGAAAGCTGTGGACTTTATGAGCTTGGTGTCTAGCATTGACCATAGGATAGACCAGAATGTACTAATGAACCTGCTGTCTTGATATGAGATTATAGACTGTCAGATCCCAAAGTGTACCCACACTCGTTCAAAGAAGAGTTTAGCAGTGGATTCTGCTGTGATATTCTTCTTGTAGGCTGCCATTATGGCCATCTTTGAGAATTTGTCGACAAACATGAACACACAATCATTGCCATGCTTAGTAGAAGGAATGCCTGACATGTAATACATGGAGATGGATTCCCAAGGTCAACTAGGGGTAGGAAACGGAGTATAGAGGCCTTGCTTCTTGATGGATGATTTGGAAATGGCACAGGAAGTGCAGGATCAGATGTACTTCCACTACTACATTTTGACCAAAAATCCGACGGTCGTCATGTCGTATTTTCGACACTTCCCTCTCGCATGTACGACACTATGATTTTTTTTTAAGCATCGGAAACTTGTTGTCAGTTATCCGACACCTAAGTAATCGTCGGTTAAGCGACACCTAAGTAATCGTTGGTTAAATGTCAAGCGTCGGTTAAGCGACAGAATATCTTCGACGATAGTGAAATTTTTTTGAGACAATAGCCTTCATGTCGTTGGTTAAACGACGGCAGAGCCGTCAGATAAGCGACATCTAGTCAATCTTTTTTTTAAAAATTAACCATTATGTCGTCGGTGAAGCGACGGATATAGGCTGGAACCGTCGGATAAGCGACATGAAGAGCCGTCGCTTAAGCGACGGATATAGAAAGTAAGCGTCGAAAAAGCGACATGTATAACCGTCGCTTAAGCGACGGTAATGAATTTTTTTTTTTTTAATATTTGGATTTGTCCCAATACTATACTATTGACTAAATGAACAAGCCGCTGCAAATCCCTGTCCAGGAAAGCACATTGAATTTAAAATATCAAACGTCAGGAAGATGGGAGAAATAAGGCATTCGAATTGAAAATTAGTATCAACTGAATAATTCAATCTTTTGGAATACTATTAAATGACAGGTAACAAACAAGGAATGTCTAGAGCCATCATCATCCACAACAACGCTAATGGCCCATGGGAATCAAATATAGAAATAGGAAAATGTGTGAAGCAAAGCCCTACCCTTTCCACATAATTACCAAGAATACAGAATAAGAAATTCAGGTGACAAGATACCACACAAAACCTTCTATCCACATAATTCATACTGCTGCACTCCAGTCAATCCCCTTCTATGCCCTTACAACAGAAAATTTGGTCAATGTTGGTATTGGGGTATGGTAAACAACATCATCATCATCAATGAATCATTTCACAGAATTAGCTTTTCCTATTACGTTTGACACAATAATGTTTTCAGACTCATAAATCTCTTTTCAATCAAGCATATATGTCTGCTCAAATAATCACTAAGACACCTCTGGCTGATAAAATACCCTTAACTTTCTAGATTTTAGATAGAAGCCCCAGGAAACACCCCTAAAAATCCATGTTTTCCACCCTAAAATCCTCTTTTGCAACTATCCTTTTCCAACTTGACAATATCCTTACAGCTATTCAAGACAGTATTCACAATCTTGTACAAGGATAGAACACATACTGGCTGTGAAGAATATCTAGCTTGTAGTCTTCATAGATAGCATGTAAGATGTCTAGCATCTCCATCAAAATTTGTTTATGGTAGAATGGATCTTCAGTTGGCACTGCAATTGATACCAGTTCAGTCTGAGTGGAATGTGTGGATGGCTGAAGAGCAGGAGGAAGAGAAAGGCCACTGAAGCAAGGAGCCTTCAAATAATTCTTGTGCATTTTACTGCACAGCAAAAACTCCCAGCCTGAATTTATCTTAACCTCCTCTTGTTTTAAATATGCAGAATTCATGTTTCTTATCCACCCCATCATCAAACTAGAAAATGTCTCCCATTCAGCATCAAATTTGAATTCCAAGCTGGATAATGGTGTAGAACACTCGTGGCTCCAGAGTGATTTCCAAAAATGCTTAAACAACATAGGGCTAAGTCCTTCTACCAGAGCACTGATACAATCTTCTGTAATCATGGAAACTAGAGCAGGCCTCAAAGCACATCTCAATACATGTGTACAAGAAACTCTATGAAAGATCCCAATCATTAAAAATAAACAACAGGTTAACAACTCGTAGAAGCAAATAAAAAATTATAAGAACTAGCAAGAGTAGAAGCAAGATAGAACCAGTAGTTCCATGACCAACCAGCAAGATTTCTTACACTAAATATTAATATTCAACATTGTCATCTCCTTGTTCATCTTTATCCAACACCATACTGTCCACGGACTCATTTTCACAATCGGTATCATTATCATCATATGTTTCATAACTCTGTGTTAATAACTCAATTAGCAACATGCCCCATGCTTTTAGCACAATTTCATACCAACTTAAAAATTAGAAATAAATACATATAAGAAATTTAGGTAGAGGAGGCAACAAGCAAGGATGAGAAAAGGATGGGAGTTACTCATGGAAGAGTATTAATGTGGAACAAAATCCCATCACAGAAGAGAGTGGAGTTACTCTGCAATCTACTTCCTCCAAGCCTTGTGATAGCATCCACTCTGAACCATAATCCCTTATTCAATAGATCCTGCAATTTCACACAGGTACCACTGTTGAACTATCCTCTGCGTTCTCAATTGGGAACAACTCCGTTAAAAAGGGATCTCTGCTCAATTCGTAAAGATCAAACCTTTATATCAAAGAGGAAATTTAAAAAACAACTGAAAATACACAGCCATCTGGATACCCTCATATTGAATTGAATATATATGCTTATTTCATTCCTTGAATAATCTCAACTGTCAATGTTTAATGGGCAATCGACAACCATTTGAGAGTTGTCCAAAGTAGTAAGGGTATACTCCATTCAAATAAAGATTTCTCCTCGGATTGACAAAAGTATTGACAAATAATCCATGGCCGGAGCAATGATATGATTCAGCCACTTCTTTTTCAGTGGCTTTCTAGCCCATGTCAGTGCCCACATAGCTAGTGATTGATGATGAATTGGTTGGAGTAGATCTTCCAGCAGGGGTTGGAGGTGAGGACAATCATAAGTCTATTTGGGGGAGGGAGGTGGGTGGTTGGTACGAACGGATAAATTACTTAAATTGGCTGAGCAAAGTATCAAGTTTATCTCTGAATTTTGGGGATTGATTCTGATCTTTTGACTATCCTGCAAATGTACCTTGACTGCCCATGCCATTGTAATGGCTGTTTGGAAATGGGTTCTACAGCCATAAGATGATTTAGGATCCAAGGGGCTGAAAAAGAGGGATCGCCCCTGTTCTAAATTAGAACACAATTAATGACTCTCTAGAGTCTCAACCTTGAAGCTCAATTTCATGTGCCAAGTCTTTAATGCCTTCTTGATCTCTATCCACTTAGTATTTAGCAAGTTCTTGGACGCAGTCCATGTATTTAGCTTTGGTATGCACAGACAGGGCTGGGGTTTGAATACAAATATATTAGCTGTGTGTCAGGGGATACCACTGTGTGAGAGTTTGAAACCTATCCTGCATCTGTTGCCTCCACTTTTTAACCCCTATTCATAGAGCCTCTGTTTTCAAATTGGGAGAGTCAAAAGACTGTTCTATCTCAGTGGAAAAACTCTCAAAATGAACTTATATTTTTTCTACCGCCAGTGATTTAATTGAGGCTCTGCCTAGAATGTGCCCAGAAGGGGATATAAAACTCATGCTAAACGTGCCAAGAAGGACACGATTCTATACAGTTGTAACAAGAGTCATACTAACGAGCTGAGGAAGCGATCAATGAGCAGACCCTCAGCAGCCCTTTTTGACAGGAAAATATTTTCAGGACTGGAGAGAGGGGTAACTAAAAAAGTGTGGGGATACTCCCCTAGTATCCAAGAGCTATTGTAAGTACTAGAAGGAGGGGTAGTTAGACTCTAGAGAACCCCAACAAGCTACCATGTCACAATTGACTCTCTACACTTAGGACACTGTTTATATCAAAATTGGAGCAAACGAGACAGCATAACAAGCATTTCTAACAGTCGGCTCTCTTCAAAAAATGAAAGATACTATAGCACCCATATAGCAGCCTTAGCAGAGACCAGACTGACTATACCTGCTTATTGTAGACACTTAGGTTGACTGGCAAGCTGCCTCAGTGCTGCTTAAAGTGATTTTTGATACCTCTTCATGTCTATAAACTCTAGTTATGAAGATCCTCAGAGTAATAACCATGAAAGCATTCCACCGATGCTCTCAATGAGCGTGTACCGTGTTTACATGGGCAACATTTTACATTCATATGCTCAATTACCAAAAAAAAATTCAGATTGATGGCCTTTGTTACCATGAAGATCCACTCAATGCGATTGGAGCTGGCTGCCAATGCATCCCATATGTGTATCCATATTCGCAGAGAAAATTAAAAAATGGCATCATCAGTTGCTGTTTTGAACTCTTCTATTGTCACCATGATATAGCAAGTAGCACAAGCTCATGTCGGCAATGCAAATACTGCTTAGTTGACATTTTGATTTTTCCATGGTGACAACGTCCCTGACTTCGAGCTCCCACCAAATGTCCTCTGCACAGGAAGAATAATCTACTACCAAAACACCCTTGATCCCCATTTGTTGAGTGAATTGTTGCGAGGCAAATTTCCAGTGGTTATTGCATTGCATAACAGAATTAATGCTTGAACACTGGTTAGGTGGCACATGATCGCACCAGGCATATGGATAAATCTTACTATTCCCCATGATCTTAATGATATAGCAGGTGCATTAATTCCTTTCTTTCCTACAAAGCGAGAATAAGTGGCATATGGAACTTAACCGTTAATACAACCAGAGGCTAAGTGCGATTGTACTAACCGTGTATATAGCCAAAGAAGTGCCTGCATGCATTTTGATGGCATTTATGCAAAACATTCCTGTTTTGATGATCCCACGATGTGCAAGGGGGTTTCGGGGTCTCTGAATGGCAAGCATTGTGCATTGTATTAAATACAGTCGTCTTCGGAAGCATTCCAACACCTAATCGCCAGGAGGTTACTGATTTGTACATCAATGACCATATAATTTTTCCCCATTTATCTTCTGAATCTCGAAATAAAAAAAAATCAGGCCTTGTCCTGGAAGCCCTGAAAAAAATGAACTTGTCTACATTTAACTTGCTTCAATTACTAAATATGTTGATAAACTAGTCTTAACTTAACATTTAGTCTGAGACACTTCTACCATTATATAACAAGAACCATAAAAATCGCAAATCCATTGGAACAATTGAAGCCATACAATACAAGAAACTTCAAAAACCCTGAAATCTATCCATGGGATCCGTGAAATTTTATTTTGCAGAGTATGAACCAAGCTGCTATTGGAATAAACTTTATAGAGCGCTAAGTTAGAATAGTAACAGAATGCAACTCTAGGTGAGGTCATTCTGATTGTTGGGAGCTACTCTGCTCCACTCTCTCCGAATCTTGCTTCTGAGAAACCAAAGCCAAGCTTTCAGGGTGCTTAAATATCCAAGAAGTTTGTGCAAGTCTTCCATCCCTGTTTCATTTGGAAGTTCTTCTCATGGCTTTTCATTCTTCAAATGCATTTGAAAAAATCAAACTGGCAGAGAATATTTTTTCTACCCTCAGCAATGTAAGTTATCCTCCAGTGGAACTTAACAGCACACAATTGGTTTGCCGGTCTTTGCTAACAGCACACAATATTCATACCAATCTAATCAATCAAGCCAAAAAGTAGTTTAACAACCAGCTCATCAATTATTTCATCAAGCTGTCTATAATTTTTTGCTTATAATGGTAGGCTGGAAAAATATTCAACAGAACAGTGCAACTGAAGAATATCTGCTAATACAGTTGAGAAGTTTTAAAGTCAGTAACAAACATGAGACTATATGTAATCCTTTTATAGATGGTCCCAAACCTGCAATAAATTATTATGAAAAATGATCCTGTTCATTGATGTTATCTGTTAGAAAGGTGTTTCCCATAAACATGTCAAGCCTTAGGCTGCAGTATAGTATGTGCATTTATATTTTAGAGGATAACAAAAAGCCAAAAATTATGGTGACTATAGTCAGTCCGATATCATGAAGAGATTGCAAGACAAAAGTTACAATCATTGTTGATATGCAATAAAGCTACTGGCAAGGGCAGAGGTTGCCTAGGATCAATCCCCGTAGGTGAAGCAAAGACCAAAAATCCTTACAGGAAAGCATGAACAAAAACTCCTTACACATTAGGCAAGAGAAAACATTCTCAACAGATAAATCTAGGCCTTCTGCTCAGCCAGAGGACTCAGTTTTGCATAATAAAAGGACATCAACTCTGCTGATGCACTGATTAAACAGTCCTATGAGGTAAGAAAGGAATTAAGCTTATAGTCAGGTAGAAGTAACCATCACAAATTGGTTAATTTTAAGCATTTTATCAAAGCCATATCCTGAAACATTTAACAACTACTTGATCAAAAGGATTATGTGTTAATGTAGACAAAAGTAATCTTACCTGATAGTGTGTCAAAAGCCTTCCTGATTACAATAAGCCAATGGAGCATCAATGTGAAATCACCATGAAAGTGGATCTCTAGACATGAAGATTAAAACAGAATATTCTAATGCAAGGGAACTTAAATCCCATCTTTCAAGTGGATCTGTCGTCAAATCTCTTCTTACTATAAATAGCAGAGGCAGGCTTGCAGTAGGAGAAGGTGACAGAGTAACAATCTTAGATGCGAGGCAACTTATTGGACAGCCAGCTGTTGCACCATCTCAGGCAAACATTCCTGTTACTAATTTGATTCTTACACAGAGCTGCTTTGACATATTCACTCTGTCAAGACATTGCACACCAGATGAAGCTTAATTCCTTTATTATTTGCTTGGTAGGTTGGTAAAAAATGAAACTAATTTAGATATTTTCACATTAGAGAAATTTGAAAAGATGAGTGTTTTGTATCTCAACCTTTTTTGCTAGATTTTTGGACAGTGACTCACCAAATAGTGCATTGCTAGAAAAAAGGAAGGATTCTAACCACTAAAATTAAAGCAAAATCTGGGCATGATTGATGAACCTTAGTAGAAATTCACACAACCAAAAGTACATTTGGTGAGTTTGACTAAAACCATAGTTCCAAAGGAGTGGAATGTTATGAGATGACTCTGAAGATGCAGTTTGATACAAAGACTGAAAATTGGAAATGTATAAATTGAATGATAGAAAATCTTTCGCAGGAAGGGGTAAAAAGCCTCCAATCATAGCCGGAATGTGTGCAAATGTTTATTGAGTCCTAGTGCTATGGAATGATATTTTCCTAAAACATCATACCTAACCTACACATAATAGCTTCTCATTTTCTACTTTTCATACAGCACAAGTTGGCTCAAGAGATTTT